>OY730181.1:40989280-41589280 GCA_963422495.1 Polyommatus iphigenia | reverse complement strand
CAGACTAGACAAACATTACCATCTTCCTCCCCACGCCTTAAATTTAGAACATCTAATGCAGATTGGGATCAATTTGCTGATATAACGGATTCTGAAATTAGCCATTTATTACATTTAAACAACAGCGAAACACTTTCAACTTATCAAAATTTAAAAAACGTCCTTCTTTTGGCTGCGGATAGGACCATTCCACATAAATCTACGGCAGAGCAGAAAACTCTGTCTCCCCGTGGTGGGACTCTGAGTGCACTGTAGCTTGTAAGCGCCCTACGGATGCAGAAAGACTATTTTCTGGAGCTATGACTCTAGAAAACTATTTAAATAATAAAAAAGTGGCGGCTGAGGTTAGACTCTTATTGTCTGAAAAGAAGAAAAATGGTTGGCGTCAGTTTTGCCTCAGTCTTTCACCATCATCTCGTCCCTCGCTTGTTTGGAAAAATATCAAAAGATTCCGCGGTTCTTTAGTCAGCAATTACCATCCGTCCAATGACCCATCTGAGTGGATACATGATTTCTCAGAGGGTGGCACCTCCGTCAGTTCCAGCTTTTGACGAGTGTCATAATTATATTTCTCCTGATCCTCCTACAGGATATTTGGACGGTCCTTTTTCTCCGGAGGAGTTTCATTTAGTCTTAAATTCATTAAAGGATACCGCTCCTGGCAGTGACGGATTACCATACTCATTTATAGTGAACAGTGGTCCGATTACCAAAGAAGTGTGCCTAAAGGTTTTAAATGATATATTTCAATCTAAAATGCCCCCGGAGGAATGGCGAACCCAAATCATTCTACCGCTACTAAAACCAGGAAAACTTAGTGGTGATCCGTCTAATTACAGACCTATCGCTCTTTCTATCACATTGGGAAAAATTTTAGATCACATGATTAAAAATAGATTGGAGTGGTTTATGGAGAGCAAGGGCATTCTATCTAAAACACAGTTCGGTTTTCGGAAAGGCTTTAGCACTATGGACAGTCTCGGGTCTTTCGTGACTGACGTACGCATTGGCTTGTCGAAAGGCGAACATGTGATGGGTGTGTTCCTTGACATATCATCGGCATATGACAACGTTCTTCTTCCGGATCTCAGGCAGAAACTGCATCAGCTGAGTGTCCCTGTGAAGATGATCAATTATATAATCAATTCCCTTTCCTGTCGTTTTGTTGTAGTATCCACCCAAAATTTAACCCTTCCTCCTCGTATAGTTTATAAAGGTCTTCCACAAGGTAACCCTCTTAGTCCCCTCCTTTATGATATTTATAGTTACGATTTAGACCTTTCCGTTATTAGTTTTTGTGAGGTCTCTCAATATGCCGATGATTTGACAATGTACATTGCCTCTAAGGATATTTAAGAATGTTCCGAGCGCCTTAACACTGCAATTCGATATCTTATGGAATGGATGGACCGACATGGACTGAGTATTTCGATTCCAAAAAGTTCTGTAGTAGTCTTTTCTCATGCCAGAATTACACCTTCAGTCAATATTCAATACAATAATCAAGTTTTCCCAGTTAGAGAAAGTGTCAAATTTCTAGGTGTTTATCTCGATTCTAGATTGACTGGAGCATATCATATTAACCATATTATAAGAAATGTGATAAAAATATAAACGATTTACGAGCTGTCAGCGGTGTGTGGTGGGGTTCTCATCCATACACCCAAAAATTACTTTACAATGCTCTTGTCCGCAGCCATATGGATTATGGATCATTTTTATTGGAACCCTGTAACAAGGTTCCTTTAAAAGATCTGGACAAAATTCAGGCAAAATCACTAAGGATCATACTTGGGGCAATGAAATCCTCTCCAATTAACGCCTTACAGGTTGAATGTGTTGATCCACCTCTCAACATCCGGAGGCAATATCTTTCAGATAGGTTTTTATTTAAGGCATTTCAGAACTCGTCACATCCACTTTTAAGCAAATTACACAAATTATCCCAATTAACATCGACATCTGCTTATTGGCGGCATAAAAATCTCCCTTGTCTCCTGATCAGTTACCATAAGCTAACCCAATTTCCTTGTCCTATTGTCCAGTGCAGACTCAACCCTCTATTTTCCACCCCTTATGAAGCACTGACATTCTCTCCCAACATCATTCTTAATTTTCCTACCGATAAAGGTTCCCCTCTAACAAATGCCCAGTTTAATCAGTTTATAAATCAGCATTATAGGGATTGGATGCTTATCTTTACAGATGCATCTAGACTTGCGGTGGATGGTTATGTGGGTGCAGCTGTCTGGATTCCGAGAGTGAATGTGATTCTAAACTTTAAATTGCCTCCTAACTCCTCTGTATTTACAGGGGAAGCCCTTGCCATTTATGAGGCTATCTCATTTATTGAATCTCACAATCTTAGTAAATCGCTTATACTCTCGGATTCCAGAAGTGTTTTGGAGGGTACGTCCGCTAACCAGTTCCGCTCTAAGTCTAGATTTCCTTTAATCCTGAAGATAAGACAACTTCTCCTTAAGTGCCGTGTCCGTAGTATCCATGTTGTGTTAGCATGGATTCCTGGACACTGTGGAATTACTGGTAATGAGAGTGTGGACGCATATGCTAAAGCCGCCATAACATCAGGTGGTCTCAGTCAATACCAACTCTATTGTCAGGACTTAGTTCCACTTGCAAAATCTCAGCTTTCTAGCGAATGGAAAACACTATGGGACAGCTCAAGTACCATCAAAGGCAAGCATTACTATGATATTCAAAGTAGTGTACCAGTAAGACCTTGGTTCTTTAAATATTTACAGTGTAGCAAACCAGTATGCTCTACAATCTGTCGTGTTAGACTTGGTCATTGCTGCTCACCAGTGTTCCTTGCTAAAATTAGGGTCAAGGATCATTCTCTTTGTGAGTGTGGTCTAGATGAGGGTACCTTAGATCACATCTTCTTTTCTTGTCCCATAAACCAATCGTCCTTATATTATGACTATCTTCCCAATTCCATTCCTCGCCCTATAAATTTTAAATCGGTTTTATCTTATGTAGATACCCCATTTATTGAAATTTTTTGTACATATATTCGTGTTAACAATATTAGATTATGATGTTTCTACTAACATTTGTGTTTGTGTTTGTTTTAGGTCAATCTACTCCTGTAAATAGGTAATTTTGTAACCGACTAACCGTACACTTGTTACTACACCGGACCTTCATTTCATAGAGCCAAGTCTTTCAATCCACTCTGACATTGGCAACTCACTGAGTCGGCCATTTGCAAAGAAGAAGAAGAGTGTTAAGTGTGGATGTTTCAATATAGGGCTACCAATTATCATATTTAAATCCTTAAGATCCGTATCGGTCACTTCAGCCTCACTATTTACACTGATGCTATCTATACTTATCGTGAATTTTACATTACCTAGTGACGTAATATACAAACCGCCAAAACCTCTCATTATCAAGTTTGATTTAAAAATATTTAACTTCAATTGCTTAACTGTCTGTAACGTTAGAATATTAACTTTACTTCCTGTGTCGATATAACCTACTAATGCTACTCCGTTGACAATAATCCTTTTCTTATAAATATCTGATAGAATTTCGTAACTGTTATAATTTATCTTACATACCTGCACACTGCCGCGCTGGTCTTGTGATGCGTACCGGCGGAGCGTGTCGTCCGTCGCCCCCGCAGCATTTCCAGGAGTTCGGGCGCCAGCAGCATACCAGCAGGCACTGGAACTGTGACCCAAGCGTTGACAGATCTGGCAGCGAGTGATGCGGCAGTCCCTGGCTTCGTGACCGGTTTTGCGACAGTTGAAGCAAGTTTTTGGCAAAACGGTCCCACGACGCCAGCTCGACGTTTGTTCCGCCATTTGTGTACCGACGGCTTTGTAGTTTTCGAGCGATGATAGGAACCCGAAATATAGCTGTTCTGGTGTTTCGCAATTGTCGGCCTTAGCATTTGGTCGTAATTCAACGGGCAACCCACGAATAAGACATGAGGTAGCCGCGTCGCCCTTCAGCCCACACTTCTCGATCAAGGACATCTTTTCATGGAAGTACCTCGTCATGGTTTCGTCGTTGTTCTTAACCCTCGCTAGCATTTCCTCCAGCTGATCGACGTAGTCCGTGGAGCGTGGGAAGGCGCACGTGAGATTTTGCTTCCACTGCGACCACGTGGCCGTATACTCGTAGTCCTCCAATTCGTCGTACCACTCCCTCGCAGCACCACGAAGGCGAATTTGCATCACGAAGATACGATCTTTCTCGTCCCAGGAATACTATAGCATTTTTATAATATCTCCGAGCTGGTCAATCTTATTTAGCCAGCCCTTTACATTCGTCGTTTTCTTACCTGGGTTGAGTTCTGGTATGACTTCCGCTTCGAGATGGTTAATTCTCATCTTCTTGCTTTTAACCAGTGGACGTGGAGAGGTCTCAAGTACCTTCAATTGCCTCTTAATCCGATGATGTATCGACGGTTTTCGACCTCTTCTTTCCCAAACCACAGCGATATGAACCCATCATGGTGTTGGTAAAGAAAAAAAAAATCTTGGTCCCACCTGATCCCACTTCTGAGACGAAACAGGAGTCAGGTTAGCAGCAGCAGTAGCAGAAGCAGCAACCAGCAGTAGAATTTAAAAATACACTTTCAGAATTATCGCCTTTATTGGTCAGCTTCCA
The DNA here is from genome assembly GCA_963422495.1 of Polyommatus iphigenia. Classification (NCBI taxonomy): domain Eukaryota; kingdom Metazoa; phylum Arthropoda; class Insecta; order Lepidoptera; family Lycaenidae; genus Polyommatus; species Polyommatus iphigenia. The sequence continues at coordinate 41,584,639 of OY730181.1, read as the reverse complement.
CAAGCAGAGTGAACCCCTTTTTACCGTTACCACCCTTTTTATACATTCTATGATTATACATTATTAACAATTACCTTCTTACATTTTTAAATATTAAATATTGTAAATATATTCTGATTATTATTATTATAAGTATGACATTATTTTAAATTATATTTTATGATTATATTAAATGATTTTATAATTATTAAGTATTATTATAGATTTGAACAAAACCGGAAGCTAGCTTAAGTAGACAGGAACCAATCATTAATTAGGAAAATAATATTATAGGCGTCATCACAGGAAGTCAGTTTTGTAACAATATATCATCGTTTTGTATACAAACCGAGATCTAATGAAATGAAACATTGTCATTTCTAGTCTAAGGGCGATATCGTATTTTACATAAGCGATGTAAACTGGTTGTGAAGTATTAGCACTTCGAACCCATTAAAATAGTTGCAGATTTTCATACTAAGAGACCAAGAGGTTTTCCGAAATTAGCTGAATACAGTGCGAGCATTTTTCACATATTATTGTCTCCTGAACTATAAAGGTCAATGACCGCTGGTGCCACCTTAAATTATTTTGACTATAGTATTGTAAGAAATAATAGCTATAGGGAAATCCCAGATCTTATTTAATATTGCCTCATTTCTTATCGGTTATTTCAGAGGGACCACACAAGTATTGGGGAACTCTCAATGAACACTATATATAAGGCTATAAGCACGCATTTGCGTGTCACCGAATTAAGTTTGTCAGTTTCTTGTTCCAGTAACCTTATTGGGCTTATATTCTTAAAGTGCTCACGCGATATTAGCCCCTAAGTGGCAGTAATAAGGCTGGAATCGGCCGCCACAATTGTTTTCTTAAGTCGAAAACCGTAATCGCCGACTGTCACGAAACAATTCCAGGTGCGGAATGCTTTTACCAAAACATGGCACCCCTTGATGTCGAGAGTTTACGCATACGTAATATTTACACTCGTAACTCGCGAGCGAAAGCAACTCCGAGCGGTTTGATTTTTCAAAGGCAAAGGGCTCATATTTTAAGCTTCATTTTGCAATTTAAATCTGGTTACAAAAAAGAAAAGGCATCTCCGGAAACGCGAGTGTCTGTAACAATCGAAAGGAAAATCTATCTATATGCAAATTTTATGTAACAGCGAGTTTTATAATATTATATCAGAACCACATTAATGCGTTGTGTCGATGGCCTATGATGGACCAATATAATCGATGAATAACTTGTAGAGAACGCATATAATATTCGGCTATGATTGTCGTCGATCGTTTTAGACAGATTCGCAATCATAGTGTCAATCATGGTTATTCTTCATGAAAAAGCCCAAAGTGGGCTTTAAAACTCCCAAAATCAATGTTGGCTTCGCTAAAGTAAATCGCGAGAAAAACACGCTCGATAGTAACAGTCAAAATTATACTAACGACGCCATCATAATCTTGAATATTTTCTCCCCCGTTTAAAGGAAAGAACAGTAAAGTTTGATAAAATTCAGGAAAAACGGGTGTATACGTTAGCGATAACAAGCACTCTTTTTATCAGTGTCAAAGCGTCGCTTGAATTCCTTTGAAGTGGCGCAATTCTCTCGTGCGGCTATCGTACGGGATACGCATACTTATCATCAAAATATTTCAATGTTTTATAAAATGTTTTCCCCTGGGGGCGAAATAAAATCGTGTAAAAAATTAATATTAAAAAAAGGGAGATACTTTATGTTTGATTTTAGAAAATTTTGAATTTTTATTAATATTGTAAGAGTGAAAGTATGTTTATCTGTTTGTTTATCTTTCTGACAGATTAGATGTGATGGCCCAGGAGAAAACATGGGATATTTTATATGGGAACTTTTAGTGTGATTTTGCTGTTTGATAAGTATCGGATTGCATCGAACTAAAAAAGAAGTTTTGATATAAAATCGGGGAAATGTCATTAAATTATTAATGTTGGTGTGTATGTATTCCTTGTAGAGAGTTCACAGTGAAAGTAGCAGCACTGAAAGACCAATTTTTTATCACTTTTGTATAGGAAAACTCGTGACGCTCGGGCGCTTGTCCATACAAAAGTGAAATTGTCTTTCAGCGCTGCTACTTTCGCAGTGAACTCTCTACAAGGAACACATACATACCCTAAAGTATTATCACTTAGTTTTGTTACACCTGTATAATTTAAAATTTTACAATAGTGCCTATAATATTATGTACGAGTAGAATGTGATTATGTGAGTAACCACTGACAATATGTAATTTACTGTACAGTGGTATATGAGTCCTACTTTATATTCCACCAACTAAGTTGATTTTATTCTTTTTCTTTTGTTTTAACTCATCCACTCCGTGACAGTTGTTGTCGGGAAACCTAACAACCGGCTGAAAGTCCTGAGTGCTGACTCCTGACAAATCCTGACATTTAGTAATTCTAAACTTTTCAAGTCATTAGTCATACTAACTCGTAAGTATTCACTCTAGATTTCACGCTAAATATAAAATACTAGCCAGTAATGTTTTTATACCTAATTGTATGTATTTTGTATTAGATACATAATTAAATATCATACAGTGTGTTACAAAACATAATGAATAGCGATAAATGATAAATTATAATATGTATTTTAGGGTGTGTGTGTCCGCGCTTAGGTAGGTATATTATAATTATTATTTATACATAATATATAGTTCACTGTGAAAGTAGCAGTGCCGTAAGAGCAATTTTTTTGTAATTTGTATGGGCAAACGCACCAGCGCGGCGTCATGCATTTGACATTCCAAAAAGTTACTCTTTCAGCGCTGCTACTTTCAAGGTGAACTCTATGTACAGCTGGGAGCTGGGACTCATGTCTCATACACACCGTAAAGTATTATCACTTTGTTTTGTTACACTCTGTATAATATCCAACTCATTCGATTTTCAAGAATGGGGTGTCTCGATAATGCTTTTATCATTATATTTAAAGGTCTATCGTTTATCAAGTTATAGTTCTTACTTCTAGCTATTCATTGTAAATGAAAATGAAACTTTTACTCCAAGACAATCTGCCAGCAAACGACAAGTTTTCTTAAACAAGAATTAAACATTAAAAGTAATATTAAGTTTTATCAGCTTCACGGTTCGCGTCAAATTGAACAGAGATGGCAAAAAGACGACCTAATTGTGACCTTTACCGAGCAAATTTAAACAGAGGTCAAAACATAATTATTGTGTAGCGTATTTTAATCTCCTTTGAAGTTTTCTACAAAGAAAAACTGACGGAATATAACCTCCTGGCCTATAGGCCTAATGCTACGTTTTGATGCTTGCCGAGCCACGACAAGCCTCCACAAGCCCGAGCGTGAAAACAGGTGAAATGGCTTGGCTTGCGTGAGCTTGCGGACGCTTGTAGACGATCGGGAGTAGTGTCGGTTTTTGGACAGAGATCAAAGGGCATGTACGTAATACACTGACGCGTTCACGAGCGTGAAAACGACTTACAAATGCAAAGCGAGATTTGTGGAGGCTTGTGGCTTGTGGAGGCTTGCCGTGGCTCGGCAAGCATCAAAACGTAGCATTAGAGATACTATAATAATAACTTCAGTTCCTACAAAATTGTTTTAAATCAAATTATCTTCTATCCGATTCGATAGTATAAGCTTAAGGTTGCACTTCATGAGTGCCGCCCTTCATCAAACAGGTTATACAGACATATTACCTACATTTTCGCCGAGCGGTACATTATACTATAAATTTTTGATGATTTTTTTTGTTTGTCAAATGAGACCATTTTTATGTTCATACGATAATATTTTCATGATAAAATAGGTTGGACTAGTATGAGAGCCCGAAAAAAAACTAAAATGTTACAACCGTGAGAGAGAATTTGAGAGCCAATTTGTCGATAAAATACCTACGCCATACATCATGACATTAAATGATCGGGACACATTATATAGATAAACTCAGGAAAAGTAACTCCGTCAAAAAACATGTTCTACAATAGGTACTTGGCAAAAATGTGTACCTAGGTACACATTTTTAATACATTTGCAATATTTAGGTGGCCTTCTACTCTGGTTAACAAGTGCCATTTTTGTCAAAGCCTGATCTCATGCATAGAAAATTATGATTTTGGTCTCATTCGATTCGGAATACCATCTAGGACATTAAATCAAAATTCCAAGAGGGGCTGAAAAAAAAATGCAAAAGTTATAAGCAATTAAGTAAACATAAAAAGAAGGGTTTGGTTTTTTTTTAATATTTCGAAAACTATTTGAGATAATCAAAATTTAAAAACAGATCCTTAAAGAGCAGGAAAATTCCTAAAAAAATCCTAGATCCTGGTACCCTACCAATAATCCTTATAGCTTTAATTGAGCGGCGAAAGTAACGGTAAAACCGCGTGGTTCGGGTTTCGCGTGATTTGCCGCAATCTGCTACGTGAACAAAAAAAATATTTTCAGTGATTAAATATTAATTTTAAGGAATAAGAAAAATTGGGTACTAAGTACGTAGTACGTAAGTAAGACATATGAATAAACAATAATCCGTTAACAAAAATAAATTATCAAAATTTGTTTAATTATTATGCTTTTGTTCATTTGTTAATAGTCACCATTTTAATGTTAACATAAAAACGCTGATTATTTCAAAACAAGAAATCCAGATTTTTTTATTGTTCTTTTGAGCTGATCTTAAAAGGCTTTTTAAGAGATTCCCGTTAAAAAAATTCATTTTTTTTCATTTTTCACTTTTTTATTAACATTCAAATTCATTCCAAAATTATTCATGTAAATAAAGCAATTACGGTACTTTTATATCCAATCATTGTTACTTTTTTGTTTTGTTATTGTTGGAAGCCAGATAACGATATATTCATTTTTATTTATAACTAATAAAATTTAAATAATCATTTTTATTCATGAAAAACCCCTAATTGCTATATTTACATGAAAATTTCATTAATGCCTTTGATTGTTCATAAAAAAGTGAAAAATCAAAATTGTTGAATTTTTCCAACGGATATCTCTTCTAAGCCCTTTTAAGATTAGCTCAAAAGAATAATAAAATTTTCTAGATTTCTTGTTTTGAAATAATCAGCGTTTTTATGTTAACATTAAAATGGTGACTATTAACAAATGAACAAAAGCATAACAATTAAACAAATTGTGATAATTTATTTTTGTTTATTGATATGTCTACTTAGTACCCAAATTTTTTTATTTCTTTTTATTAATATTTAATCAGTTAAAACATATTTTTTAGTTCACGTGGCAGATTGCGGCAATTCACGCGAAACCCGAACTACGCGTTTTTACCGTTACTTTCGTCGCTCAATTAAAGTTATAAGGATTGTTGATAAGGTTCCAAGATCTAAGATTTTTTTTAGGAAATTTCCTGTTCTTTAAGGATCTATTTTTAAATTTTGATTCACTCAAATAGTTTTCGAAATATAAAAAGGAAACCAAACCCTTCTTTTTATGTTTACTTATTTGTTTATTACTTTTGCATTTTTTTTCAGCCCCTCTTGGAATTTTGATAGAATGTTCTAGATGGTATTCCAAATCGAATGAGACCAAAATCATAATTTTCGGTGCATTAGATCAGGTTTTGAGGAAAATGGTACTTGTTAATCAGACTATTCAGCGGTATCAGGCTGACGTTACATGACAGTTCGAAAGGAACCTATTAACGGTAATAATATGGGAGTTACGTTTCCTTAACTGTTTTTATTATTCGTAGGATAAACTTCAGTTAATAGTCACTAGCCCCTTTGATTGTCCAACGTTAAAACATTAACAAACCGACAACGCTGTTTAGTTGGAGAGATCCCTGTAAAAAATCTAGAAACTGGGCATAAGTACGAGCAATGTTCATGCGATACAACAAATCTTCGGAAAAGGAACTATTCCTACAATATTTCGTTTTACGTTCAATTTCCATACGCGGTGAGCGTGAAGAGCTTAATGGAGCACAAGATTGCGCAGTTTCGGCGGCCGGGGAGGTTTTTTAAATTTTCCCTCAGTAGTTCCTTCTTAGGCCAGAAAGTTCAATTTGAATCCCCCGCTCGCCCCATAAAGTATTTCGGAATCGAATGTTCGATAAAATTTAAAGGAACGTTTCTTTTTCCAGCAGGCTTAGCATAGCAACAGTAGTCATAGGAAAGAATCGATATACTGACAGATTTAATTTAAAAGAGCGTATTCCCTCTTAAAAGGCGGCAACGCACCTGCAGCTTTTCTGATGTTGCGAGTGTCCATGGGCGACGGTAGTTGCTTACCATCAGGTGACCCGTTTGCTGGTTTGCCCCCTTATTTAATAAAATAAAAAAATCGACAAAATGGCGGATTTTCATTGTCTAACTATCACTTTGTCTATTCTTCCGTAGAAAGAAACCGTTTCTATGGTGATCATGCTAAGCCTGCTGATAGGCTTTACATAAACTCTCAGGAATTCGAACAATGCTTTCCGAAATTAATGTAAAAATTCATTTTACCTTCTTCAACATTTGAAAGTGGCATAATGTAATATGGTTTTTAAATACTAGTTAATAACTCGACCGTGGGAATCGCAGGCACAGATTTTCAATTGTTATGCGACAGTCAGGTGCCGCTTGGGGATTGATGGGTACAATGCCCGCAACCCCGTGCGCCAAAATTCGTTTATCACGCGAGAACCGTATATTTTTCCGGGATAAAAAGTATCCTATGTCCTTTTCCGGGACTCAAAGATCAAAGTATCTCCATACCAAATTCCATCAAAATCGGTTCAGCGATAAACCGTGATGCTTAAAATCGTGAAGAGGTAACAGACAGACAGACACACTTTCGTATTTATAATATTAGTATTATTAAATATAACAGAAGATTCTACTACCACTTGCAAATTTCCATGAGTTACGTCGTCACTCGCAGCAAAAACTTCATCACTAAATGTACATACAAGTTGGAACCGAGAGACACGCGACAACCGCAGACGATGTGTCGTCGCGACACTACTGGTTTGTATGTATTTCTATGAAATACCCTCCGCAGCTAGCGACACGAAGCTAGCGACATTTATTCATAGAAATATATAAAAACCAGTAGTGTCGCGACGACACGTCGTCTGCAGTTGTCGCGTGTCGCTCGGTTCCAACTTGTACCTTTACTCGCACTAAAACAATTTATCGCGCTGATTCCACCAGACGGACAATCGCCTTACATCCACCGAAATCAGTGCCCAAAGAATGTAGATAAATGCCCGTCGTCTTCCCTCCTGAGTCCTGACACAATCCCGGGTCACACCCGGAATGACCCAGTGAGGCTTTACAGTAAAAATTCGCTTCCTGAAACCATACAGACAAGTTTAGGTGATTCCTTTTTTGACGTGATAACGTCTTATAATTCGATATGGGCTGCGCGCACGAAAAAACATGACGCAATATGCGGCGTTACCTCGCTGATCGCTCTGAGGCGTTCCATTTATCCTCTCAAGTCTCTCAACAACCGTAAGGCCCACCTGGGCCGCGCTCTTTGTTTCGATTATATTACGTATTTCGATGACTTAGAGAATACTTTTGCATGAAGAAGTTTGGTTAGTTATGACCTTTGATACATTGACCACACTCCGAATGAAAAATAAATAAACAATCTGTGAGCTATTAGTATTATTTCGGCTATTCAAAATTGTGCTCTATTTCCTACGTGTCAAGGTATGACTTGTGCTTTGTTCGAAGATTTTACTGGATTTCACGAATGTATGTAGCGTTTTGTATTGCGAATAGTTTATTTTACTCACTATTGTACGAAATGATTTATTGCCCTATTAAGCACACAGACCGGCAGGGAACCGATAAACATTTGACACAATATGTTTAAGGGCTTTCTGCCGGCCGCGGCCATTTTGAAATTTATTTGTATAGCACTAAGGTCGATGTTTGCTTGCGGACTATTTTTTCTTTGCAGAGGAGTGTCCTATTTCAAGTAGTTTGTTTTTATACATCTCAACATCATTCGTCGATTTGTTTACAAAAATAGTTAGTATAGGAGTTTATCATTGAGATAAGAATAAAGTATTCGTTTATTTCTTCTGAACAAGTCACTAATTATAGTTTCGAAAGTTTATATTAAGGCTTGATAGATAGAAAATTTAACATAATATATTATAATGTAGTTCACACAAACATAAAATATGGATTGTATGTAAGGATATTTCATATTACATTAATTTTACAAAGAGGGTAGGCCGGGCGCCATTTTTTTTTTGCACATTGACCTGCCAACATTTTTGCATAGATTTTTCCCGGAACTGAGGGGTTAAGGCTATGACGCTGTCACGTTCAACAATCGTCAGTAAACCGACTTTACAGACAACCGATTTTTTAATAAAATAAGGGGGCAAACGAGCAAACGGGTCACCTGATGGAAAGCAACTACCGTCACCCATTACAACAAACTTAAAAGAGCTGCAGGTCGGCCTATTAAGAGAGAAAACGCTCTCTTCTTCTTTCATGCTATATTGTTCTGCTCTAAATTAGCTGACACTGACTACAGTGTACTAACGCTCTACTGTACTATTAGTACTGTATATCTACTGTTTATATTTATACTGTGCTTTCAGCTTTGCCCATTTAGGTCGATTGGACCTTTAGGTTTTATGCATGTTACCCCGCGCTTAAAAGCTTTTTTCTAGTATGCTCGTTGTCATTCCTATTGTGTGTCGCGATACGCATTGCTTCGCCTAATGAGGCTGCTTGAGTAATTAGAAATCAATGTTTGGATTATGCCAGATCTGGGCCGCAATTCCGATGCGCCAAAATTCGTCTAACAAAGTTAAATACAATACTTTAGGGTGGGTACTGTTTATGTGTCCCTTATATAGAGTTCACTGTGAAAGTAGCAGCGCTACACGCTCTTAAGTATTATCACTTAGTTTTGTTACATCCTGTATAGCTTAGAACTTTAAATATAAGCTAATAGTATCCTTTAGGAAATTGGAATTCAAAGTATATCCAAGCTCAGAATTTCAATAAAATACTTTAAGTGGTTTAGCGTAAATCAAGGTTAAGTACAGATAAATCTATACACACGATGCTTAATGAAACTATCGTGCAACTAAATTGCGTAGTATCACAATTTAATAAGACAACTTTTCAATTGTAGGTAATCGGAAAGGAATCGCGGTTCTTATACGATCGGTGTCCAATTATTTAGTTGTACAATTTAGTTGGATGCAATGTGCGAGCTCACGTAAGTCGCTATAGCTATTGGTAAACTATGCGATTTAGTTGGCCAACTTGAAGTAATTGTAAGTCTGCGGTCGCTCTATGCTTAGAAAAGCTTCGGCGGCGCTTTTGTCTGTTCTATCTCTTGTGCTGACCGCATTTTCCGTATTCGTTTTCCTAATGTGGAAATCCGATTAGGAATTCCGTGAGCCTAGTGCAAACGTTCGTTTTTTGACTCGCAAACGCGCCGGCTTGCATTCGAAACGTACGCGCGGAATTTGTTCCGTTCGAAAAAAAGCGAACGTGTGCGTCAGTTAATGTATATTCTACTGATTCTATGCACTCGGATGTCCGAATACGGAAAACGCGTGTATGCGGCCAGCCTTATGTTTAGCTCTTATGTTTACCTCTTATGTTTTAAGAAGCCGTCAAAGGACGGTAATAAGATTAATCCTTCTTCACTAGTCTTATACCTTCGACTAAGACCTCACTCACATATTTATACATCGTTCATCCCGAGCCCCGCGCTTAATTTAATGGTTGTCTGCGAGAATATGCTGCATTAAAATAATAACACATAATACTCTTCCTAAAATTTACGGAAAATGTTATTTCGAGGTGGTTTCATTACAAAATAAAATAGGACGAGAAAAACACCTGTGCCTGATGTGATGTGTGACTGTGGGTGTATTAACCGACTTCATTAAAAATGAGGTTATCAATTCGAGCCCGTATGTATTTAATATTTTCAGAACTGCTCAGTTTTCGTATAATATTATGTTAGTCTATGTATATCAGCGTTTGAATAAATGTGCAAAATTTCAAAAGAATAGGTATGTATGTTTTTATTTTATCGTCGAGGTGCCCATTATGTTTATTAGATCTATGACAATACCACGCTTTTCTTTCAGTATTATCATCTTGTAAACATTGACCACGGTACGAATACTTGCATGGTGGTACAGGGCGCATATTGTGTCGGAGGAACATTTATTTTTATGTTAAGGGCGAAGGGCGGCAAAATTTCCGGTGAAAAAATATTGTATACACTTTACAGCTTGTATTGATTAAACATATCAGAGCGTGCGCGGATTTGAAGAACCCTAATACTGCTCCCGACGTTCTTCGGGGACCCTAAACAATAATATGTCGTTGTAGGTTCATAATAAAAATAAAATAAAACTTGCTATTTCCCGCAAATCTTTAAGGATATTCTATAAGGGTATTTATGCTGTAAGAAAAAAACTTACAGTGAAGCGGTGTAAATGGAAAGGGGCTAACAGAAACACTATCACAGAGTATGGAGATCATTTAAAAATAATATCAATGGGCGCTTTACACCACGTGAAAAAAAAAAAAAACAAATTATTAAAAAGTAACAAACATGCTTCGCAGCATAATACATGCAAACTCGGTCAAATACATAGGAGCCCTCCTTAACGAACCTCGCTAAAAAACTTTAGCAATAAAACGTATCTCGCAAAAACGTGCGTACAAAATATCGCTTCATTTCCCCTACGCGTCGAGAGAGAGATAACAAGAGGTTTTTCGATAAGAGAGCCTCGGAAGCTTCAAAAGTGTATTAGCCGGCCCTTTCTTCCGGGGAATCCTAAACTTATTTAATCCACCCACAGACATAGATCAAGATAGATACCGCATGTCGCTCCATTTGTATGAAAACGAGCGTGTCACTTTTTTCCTACCACTGTGACATACCGATGATAAGAAACGTGTCCATTATCAAGGCCAACGTTTCTATTTGAATTTCTACAGCTCAATATGTCACTTTTAGGCAATTAGGCATTTTTAAAATTCCGATTGACGTCCGATTCCGATAGCAGACTAAAGAACAGACTTTTGAAAGACGAGCATCGCTCGTCGTTTGGGAACGGGATATGGCACGCGAAGTATATACATAAATAATATGCAGTATCTATCTTGATCTATGTCTGTGAATCCACCTAACCTTTTGAGTGCAAAAATTATTTGGCACCTTCTACACGTGTGGATGGACATTGAATGGAGTTTTAGTTAAATCCTTTGCCCAGACTTGTTCCTAATTAAATTAAAGGGACAATAATAATTACTTTGATTACATGGCGTTATTATTTTAAGTTTTTGTTAGTTTTTCATTCATTCATTTAAAAGTTGATCACTGATAATATAAGCTATTATATATTTTGCTTTCAGATAAAATTCCAATAATTTACAACTAACATAATAATTCCGTAATTTTGTATTCAATAACGATTGAATACCTTTTTGAGGCTAATAATATATCAAACACAATTTGATTTTATAACAATGTGGGTCATATTATTGACCGCACGTCTAATAATAATTAATATAATAATATGAATATGTGAAAACAGTTGGCGCGGAAAATCATAAATTCGCTAATAAATTAAATCTGTGACTAGTTTAAACTGCATTCCGAGTATGTTTTAATAAATCTATGTGAAATTGTTGATTGAAATGACATATACGTTTTTAATTCAAAATTGTATTGATTGCACATCATCATGATCATGGACCATGATAGAAGACCATGATAGAAGTAATCATCTGATTTTAATGATTTTGATTTTGAAAGAATGATAATTGTTTCACTTTATGTATTATCAGAGAAGTTGATTAGGCAGATGGCGGGCCTAAGTAATTTGGTCGCGGTAAGTCAATCCCATCCGACTGATCACAGCTAACATAAGCCTAACAAATGACGTAGGTCCGTCAACTGCCTAGGAATCAATTTACTCGATGGTACAACCAGCAGCCCGATGTACCATCGAGGAAATTGATTCCTAGGCAGTTGATGGACCTACGTCATGTGATCGGTCGGATGTACGACCATTAAATTACTTAGGTCCGCCATCTGCCTAGGAATTAACTTCTCTGATAGTACGTTGCCCCGTAATAGCCATGAAGTTTTAACTGTCGGCGGTAAGGTTACGTTATTTGAAATAATTTTTTCTAATAATTTTGTCTAAGTTTCCACGTAATTTTTTAATTTTATAAGAGCCTTGCTCCGTCATCAAAACAACTAAAAATGAATTAGCAAAATTAGCGTACACACAAATTATGACACTCAGCGATCATTATTAAATTAAAGCTATCAATAACTAGGTATTGTGTTGTAGAATAATTAATCCACATTATAGAGCATATTTTTACGTTTTCGCGATCCTGCGATCAGTCCGAACTCCGATTACAACCAAATAACATAAGAATGACAACTTTACTTACTAATTAAATTAAATTAATGTAAAATAGTAATAACCTAGAGTATTCTATGATCCTAAATAATTTTAATAAAACTAGCTGTCCCGGTGAACTTCGTGTCACTTTAAAACCTTCCCTGGACTTCTACGAATATTTTAAGACTTTAGTCTTCATCAGCCCAATCCGTTTAGCCGTTTTTGAGTTTAAGCGCGACTAACACATTTGAAAATCTATTTTTATATATAAGAAGAAGATGTTCTTCTAAAGAATGTATGATATACATATTATAATCTTGAAATAGTGATGAATGATAAATATAATGTTTGTTTGCCTGAAAATGTGTGATATAAAATTTTGAAATAGTGATGAATGATAAATATTGTAATGTTTGCCTTCCAGAAAATGTATGATGTATAATTTTGAAAAAGTGATGAATAACAAAATATGTAATTTTGTTTTCCAGAGATTGTATGATATATAATTTTGAAATAATGATGATAAATGTAATGTTTTATGAGAATATGAAAAAGACAAAAAATGTAATGTCTATACCTACTTAGGAAGTGTTTGCCAAATGTATCACTCAATTTATTCTTGTAATACGTGTTTCTGGCCATGTATAATAATTTGTAAAATTATTTTGTGAGAAATAAAGTCTTAAACCGTAAACCGTAAACCAACAAATGTAAAAAGTTCAATCGAAAACTAAATGAAAAATAGTAAGCAAACTGAAATAGGTTTGAAATGTAGATCTAGGCCGCAACTATATCTAAATAGCGAGTTGGGTTTGGCTTGTTTGGCATTTCTATAACAAGAAATGGAAAATGAATATCGATAAAATAACAGGGTACTTAGCCAATATGTGCTCGTTAAATTCGCTGTTTAAATTAAAAATGTAAGGGAAAGAACATAAAGTATCGCTAATGTGACACGTTATTGCGAAGACTTATTCTCAAATCCAATACATACATAATATTATAGTCAGGGAGCCCTAGAACATTTTTGAAGTGAAAACTGTTAAGGTGTAAATATTATTTAGAAGTAGTTTTACATTCCTGGCACATTATAGTTTAAGAAATAAGTTGATGTAGCTATCAAACGGAAAATTTGTATTGTGTCACTTGAAAATATATTGTGGTTGTGAGAAGTCTTACTTGCTTTTATTTCAGTATAATTATTAGAATCCGAACAGGTTATGGAGGCCCAGACATTATAAATATAAAGCAGAGTAAAGAGCAGCTGAATTGATAAAAGAAGATTGGAAAAATTACTACGAAACTTTGTGTTGGATAGAGGTATTACGAGATTTATATATTTACTACAGAAATGGAAATGCGTGTAGATAAATTTGACGGTGAAAACTTTCGGCAATGGAAATTCCAAATTAAGTGTGCATTAAAGGCAAAAGGTCTCGACATATCTGCGCCTCGGCCATCTATTGATGATGATCAGTTTAAAGTGTGGTCACAGGCTGATGGCATGGCCATGTTCATCATCACATCATCGATCGACCTCAACCAAATCTCTCTTGTCGAGAATCGTGAGACGGCGCAGGATGTAATGAAAAGACTAGAGTCAATATATGAACAGAAATCTGAACTATGCAAATTACTAACACATGAAAGGTTTTATCAGTATAAAATGCAGCCATCAGATAGCGTTGCGCAACATATTTCGAAAGTAGAAAGCCTAGCCAAAGAATTAAAAGACAACAGCGAAGAAATAAGCGATATGGCTGTGATTACAAAGATTTTAAGCACGTTACCGTCTAAATATCGGTCAGTAAGGCAAGCATGGATGTCACTAGATCCCAAGTGTCAAACTATAAATAAATTAACAGCTAGACTGTTGGATGAGGAGGCAAGTCTCACTAACCAGGAAGAGAGTGCAAATGCTTTCATTTCGGTAAATAAAAAAATGAATCAAGGAAATGAATTTAAATCAAGTCCTGGCATGTCACGAGAATACAACAGGTTTGTCTGTTACAACTGTAACAAACGTGGGCATTTCGCTAGAGACTGTAGAGCTCCAAGGAAAAATTATTACCAAAATTTAAACAATGATGATTCGAAAAGATTGGCATTTAATACGGTACAGTACCCACAGATGATTAATAATGGTGATAAAGGCGATATTTGGATATTAGACAGCGGGGCTTCGGTACACATGACATACCGGCGAGATTTCTTTAATGAGTATGTTCACTATGAAAACAGTAACGAGAATAATAATGTAAGGCTGGGAAACCAAAAGGAGCTTGTTGTAAGCGACCATGGAAGTATTGTTTTCAAAAGATACGTTAATGATCAATGGGAAGAGAGTATATTAGAAGACGTTTTGTATGTACCCGAACTAACTAGGAATTTATTCTCAGAAGGCATGGCAACAAGGAAAGGATATACAATAATTAAGAAGGACACTTTCGCATTCATAAAAAAGGATAGTAGAATTGTTATGACCGGTAACATAAATGACAACAATTTGTATGAATTGAATATAAGATCTATTAGAAATGCCAATTGTAATATAGTTCAGGCAAGCTTAAAAACTTGGCATGAAAGGTTGGGCCATTTGAATTTTAAAGAGATTATAAATATGCACAAATATGGTGCACTACCTGGGAAATTAATTGATGATAAAGAATTCATATGTGAAGCATGCCAGTACGGTAAGCAAAGTCGTTTGCCTTTTCGCAGGTCGCAAAGAGGTGATAACGAGCCAGGCGATATCGTCTGCAGTGATGTCTGCGGACCATTTGAACCGTCTGGTGGTGGTGCAAGGTATTTTGTACTTTTTAAAGATGGCGCTACGAGTTACAAAACTGTTCACTTTATTAATAATAAGAGTGATGTTTTAGATTGTTTTAGAAGATACAACGCGATTGTTACAAATAAATTTGGACATGGAGTGCGAATATTGCACACGGATAATGGGGGCGAGTATGTAAGCAATGAATTTAAAATGTACACAGATAGTGAAGGTATCGTCCATGAACGCACTGCTCCGTACACCCCAGAGCAGAATGGGAGAGCGGAACGAGAGCTGCGCACTATTATGGAAAGTGCGAGGTCGATGTTGTACTCCAGAGATATTCCGCTGAATTTATGGGTGGAAGCCGTAAACTGTTCTGTCTACCTTCAAAATCGTACTTCTTCGAGCCAGACAATTAATGTATCTCCATTCGAGTTGTGGAACGGCAGAAGGTCGTCATTAGATTACATCAGAGTATTCGGGTCCGAGGGTTTTGTTCATATACCTGATGAAAAGAGAAGGAAACTAGAAAAAAAGAGTGTAAAAATGATGCTTGTTGGGTATGATAATGAAAATTATCGAATGTATGATGGTGAAACTAGAAAGATATCCATAAGTCGAAATGTGAACTTTAATGAAAATAGCGTTCCATTAATAAGAAAGCATACCGTCCACATTCCCCTTGATGATAATCAAACCCCTGAAAAGGAAAAACAAGTGCAAGTAGCATTAGAACCAATACCGCAGACCCCACAAGTTAGTAATGAAAATAATGAATACGATAGTACTAACGAAAGTTTTCAAAGTTACGTAGATCCGAATGACCAAACATATGAACCTTCTTCTGATGAGTCTATAAACGGAGTAAGGCATGACATGATATTGAGATCACGAAGGGAGGTAGCAGATGAGATAAATGTGTGTGAATTAAATGAACCAACGACATATCAAGAGGCTCTTAGAATGACAGATTGCGACAAATGGAAGGAGGCAATAAATGAAGAATTAAAATCACACGAGGAGAACAACACGTGGCAATTTGTTAAAAGAAATAATGAAAAGACTGTTACGTCTAAATGGATATTTACCATGAAGAAAAACCCGGATGGTACTGTCGAGAGATACAAGGCTCTCTTATGCACAAGAGGCTTTACACAAGTAAAAGACATCGACTACAAAGAAACCTTTTCGCCTACGACAAGGTACGATTCAATAAGGTTATTGTTATCTGTTGCAGCTCGTGAAAAGTACCATATAAAACAGTTTGACGTCAAAACAGCATTTCTGTATGGAGAATTAACCGAAGATATGTATATGGAAGTACCGGAAGGCGTAAGTGCAGAACCGGGGTACATCTGTAAGTTAAATAAATCTTTATATGGATTGAAACAATCCCCTCGGTGCTGGAATAAGAAATTTTCTTCTTTTCTGACCAGTTATGGTTTTAAAATGTGTCAGGCTGATAGTTGTATATTTGTTGATGATGCATTAGTTTTTTCGAAATCTGAAGAAATATTACAGCATATTTTAGCTGATTTGCAAAAGAGTTTTAAAATAAAAATATTGGAATTAAATTATTTTATAGGCATGGAAATAACTAGAACTGAAAGTGCCATAAAAGTAAGTCAAAAACACTATATAAAAAGTATCATTAAAAAATTTAACATGGTAAGAGCGATCCCTTGCAGTACTCCTGCTGATAATAATGTCACATTAACTAAAAATGTTGATGATGATGATAATGATGTTTCAAAGTTTCCGTATCGGGAAGCAGTGGGAGCTTTAATGTTCTTAGCAACAGTATCGAGACTGGATATAGCATTTGCTTTAAATATAGTCAGCAGATATTTAAATAATCCTAAGCCTTGCCATATAAATGCTGTAAAAAGAATAATTAGGTATTTGATCAAAAGCAAGGACTTATGTATTTCTTATAACTGTAGTAGTGAACTGATAGGTTAATCTGATGCTGATTTTGCCTCTGATTTGGATACCAGAAAATCTAATACGGGATATATTTTATTAATGAATGGCGGTCCTGTCACATGGGCAAGTAGAAAACAAAATACGGTTGCATTATCAACGACAGAATCGGAATATATGGCAGCCTGTGAAGCTGCCAAAGAAATTCTATGGTTAAGACAATTATTGGCAGATATTAAAGAACCACAAATGACCGTTAAGTTGTATTTAGACAATCAGAGCGCAATTAAACTTATTCGCAATCCAGTGTATCACAGGCGAACAAAGCACATTGATGTTAAATACCACTTTATCAGGGAAAAGGTAGAGAATAACATTATTAATATAGAATTTGTAGAAAGCTCCTCTCAGTTAGCTGATTTTCTTACAAAAGCTCTACCCACATCTAAATATGTTAATAATAGAGATAGCATTTTGACTTCTTGAATAATTGTTTCTTTACTTTGTGAGTTTTATTATTTAGTTTTTGTGCCTCTAGGTTTTTATGTTTACTACGGCTTTTATTATAATATTTAAGTGGG
The DNA here is from genome assembly GCA_963422495.1 of Polyommatus iphigenia. Lineage (NCBI taxonomy): Eukaryota > Metazoa > Arthropoda > Insecta > Lepidoptera > Lycaenidae > Polyommatus > Polyommatus iphigenia. Next base: position 41,566,987 of record OY730181.1, on the reverse strand, counting down.
AGTGTTAAGGTGTAAATATTATTTAGAAGTAGTTTTACATTCCTGCACATTATAGTTTAAGAAATAAGTTGATGTAGCTATCAAACGGAAAATTTGTATTGTGTCACTTGAAAATATATTGTGGTTGTGAGAAGTCTTACTTGCTTTTATTTCAGTATAATTATTAGAATCCGAACAAAAACTTCTTTAGCGGCGTTGAGCATTTTTGTGGGATGAGTAAAAACTGTGAAACTCGCGTCAGATTCTCGTGCTGATCGAAAAACCGTAAGACGGTTGGAGAGTAGTGTTGTAACATCGAAATCGATTAATCGAACAATCGATTGTTTTTTTTCGATTGTCGATAGTTTTTAATCGATTGTAAGCGTTTCGATTAATTAAAAAAATCGATTTTTTAAAAATCGATTTTCATAAAAACTGGGTTAAAAATTTAATCGATTGTAAGGGTTTCGATTAATTAAAATAATCGATTTTTTTAAATCGATTTTCATAAAAATTGGGTTAAAAAAAATAATGCACAACGTTAATAATCAAGTTTTCACTTCTGCCGGCACTCCCGGAGTGCAACCCGTCTTTTTTTTTTTGATTAAGTACTATCAAGCTAATTTTTTGTGAGTAGTTAAATTATACAAGTTTTGTTGGTTACAGAACCCTAAAACGGAACCCTAACCAGCAGATTTTTTGTATATTGGTAGGTTAATTGTTATATAATTTAAGAGTAACATTGTCCTACAAATAGAACAATCCATATTTTAGGACCATCAAATCAAAGTATGAAATCCTTTCTATCTCTGTTAGCTACCACTTTCAAGATTTTTCGCAGATAAAAAAGTTATTTGTCTTATCAAAATGAAGCAACTCACAAAAAATTTGCTTGATATTAATTAAAAAAAATGTTCAAGGGCTCCCTGACTAATAGGTACAATGTCATAGATTTTAAATTTTGACAGTGAAATTTTCATAGGCATATTGGCTAAAGGCCATTAAATGACAATTAATCTGGAAACATTTTACTCAAATCTTAAATTGATATTTAAAGATTGACTCAAAAAACATAACATAATATTTTTTTCTTCATAATAGTATATATTTTAAGTAAGTACTTGTCAAACCCAAAGTAATCATATTCACAAACTTAACTTATTGTTTCAAAGTTACTAGTTAGCGCTGAACCAAATTAATAACAGCTCACAGCTGCCAACAAAACGTGAAAGTTTATATTTAAGCCTACGCTTAAATAAACCTCCCTCAGTTTGAAATGTGATAAAACAGGTTCAAGAACTTTAATAAGTAACAGTTTCGAAGTTTGTACTACTTCCCATCCACAGTTTGTGGGCAATTAACTTTGCTGCTAAATATAATTAGTTATACACTCTGCTTTGACATTTTAGACACGAGTTTTCTGAGCATCGCCGGGTACTTAGGCACTTGCATTCGATAATTCCGATAGCAAAGTTAGAAAGCGAAAAAAAAAACCAATTATTGGTTTTCACATAATTATTAATATTATTATGACGGTAAGACCGCCAATTTGCGCTCTTTGTATTTTTTTTCTTGCATTGTATATTTAATATATAAATGAATTAAGTAAATCGCCTTGTCTTGTTGCAATGTGAACTGACCCTGGTCCCTGATAGTAGGGGAGGGGAAGGTGCTAATTTTGTAGTCACTCGAGCGTCATGGAAACCTAGTAGGTTTTATACATTAGGTAAAACTGATAAAAAAATAATAAGAGCGTTTTTTTATTTTAGCGGTGGGTTCAGAAACTGCGGTCATTTTAAAGTTTTGAAAAAGAAAATATATTCAGAAAATTGCTTATTTCGGTCAGTTATTATTATATTTTAGACAACAAGGAATAAATCATTTAGTTTAGCGCAAAATAAAATATCTGCGAAGTTTAGTTAGGAAAATATGAAGGTTTATTTTTTTATATTTTAAAATGTTCCTACAGGCTTACCTTATCTTTGAATCGTCAGTGCTTTTTACGGAAGCTTCTTTGGGGTATAGGGGAGACCAGGGCTGGAAGTTCCCGGGGTAAGGTGTTCCGACAGTTATAACTTTGTAAAGGAAAAAGATATCAATATTCGTGGAGTGCGTCGTTTAAGCATCAGGTGACGCGCCGCGTTGGCGGCCATTTTAGTTGCTCTGACGGCGGCTGTTGAGTGGCTGTGCACACCGGCTATTAGAACACCACCTTAGTAAATATTTTCGTATTTAATCTTTTTGGTCTATTTTTATTTATTATTGACCGATTTATTTGCGTCTTTACTATTTAAGAGTGGCATTCGTTAGGTATCTTATTGTTTGAATGTTTTTTCAATTGATTTCGTTAATTTAATTATATTACAATTTTTATACAAAAACTCAATTTGGGGCTACAAGTTCCCTCCTAAAGGGGCTGGTTGTTCCTCGAAACAACTTACCTTACTTGACTGACACGCCAGAAAAAAACGCATTGGCAGAAGAACAAGCAAGAAAAAGCAAAGAAGAACAAAGGCATTACAATCAAGGGAAAATAAAACAACAATAATTAAGGAAAAGGCAAAGGCAAGGGAAAAGCTCAAGAAAAAGCTAAACGAAGAGTATTACAAGAAAGCGAGAGTTTTGTTGTGATAAATATTCTTTTTTTTTTTTGTAGCTTATAGCACTGAAATAACATACAATGAATAAAACTTTAAAAATGACTATTTTATTTAAAAGAAAACTATATTATTCTCATATTTTATACAAGCGGAACAATTTGCCCCACTCATGGAACATCTCGCCCCAACGCGGGGTTGAATGTTCCCTTCCGAAATTTTGCAAAAATATGCCTGTAGAAAAAAAACTATTGAGATATTGGCAGAAATGACTATACTATTACAGAGAGAGATTAAGGTTCTTTAATATATGCAAATATTAAAAATCAATCTTATCGTTTTCATCATACAATTTCATGTTATTTGAAAATCGGAACTTTCGCCCCGGTCTCCCCTACTAAACATCCCCAATCTTAATCTGACAGATCGGATGACATTTCAACATTAAAAAAAAAAATTAACCCACAACGTGAGAAATCTGATTTCTATACCATGATAACTAGACACATGTCGGAAGCCTATACAAGCTTAATCTGACACGCTCGAGCTACTACCAAAATCCCCTCTTCCCCTCCTCTACCATGACTGGTTGATAATCAAAAGTTCTCAAATGTTGGAAACGACAAAACACAAACACCCAACAGCTATTCGGTGGTTTGCGCTAGCCTTGTCGGTGTTTATGTCAAAGCAATTTAGTCGTTATCTCGGCATGTATACGAAGTTCTGGTGCCTTCATTAATGATGATATAGTCCGGTGAGTCTAAGCTTAATGGCAAAACTTTAGAAGGGAGCTGGGAAAATAGCACGAGGCAAATTATGTTTAGTCATCGTAGATTGATGGACGGACTCATCTTGAGCAACGTTTCTGACTTCTGAGTGATAAGGTTAATAAAAATAATAAACTCCTTCGGTTTGTGTTACAAATACAATTACGGAGGTTTGAGATTCCAAGTCCATTACAAAAATAAGCTTTTTGTTCCCCTAATTTAAAGTATCCTAAAAGGTCAATTAAGTATTGTAAGGTGACTTCTTATGGACATCACTAGATATAAGCTCAAAAAGGTAAACAATAATAAATTTTATCGTACCAAACTTTTGGGGTGACTTTTAAAACATCAATTACTTTTATACTTGACCACTTTTACTGTGGTAAGTATAAAAGTAATTGATGCTCCTATGTCAAAGCACCTATCACGTGACTAGCATTGCGCACCTCTTTGAAATGGAACGATTATGCTACAAAATGTCAAAAAGCAAAAGCACGTAGCCGTAGGGGCGGCGACCGCGGCTTGTTGCGGGGCGCGGGGGCGCAGGGGAGCGTGGCCGCCAGTTTCTCGCCGACCGCCGCGCCGCGAGGACGCCTTGTGATGAGCAGCTCGTTTTGACGCGATATGGCCTCGTCCACGAACGGCAACATCGTCGTCGAGTGGTTGCGTTCGCTCCACCTGGGCCAATATTCGGAGAGCTTTATAGACAACGGCTACGATGACTTAGAAATATGTAAACAGGTCGGGGAGCCCGACTTGGACGCTATCGGCGTCTTGAACCCCGCACACCGTCAGAGGCTGCTGCACTCCGTGAGATCCCTGAGAGAGGAGGGTGCAGCGGCCGTGTACTTCACGTTGGAGGAAGCGGCCGCCGCTTCCTGTAGGTGCGAGGAGGAAGTGCGGAAGGAGCAGGCTACTGCGACAGTCGAACCGGCGAAATATGCAGACGAGTACGAAGAGGGGAAGGCCGAGCTGGTGAAGATACCACGGATACAGCTGAAGAGGTTGCTCCGGGAACGTCTGGCACAGGATGGCATTCGTCTCAGTCTCCAGCCCTACTCAACAACGGTCAGTGTTTACTCGTAAATGTGGCAGTGCTTCTTGCGGAACTCGTGATTTGTGTGTGCGAAATTAACAGAAGAATGTGCAGAGTGCGATCACATAAAAAGTTACGACGCTGATCCGAGGCACCGCGTAGAGGCACTGCCCGCGCCTTGATTCTTTCGAACGAGTCTGTATGCGGTTCCTTGGCCGCTCCAGGCGGATTTCTCGGACGTGTTGCTATAAAGTTTGTTGCGTGCGTGATTTCCCTGGAGATGAGAAGTTTTGCCCGCCTTTCCTGTCGTGAGAAGATTATTATCGTGTGCCTCCCGGCTTCGAATGGGGTTTTACGATAAATTGCGAAGCTTGTGTTAATTTTGACAGACTCTAATTACGCGAAGTGTCAGTTATTAGTTATAACATCCAATTCAACAATAATTAATTTAAAATTGTAATTTTTGATATCAACAATAAGAAGGAAAGTATAAAATGCAAAAATATCCACAAATAATAATGACTTATTAGTTTCATGTCTGATGTCTCTGAATTAAATTTTACACAAATTATTTATTAACTAATGCTTCCTACCGATATCTACGTAATTTCTTTGTTAATATGTATTATTAATTATCAATAAAATATATTATGTGGATCATAAATAAGTAGAAACCATTTATAATCTTAGCATTCTACGAATAAGTATTTTAAACTATCAGATATCTTATCAGTTATCACGTTCAAATAAACTGTGACAAAGTTGTAATGACTCAGTGGTTTCGTTACATTTTTTCAGCTTCTTGAGCTTTACTTAAATAACTTGTACATTAAAAGATGAATACCTACTAAAATTTTACTTCACTTTTACTGTGTCTAGAAGAGATACAATTTGTAGCTATACATCACTAAGAAATAATTTTCATGGTGAAATATAACAATCATAATCACAGGGAAGACCTTGTAGACAACTAGAAAAAGCATCATATTATTACACGTGAGAATCACTCGCTGAAGAGCAAGTTTCCATGTTAATTTTTACATCTTTGTCTGTTGTAACAATTATAATATTCAATAAATTAAATACAAAATAAAACAAAAACTTGCAGCTATTACTGAAGAAGACTTGTAACAGTCTCTATGGAGAGTAAAAAAAGAAATCCTTTCTTACTATTCTGCCTTCCAAAAAGTTTTTATTCAATTACAAAACACGTTGCGTTGCGACTTGCGCGTCGCACTCGCTTTGTGCAAAAAGATTCAGATCAAATATGTATGATTAAATAGCGGTATCTTTGAAACAGTCAATGGGTGTCAGGTTTCTCTTGATATATCAAGTTCAAAGTGCCTCTCTGCCCAATTAGGTAATTGGTACAAAGCTAAAATTTATTAATGCCCACCATCATGCAAATTAGAAAACCTAAACATTACACCTCTATTCCGCATATTTTCACACTAGCTGTCCCGGCAAACGTTGTTTTTCCATTCAAAACTGTATCAGTTGATACAAAATCTTACCCCCTCTTTTGTCCCCTAAGATGGGTGGGGGGAAAAATTTTATACACCAGATGTTAAGTTGGAAAAAACCGTTAATAATATGAGGTAAGTCCATTAAAGAAAAAAGTTTGATACAAAATCTGACCCCCTCTTTGCTCCCCTTAGAGGGGTGGGGAGAGGGTGATTTTTATACACCAGATTTTGAATTAGAAGAAGACAAATATATCTGCGAAAACCGTATGCAAATCGGATTAGTAGTTTTCGTGTTAAAGCAAAAGTCTTATACAAAATCTGACCCCCTCTTTCGTCCCTTTAGAGGGGTGGGGGGAATTTTTTTTATAGACCAGATGTTAAGTTGGAAGAAGAAATATATCTGCGAAAACCGCATTCAAATCGGATCAGTAGTTTTCGTGTGATAGTGGAACAAACATACAGACAGACAGACAGACAAAAAAACTAACCACATTTTTGGCTTCTATAGCGATGTAGTAACACCCCCCCACTTATTATTTTTTGAATATCTTTAATGTACAGAATTTTCATTACTACAGTTTTATTATATGTATAGATCTTACAGTGTCCAAAATTGAACTTATGCTTTCAGCTTTCAGTGACATCGCTTATCTTTCCCAGACATTTTTTTGTTGTTGTATCCGTTTTTCATTAAGATTTAAATTATTATTTTTATTATGATTCATTTTACTATCGCGTAATTAAGATGCAGATAAATTTAATGATCTGCAGACTGCACGGGGTTTCAATTATAATAATCAGTTCCTCATTATAATATTTTCATACTGTTTTAAAGAAAATCGTCGGATTATCGAGGCCTTTTACCGGTTTAGGAGTTACCCTGATTGAAACAATAATTATTCTTCTTCTTTTTCTTTATATTATGGCGGCCTCAGTGAGTTGCCAACGTCAGCGTGATCTTGGGAAGACTTTGCTCTATATTGCAGGTCTGGTGAAGAAACTAATTATTAAGCATCATAAAATCTGTCACAAGTTTAGATTCTAAAATCCGTTTGTATTTAAATCTTCCAGAAGTAACCTAATCCATAGAATGCCTAATCAGGATCATCAGGCATATAAAATATTTTTTTTACCTATCTCTGATAGGTAAAATCAATTATTAAGAATTTGGAAGGAAATAAATGAGTTGAACAGTCTGTTGATGGTACATTTTTGATGAACAGCATTTTTAAGTGGCTACAAAGTTTGAAAACGAAGGCCAGGTACAGTTTAAGCTCGGGAGAAATCTTAATCTGCAATTCCTTTACAAGTTTTATTCTCCGCTACCTTCCATCAAGACTTAAGTTTAAGCAAACTTAGGATAGAACTCCAACTTTATTTGAAATAGCAATGTTAAACTTGAACCGTAAGTATCAAAAGTTAAAAAATGCCGTAAACTTGAGTCAAAAGTTAAATGAGTGGAATATGAATACACTGCATAATATTCTATAAAATGTTTGTGCATAATTATGTGACATATTAATGGAAGCACGAAACCGGTGACAAAACGCAAACAAAACTCGTAAATCCATATTCCATTCAGGGAAATAAAACAATTATGAAACACTACATCGAGGTATTAATCAAGCACCTTCGATATCTACCTGGCCACAGTTCCGTATATCAATAGCTTTATTTTTTTCCAGTAGATCATACGTGAAACGATTACTGCCGGAATTGTACACAATGGCACTCACAAATTTCATCGGCGGTATCAATATCGCAGTTCCGACTATTAGACCAATATTTATTTCGTGTTGACGTCCATTGTGCGCAGCATCCGCTCAGTGCAATAATTTTTATTAAATGCAGCTTTTTGGGCACAATCAAGCGTGAAAGCTCCGACAAATTGAAATCGGTACATCACAGCTATAAACCATACAAAATTGATATCGGATCTGCCTAATTTGTATAATTTGAAGACGCTACTGAAATCATAATATTGGAATACTGAATTGGATTGCGCGCTTAATTTAAGGCAGAATATTAAAGCGGACCCCATTTCTCAATTCGCTCTCCGAGAAGTAATTATGGCCAGATCTTTTAAGATAACTACATTAAAATTTTAGGCATGTTTGAAGAAACATCTAATCATGCCATCATCGAAAATATTATGTAAAGCAGTATTAGATTAAACATTTAAGGTACGTTTTGCGTTACCCTTTAATTATCTCCACTTGTAATAGATCAATGAAATGTGCGAAAAAACGTGTTTTCGGACCGTTACATCGCTTTGTACTTGGATCGGTACCCCATTATGATGTATCACTTCCTTTAGGTTGCTAATTCTCTATTAGAGGGGTTTGGGTCGGATGTTTCGGATTACGTATATTGACATTAACCCACTCCGATCGCGTTTCAATCTCATTTCCTTTTACATGGACATTATTTTGTAATTAAATGACGGTGACAAAAAAGTGAAAAAGAAGAATAAGGAGTATTTTAAACAGGTACGGTACATCTAATTAAAACGACAAAATACAATAATTATTTTTTTTACTTAATCCTTAACCATTAAGACAATCGTATTCCATTATTCCATATCAATTTAATAGCGTAGGAAAATAATCAAATATGACTACATTTAAATGCATTTGCGAATATAACATCTATCTTATCCGAAACATCTGCTAGTAATTAATTTTTATCAGCTGTGATAAAATTTACATTCTGGTAATCATTTCTCCTAAACAAGTCAACTGGATTTATAAATTTTCTTTTATATATAATACAATTTTCTTTTATTTGATCCTCACGAATCATGTAGTCATATATTATTTTCTAGAATACTTTTGTGTTAATCTACTGTTATAAAACTTGAGTCAAAATTTATAAAATAATTATTGCTTGCTTCATCGTGCCAATATAACAGGACAGGAGGAAAGTAATAGGAAAAGTAATAAAAAGAACAGCGCGTCTATTGAAAAGACTTTAAACACTTAACAGTATGAAAATTAATTCACTATTGAATAGCCAATTTCAAAGTAAAAACTACTTAGAATTGATAGGATAGGAGCCTTATGCAAATAAGATAAACTACTCAAAGGTCAGGTGATGTTTAGCATCCAATTGAATCAGACAAGAGGCTGGTCACGTTTGTACAATTCGTGAGCTACTTTTGTATCTGCTTTTTGTTCAACACGCGAACATGACAAGATAATTGCTATGAATTTCTATCATTACGATACCCATGCATGCAAATTACCCAGATTTCAATGCAATTAGTATTAATATCTGTATATCTATTACACAATAGTTACTTAATAGTGAGGGAGCCCTAGAACAAATTTTTTTGTGATTACCAACAAGCTAATTTTTTGTGAGTAGCTACATTTTGATAAGACGAACAACATTTTTATTTTCGAAAAATCTTGAAAGTGGTAGCTAACAGAGATATAAAGGATTTCATACTTTGACTTGATGGTAAAATATGGATTATTTTATTTGTAGGACAAGGTTACTCTTAAATTATATAACTATTAACCTACCAATACACAAAAAATCAGCTGGTTCCGTTTTAGGGACAGTAGTCAACCAAGTTTTGTTGATTACTGAACCCAAAAGCGGTTTCGATATTTTTGAAAATAAAAATATTGTTCGTCTTATCAAAATGTAGCTACTCACAAAAAATTAACTTGTTAGTAATCACAAAAAATTTCTTCTAGGGCTCCCGTACTATAATAATAACGAAACTTTGAAGTCCTTAATGGTAGTCAAGAAATAAATTGTGTTATCTGCATTCTGAACCTATATTTTAAGTCTCAAAATTTATACATCATTAGTCATAATACCTACTTAAGTTACATTTTAAAATGTAAGAAATAATTAACTAAATGGATTTCATTAAATTCAATAAAATCCATTTAGCTTTAATAACATTGGAAGATGTAAAAATACAACGAAATTCGCAATACATATTTTTGTATGCGAACTTTTATGTACCGTTTCGTGAATTTCAGTGAATGTTTCATTTATGTTACTGTTTTAACAGTCGGTTATAGATTAGTTCGACTCCTGTCTACGAGGTCTAATATTAGCCGGGTCGGGTTTTTCTACCTGTTTTATCGCTTTGTTGTTTATGTATGTGTGCGAAGTCACGCAGTGCGGTGCTCTTTGCCGTTCGAATGCTGTTTCGTGTTTTATGTGAGACTCGCAATTTATATTATGAGTGTAGGAAACTATGCATGGAATGTTTTTTTCTAGAGGTCGTACTTTGTTTTTAATATTAACGAGTTGTGTCTGTGCCTTTTCTTTGAATAAAAAAGTACAATATTTTTCAAAGATTAACATTATGTATAATATTGTATAAATTATGCTTAAGATTTGTCTAAGTACAGTAGGGCCTCGTTAATCCGGAGAGGCAAAAACACGACTTTTTTCGAATTATCGAGGCGTCCGGATTATAGTATGCAATATTCATTGTTAATAAAACACGTCATGTTTAACCTTATGAAATGAAATGAAAATGAGTTAATTTTAAAAATTTATTAAAGTAAGTAATTTCTTTAATCAGTTTTTAAAATTTTATATCATAAAGACAAATTAATGTTCATGTTCATAATAATTACAACCATGTAAAAAATCAGTAAGTTAAAATAAAACATTAGTTAATTCCTTTTGAAAAAGTTTGTAATACTCTTCTGTTTATGATTTTCGTACTTCATTTCGAAAGCTCGATCTCTACTCTCTAAGTTGACGGAGAAACATAACTTCGTGGCTATCAAATTTGTTATCTTCAGCCCATTTTAAAGCAATGCTTAAAGCTCCGGCCGGCCGGATTACAGCGATCACTGAACAAGCGGGAGTCCGGATTACCGAGGCCCTACTGTACTATCATCCTCTAATAAAATTCATTACAATAGTATAGCCATTCAGTTAGTTTCTTTTGTTAGAAACTTAACTTTGAAACACAATTAATATCCTGTATCGAAGTTCGTAATAATATTTCCTCAAGTTCAACATCATTGGCAACTAGCGAATTTAAATATTGGATGAGATTCCCGAAGGTTGTAACAACATTGTTTGAATTGGAAGTTTGGCAGGTGCGGGAGAGTTTGCGCTGAATGTTTGTCTGTTTGTTCGAGCTATACAGACAGGTCTTAAGTCAGCAAACTATAGCATGCGGCCGCTCCGCAAGATTAGTATCAAATAACTACGAAAACTGTCACCGATATAAGTAATACCTATTGTTAATAAAATTCTGATGAATTATACTAATATTACAATACTACATACTTTGTTCCTTTGTTTGGTTAAACTCGCTAATCTTAGGAACTACTGGTCCAATTAAAAAAAAAATTTAGTACAGTTCAGTCTAACGCTAACAAAGGGCCCATTAATTATTGAAAAAGGCAAAAATTAAGCACCAATGAAAATAATCCAATATAGCTTTTTTCTAAATAAATATAACCTTATAATAGAAATGAAAATACACCAATGTCCGAACTGTTATTAAGAAAACATTTTCGAGTAACTATAACAATAAACATGACTACAATGAAACGGCTAATAGCTACTGTAATTGTTATAATAATTAGTGAACATTGGAGAAGGTAATTTTGCTAAATTGGAAACAAAACCCTAATTTTAATAGTGCAATCAGCGTTTCAGGCACAAATGGGAACTGACGCTTGCAATTCTGAGTAAAAGACAATAATGTCCATGGAATTCTATTTGAGCGTAATATTGTCAACAAAATGAAGATTCCAAGATACTTAATGGTCATTGTTACTCCTAATCTGTTATTTTGAAACATTAAACAAACAAATAACAATATACTTATAGCTCAGCTGCTGCAGCTGTGATTGAGAGCGTGGTTCGACTTCTGCCGATGGAACATTAAGTTTAGTCTGTAATATTCATAATACCTAATACATATCAATAAATAAAATTATCGTATCGCAGTGTTTGTGCACGGACTCCTCCAAAACGGCTCAACCAGTTTTAATGAAATTTTGTGCCTATGTTCATTCGTTTATCGTTAGGCCTGCGAATAGGTTTTATCTACTTTTTATATTGATACTAGAAATCATTTTTATGATAAACAACGTTTGCTGGATCAGCTAATATAAGCATTGAGTACCTATTACTAGGTATTTTCTCCGCTTGACTACATCCCAAGTCCCCTCTAAAGTACGCAAGATATTTGTCACGTTATGTTTGTCTTTTATTTATTTTTTATGTGTGGTTGTTAAGAAATTTCAAATTAGTAAATAGTATCTAATATTCTGCGTAGGTTGCAATGTCTACAACTGTACATATTAATCCGTTTGTTATTTTTATGGTGCCTCTTCGTAGGTAGCACCTACTGATTCTCAATCGTCTTTGATGTGTATGTGTACGCTTACTGAGAAACAAGAGTTTATAATAACAAACCCTAGGGTTGCCACTTCTTCCTTAGATATGTATATATTCTTGTAAAGATTTTGTTCATAATTAGCTTCGATCAAATATTTCTGATAGTTAGCATATTATAATAAAATATAATTGCCACGTTGATATTGATAATATCACAATGACAAAAAATATTTAAGCACATATTTTGTCGTTATTATACTTATAAATCAAATGTCGAAGCCCGTATCAGTACGATAATGTTATAATTTCTCTTTTGGGGGTATTGACAACAATCAAGCTGCCATAATCGCAGTCAATAATTTAAAAATGGAAATTTCAATATTTTGTTACATAACACTAAAAAATATAACTTAGTGGTCTAGACTCTAGGGCCGGTATAAATAGTCATTGGCTATGTCCACACTAGGCGCTTTCGTCTTCAATTTTCGTCATCTTCTTTCATTCAACTTTCATTTTGGCGCATTCAATAATTGAATGCGTCAAGACGTGTCAACGTACGCAACGCCAACATTGTCATTTTTGAAGTTTTGGATACGGCCGGAGGGCATGCGTCCCGGGCATGCCTCACGTTCGCTGTTGACTGCGCTATAACGCATGCCCTTGACGAACAGAAAAAAGCACAGTGTGGACAAAGCTAGTAGGTACTTAAGATGCGACCCGGTCTCAAGACGCGGTTCGGCTCCGTGATTGGTCTAAATTTTGACAGCCAACCAATCACAGAGTCTGAACCGTGTCTTGAGACCGAGGTGCATCTTGAGTACTGACTATTTATACCGGCCTAGGTGTAGGTAGCCCTGCGTCGCCTACGGACAAGTAAATTGTTTACTTCGACAGTTATGAATATTATTAGGTACCTTCACTTATCATCCAGGATGCGGTCAACTTTCTCTTTTTGGATTTTATTTCTTTTTCTCTTCATTGACACTCATTGCTCGTGTACCGTCAAAGTTTATAATTCATAGGCAGTTGACGGAACTACTTCATTTTGTCGATGTTCAATTCAATGCGTGAGTCGTGACCTGTCAGCTGGATTTGATAAAACGCGACTAAATAGCGTAGGTCATCTGTCTATGAATTAACAAAATTTTCTGATAGTACAAACCGATCGGCTTATATGTGGTCAATAAAATAATATTATGCTTACTAGTTTGAATGTGTACTGATAATGTAAAGTTTACTTAATGATGCGAAAGGGCCAAATGTTATCACATTTTAATAATAATAATATTTTAAAAAGATAAAATCGACTTCAAATTTTTGTACGTAATTAAGAATTAAAATTCCCTATCTCAAAAACTACTGAACCGATTTTGATGAAACTTGCAGTATTCCCTAAGTTGGACAATAGTAAGTACAAAAAAAAATAATCACTAAAATCGGACTTGTAGTTCCAGAAGATATGCGTGCACAAACATACATACATACATACACTTTTGAAAGGAGAAAGATCATAACTCTATAGTACCCTGTCTCATGTTGCGTCATTATGAAACTTGGTTTTTTAAAGTCTATGATTATCATTTTAGCTCCTATAAAAATTTCTTAGAAAACAAAACCGGGGTTTTAGAGTAATTTGATAAAATCGAAAATAACCTCAAAATCTACAAAGCACCTATTTAATTGACAAGTCATACACGAGCGAACGTTATTGCTCTAAAAACAGAGTAAGGCGCTTATATTAGTAATAAATTATCACCGAAATCTCCCGCATACTGTGTTGTGACTAAAAACCGCCGCTATAATATCTACTATTCTAGGGGTATTTATTATTATTATTATTGAATACATTCTCATAAGCAATTTAAGCAAAAATGTAAGTAGCATTTTAGTTACAATACTTTTCACAATGGACACATTAACCCAATAGCCGCGTACTGACCAAGCGAGCCGCCTTGCGAGGCAGCCTCGGACATTTGCCGCGGTACGCATGCCACGCGAGGCGGCTTCGGTCTGTATTTTTCTAATCCGAAGCTGCCTCGCGCGGCAAGGCCGAGCCATCGTAAGGCCGAGCCAGCAACGACGCTCAGTTTAACTTGAAGTCGAATAGTTTGCCCGAGACATGCACACGCGACGCACACGCACATGCACATCACACGCACCCGCACATCACACGCACCCGCACATCATACGCACACGCACACGCACATCACACGCACTTGCACATCATACGCACACGCACATCACACGCATACTATCTATCTCGATGGCCGCCGCGACCTGGCCGCTAGTGCTCTATTGGGCTATGCTCATGCTGTTGACTGGAGTCAAAAATAAAACAAACAATGTATTTTTATTTTATCCAAACAGTGTCACAACAATAACAAATATTATATAGGTACATCAAACTTCCAGCGGCTCGGTTTCATTTAAAACATGAACATTAACTTGATTCAGTAAACTATTTCATTTCATTAACAAGGAATAGAGTTGTATTATAATTTATAAACTAAAGAAAAAAAGGGCTTTACAAAGGGCTTAATTCTGTACTCTTACTTACTTACTCTAATATTACATGTAAATTACGCGTGTAGTGTATGAATTAATACACATAATTCAGTATGTAATTCACATATTGCAGTACAATTTATGGAACATAATTATTATGTAAGTACTGCAAAATGTGAACATGATCACACAAACATTTACATAAGATTCATTTTTATTTACATACAAGAATAAAACCTATTTAAATCATTCATCAATCATCATACTCCTGCAAAACTCATCTAAATCATACAACATGGTGGGACATAGAACTTATAATTAAGTACATAATAACATATATAACTGTTCCTTTAGGCTGGTTTTATTGTCTCACGGACCGTCGGTACGGATCGCTCAGTATAGACCAATCTAAGCGGAGCAATCCGTACCAACGGTCCGCCTGATATTAAAACCAGTCTCATACATAAAAGTACCAGTAAACATCCGTTTCAAAACAATTAACAAATATACAGTGATTAGATGTACTTGCAGCTCGTTTGTACACAGAAGAAATCATTTTTTGGTTTGTATAGTTTGGAGGTATATCACTTGATCCAGCATCTGTCAGAATACCTCTTAACAAACCAGGGCGATTGGAGTCTTGCTCATCATAACGTCGTACTTCTCTTTCAGCTGTCCTCCAGCAAGCAGCACAAACTCTTTTCAATCTTGAGATCTAAAAGTGATATGTAATATAGTAATACATTCATTGTATTGTTAAATCTTACAAATAATAGTGACAAGAAATAAAAATGTTTCATGAAATTATTTGTGAAAACATGTTTATGTTTACACAATAATTAAAGCACTACCAGTAGTATCCAATATTGAAAAATGAAAAATATTTATAGGATATACTTAAAATAAACAAAAATTATTACCAAGCAACGGAAATAGTCTATAATTATAATGTTTCTCTCATGTCGATTTTGTTCTTGTAGTAGGTAGAATAGACTACTCTTCTATGACCAAAAACAGGTTAAAAGAGCCTTCACTGGTTCTGTTTGCTCTGTACAGAATCTGAAGTCAGCTGTAATAAAACAATGAATTAAATAGTGTTTGTAATATGTATATTCATAGAAATATCTATACTCTAAAGTCTAAATGGTAATTGTAAAATCAAAAACTAAATGAAAGTCAGGAATGTCAGGAAATAGGTACATAGAAGGTGCCTTTTTACATAGAATTTAATATACTTACTTTACATAATCAGAATATAAATTAAGGTGTGCTTACCGGACTGGGAGTTATCCAAGATTGTAATTAATTAAACATTGAATTAGACACTCTTGTTCTAAAGTATTTATTAATATTATTTTGTGAAATTCATCTGAAAAATAAAAGACAATTTATAGACATATTCGCAAATGTCACAATGACAGATCACAGATGTTAGAAAATATGCGTCGGTTAGGGACGCGATCGAGAAATCGAAGTCTATGAAAAAAATCGATTTTATGTCTGCACTGAATCGATTAGGTGTAATGGATTAGCTTAATTTTACTGTTATTTAACGTACATAATATGGAAAAGCTAATGCATGATATCAATAAATAATATTATTATTCGGAAATTGTTATTATAGCAAGTAATATTTATAAAAACTGGAATAACGATTGCAATAACTCCTTTAGTTGAATGAATCGATATTGTTACAATATATTGCTTGATGTGTTTCTAATAATGCATCACATCACTAAACGAATGTGGAGGGAGTCATTTAATAACTTTTATTCTTTAATTTAAATTCCGGGTTTAAAAATTGGATTCCGGGCGTGTAATTACGTAAAAAATTCTAAAAATAGTTACTGTATTATTTTCATCTTAGCGCATGAGAATTAATGGTGCCGACCTTGGGCATTCTCCTTTGGCACATATTTTGTTCAGAAGCTGTCATAGATTAACATATACATATACAAAAACTGGGCAGTTCTGGAAATATTAACGTCGAATTGATAACCTCCTTTTTTTTTGAAGTCTCAATACGATTATATATTTTGAAAACTAGACGATCCGGTGAACTGTGTGTCACTTTTCTCCTAAAACAAACCTTCCCTGGACTTCCACAAATATTTCAAGACTAAAATTGGCCAATCGGTTTAGCCTTTCTCTTTTAAAAATATAATATAAGCGTACATATATATATATATATATATATATATATATATATATATATATATATATATATATATATATATATATATATATATATATATATATATATAATATAGGCGTACTAATATATAATATATATATATATATATATATATATATTCTGTGATATAGGTAATGATGTTATTAAAATAGGTCACTTTGGTTTTGTACCTATTGCCTTGAATCTTAAAGTCATCCCAAAATTTTTGGCCTTTATGTTTTATTCATGTGGAATTTACTAGCGTGTCCCGTGACTCCTAAGATTTATTTATAAGAGTTCTCAATCAAACACACAAGGGTCTTCCAAGAAAGTGGGCCTTAAAATAAACTGTGGGGGCCTTTGTTTTGGCTTCCTAGGTGGCGACCGGCAGCTATCCGGTATTTTGTTAATTAAACAACAAACGCCTTTGATATTGGAAAAATACATTGTTTAAAACTGATTTAAATATGATTGTATGCTTAGCAAATTCAGATAAGTTCTGTCGTGATTTGTAAGTTTTGGTTGGTTTATAATATCAAATAGAGAAATCAACATTAATGCGTATACTGTTTAAACTAAAATAGACTTAATCATGAGAAAAATGTAATAAAAAAGACGTAACCTTGATCGAACAAAATTTAATTAAAAAGACAAAAAAAGTATAAGGGCCCATAGACGCCATAATACATGGTAATTAAAAAAAAACATAAATATTATGTGGGTAAGTGGAGTGTAATGAAACATTAGAGAATCTATACCGGTACGTATTCACTTTGATCAAACACGCGAAAAATGTTAAAACACCCGAAAACTTTTTTTTGGCCAGCACAGGGACCGTTGCAAATTGGCAACAATAGCGAAATTAATAAACGCTGAAAATTTTTCAGCAGTGCAGTTTTTAGCAGTGTTAGCTCGTAGTCCAAACATTCAAAGTTTGCTAGATTTGTTGGTTTAATTGATGGTGCAAATTGTGGGCTAATTACGAACTTAATGGTGATAGAAGTTGACTGGAATGTAGGTAAAAATTATATATTCTTTCTCTTCGTTTTTTATAAAAAAACAAGTCTATAATAAAAAGACAAAGTTAACAAAAAATTCCCACTTAAGAATTTAAATTTTTGTTCACAGACTGATGTGAACACAATTACAAAAAAAAACTAGCTATCAGCAAAATCGTGTGAAACTCGTCCATTGTCTTTTACATAATCTACATTGATTAGACTAGTGGAATTCGAAGCTACTTCTAGGTTAACGAAAACGTTTCCTGTGAAAACAAAGAAATTTGTGCTTTAAGCTTGTCATCAGAAAGCACGTCTTTTATTTTTTTAATATGAGCTAGTAAAAATCAAAATTATATACCCCTTAACATAGAATTATAACCTTTAGAAGAGGCATTCCATACAATCGTCAGCGCGAAAATGTGTCACCCTCAAAATGAGTGAGCTCACTCTGAATCTGACCCCTTAGGCTGGCCTCACACAGCCGGAATTTCATAATCGGAAATTCATATTCTTACAGATCGATCTATGAAATACATAATCTGAAAAAAAAACAGAATGTGTGTGGAGCGTACTGATATTGTATGGTATTCCGGTCTTTCTGAATTAATAATATTGTGGCGGTACCCACAATTCGCCTAACATTCCTGCATCGCGCTATCGAAGTTTTCTGAGCGCGTCGGTATATATACGACAGCTGAAATGTATCAAGTGGGCTTCGGCCTGACCGGGCATACCACCTCGCTCGGTCGGAAGATCTTCCTTTAGGGTCGCCACACATACCCCACATTGGTGACCCTCGACAGAACACGCCTCCTTCATCATCATCGCTCCCCGCCCCACCGCACCGCGCCAGCCAGCATCGCCTCATTGGGTACCTCGTCCACTAGCCGCAATGTACCGCGGCCTGGGCGACTCCGCATCGGCATCATCGGGCTTTCTCACTACACCGACCGGTCAGCAAGCAGAGCACATCTCTCCTGGTCAGCACGTAGCATCGGCCTCGCACGGCAGCTTATCCGACTCACTGGATCCCGTGCAGCAGCTTACAGTTCCGACTCACTGGGACTCACTGCAACAGTTCCGACTCACTGGAACTCTCTGGCACTGGCGACTCAAGCGACAAGACTTCAAGATTCGACCTCCGGTCTTCGGGGGGGAGTGATGTGGCGGTACCCACAATTCGCCTAACATTCCTGCATCGCGCTATCGAAGTTTTCTGAGCGCGTCGGTATATATACGACAGCTGAAATGTATCAAGTGGGCTTCGGCCTGACCGGGCATACCACCTCGCTCGGTCGGAAGATCTTCCTTTGGCCTCCACGCATTATTCCCACAATATAAATTTCCGATTATGAAATTCCGGCTGTGTGAGGCCAGCCTTAGGTACTCTACAAACAGCCGGAATTTCATAACCAGAAATTCATATTATTAATTCAGAAAGACCGGAATACCATACAATATCAGTACGCTCCACACACGTTCTGATTTTTTCTGATTATGAATTTCATAGATCGATCTGTAAGAATATGAATTTCCGATTATGAAATTCCGGCTGTGTGAGGCCAGCCTTAATCGTTACTTTTTAGTTCAAGCCTGTCTAATAAAGGTTGTAAAGAATAATAAATATTTACATTTTTTACAAAATTTCCAGCATTTTTTAAAATAAAGGCTGTTTTAAAATTGAAACAAACCCTTTCTGCGTTACTTTAGTCGACGTAACACTTAAGTAGAAGGTGAAGATTTTGCTCAAGTTTGCATGAAAACCTCAAGTAGTTCTTACGCCCAAGTGCAAGTATTACGGGAATATAAGAGATGCTTAGGTGTCTCATTTTACTCATAAAATTTTTAACTACAAATTTATTATTATTTAATTTACAATATTTCTTTCTTTCACTACTACCATAAACGTTTCAACCTTTATGTATTAGCAATAAATTTGCGGCTACTTATAAAACGACAAGGCGTTTAAAATACCGAGTTCTCAGTAGTTACACTGAAGTCAAATTCAATGGTTATAGCATTTCGCACAAAAAGTCTATTAAAGCCGTAAACTAAAACAAACATGCGACTCAAAACAGCATTGTTTAAACAAAAAACAGATTTCTACGCGACGACCCGTCCGAAAAGTCACGAATTTTTAGCATTTTAACGTTTACGTCACGCCGGGGAATACGGTTAGCAGGCGATTAATCCTGCCCCGCTCCAATTTAGCATTTAAGCGAGCTCACAAATTTCCTCTCGTAATAAGCGTAAAGCACATATTATTATATTCATATTAACTGGTCCAGGCCACTGTAAAAAATAATGAAGGCCCAATCGATAAATAATGATAGCTTTCCGGTCACAGTCTTCGTACCCTACCTGTTTTAAATTGCCCTCGAATTCCATAAAACTGAGGTTGGCCGCATCGCAGTAATCGGAAGAGGATGATTTTAATGCATTTATAAAAGTATACAATTTAAAGGAACCGTGCAGTTGGACTGTACAATTTTAATTGAAATTTAAAGAAATCAATTTAACACGTCAAAGATGTAATTTCAAGATCAAGGCCAAGCGATATTATGTCTTAATTTTAGAGTCGATATTATGTTAAAATAAAGATTTTTTAACTTTATCAATGTTAGTTCAATTGAAATATTAAGTCGATACGAGTACATGTTAAGTATTTTTGACTTTATCAATGTTTAAGTTTTAAGTTTCTTGATCACTGATAAAAGTTAATGGTTAATGGTAGGTTGTGACTTGTGAGTAGTTTTTGTGTGACTACAGGCGCCTCCCGGCGGCCTCACAGCAGGAGCTGCGGGGTATATACTTGATCCACTAATTTATTACTTACAGTAATGTGTTGCCTCGATTCCAATTTGTTTCTCACTTTTTTTAGGCGCTCCTCAATTAGTTGATGCATCCTTTATATGTTTTTTATGTAAAATATACTTCTCTAACACTTGGTGTAACAACTCAAGATGGTGTAGTTTAAATAATTAGCATTACACCTTATCGCATTCAAGTAAAAAAGTAAATTACAAAAAGTGCCTACTGAATTTAAGGGAGTAGGAGTTTAAGTACCCACGTTAGCGTAGGTCACTTTCAATAAGCGTGGTAATGCAATTCTTAAAATTAATATTAAAAGAATTGTAATATTAAATCGATACGAAAATAAAATATTCTTTACACCGATAACGTTATTATTTTTAACAAAAAATTAAAACCGACTTCCAGGGTAAAAACAATAATAATTTATAATTAACAAAAAAGTGTTAAATAATTCTTACTCTTTAATGTGCCTTATGCATAATTCTCCTAAACCTCAACTATTTCTGTACACAATCTTCATTATTTTGAAGACGGTACCAGCTAAGAATGCCGAGTTCTATGACATTTTTTTTTATATTTAAGACTGGTACCGACTTCAATATAATGAAGATTGTGTTCAGAAATATTTGAGGTTTAGGAGAATTATGCATAAGACACATTAAAGAGTAAGAATTATTTAACACTTTTTTGTTCATTAAGTATAAATTATTATTGTTTTTACCCTGGAAGTCGGTTTTAATTTTTTGTTAAAAATAATAATTTCACTCTTTTTAGTTATTTATAAGCTCTGGTTTTCTGTACAGGCTAAATTGTGTTATGCTTAGTGACTTTGGATGCAGGATACACTTTCATGATATGAGAACTCATTGTCTGAAATCACTACTTCAGAATTGCTTAAGCAACTCCAAGCATAATAATATATACTGTAAGTATAATATGCTTGGCGTTAATCAAGCAATGATAAAATTAATGTTAATACGCCTGTCTTTAAAGGCTCTAAAGTTCTGTTCCGTGACTTTCTTTCTATCATTATTCATTACACTCATGGAAACTCATCAGCTCAACATAATATAATATTATGCGCAAATATAACTATAATCGTCCTTATAAATTTTAAGGAGAGTAGCATACCTCATAGATCTTATGATCAAATTGGTAACTTGGTAACCTAAACACCAAGGTCGAATCATTTATATTGAAATAACATTATATTTTTTTAAATCGTTCGACAAATTCGGGTTCCGTTCTTAAAGACGATTAAAAGTACCAATAATAGGGTTATAATTAGATATGGTGGTAGTGATGATGATGATGAATGTAACTTGCATAGTAGCATATTATGCTTTCAGTTCTTAAACCAACTCCGAAACCCCCAAACTTGTATTTATAAGGAATCCGGAGTTCTCTTAGCACCTTCGGAACCATGGTATATCTAATTGCAAAATCTTGTTTTTTGGTAGCATACGAGTATGCTTAGGATACGAGTACTTATCATAAAATCGAAATCACTATATTATGTTTCCATATAAATTTTGAGGAGTTCCCTCGATTACTCATGGATGTATGGTGGAATGGTGGTGGTGATGATGATGATGAATGAAATTTGCATAGTAGTATATGCTTTCAGTTCTTAAGACAACGCCGAAACTTCCAAACATGTATCTATAAGGAGTAAGGGGTTCTGTTCACTATCTTCGAACCATGGTATATCCTGGTGCAAAATCTTACTTTTTGGTAACATATGCCTGGAATACTTCATATGAAACCAAAAAAATATATGTTTCCATTTGAATTTTGAGGAGTTCCCTCGATTACTCATGGATCCCATCATCAGGTCACCACTTTTCTGAACATGGTACGAAATTGGAGTAATACCATAAACAACAAAACAAAAATTTTGAAAATCGGTTCACAAACGGCGGAGTAATCGTTGAATATACATAAAAAAAATAATAATATCCACAGCCGAACGTACAACCTCCTCGTTTTTTGGAAGTCGGTTAAAAAAGTAAATAGGTCAGAATTTGTCCGACTCCGATGTTCGTTCCGCCGGCTATCAAAATGAAACTTTCTTCAATTTCCTTTGAATTTGATTAAAGCGAAATTGGAAGAATCTTGATTGGGAAGTTTTGTTGGTTATTGAATTTATAAAATTAAATTTGACCGTTATAATTACAATTAGGTCGTCCGCCAACGAACCACGATTAAGGCGATTGTGCTCGAATTGCTGTCCGTATACAAATTACTGGGAAATAAAAGGTTTCGGAGATCTGAATTGTCAAGTATATATCGATGTTCAAATGTGTTTACATAATAAAATTTATAGTAGGTAAACAACGTCATGAAAATCAAATAAATCTTGTAATTAATAATTGCTGAAAACGAGCTGCACCAAAATTATACTACAAGAAAGCCGTTGGAATTAGGTGAACCTTAAGCAACATTTTACTGGCCAATTTTATGTGCGATCTAACCCATGACATGCCATAAAATCGCTAATAAACCCGGTGAGTCAGAGGATAAAATATAATCTCGTACAGTTGGGAACAAAATAACAGGGACAATGCATTCCGTTACGTTTCGGTCAACAAAAAGGCTTAACACAGCGAAGGTTTTTTGTCCACGACCCCCGCTAAATTAAACAGGGTAGATTTCGTCTTTTTATTTTGCGCTCCGTGTAAGCATGGTGAAATGAAAATAGCAGATGCTTTTAGGAAAGTGGCTAACTATGCAGTTTTAAACAAGACGCCGGGTTTTTAACGCTTTAAACGACGTACGTGAGCGGAATTTCTGCGTTTTGAGTTAATATTTTATCGCTTTTTATACGGAATTGCTGTCTACTTGTGTAATGCATGATTTTCTTTAATTTTCATTCAAGTTTGCGTAGTGCGGGAAAGGTAATACTTTGAATATGACGTTCAGATTTCGCAGCGAGCTAATGTATTCACAGTTGAAAGAATATGGACGGTACTTTATTTGAATAACAAGAACATCGTGTCCCGATTTTATGTTAGCAATTTCGACACCTCTTTTTTCCTATTCTCAACTAAAGTTTTTAAAATATTAATCATCCCTTTACCTGGATTTTAGAGGTTTGTTTCTTGTTGTTTTGTCATTCCTAAAATATCTAGGCCTTCATTAGATACCTCTTCTTGTCAATTTTACATGGTATAGAGGTCAATTTCTTCAATTTCCAGTGACCAACAAAACTTGTTAAGTTTTAAATGTTTGCATAGTACCTAATACTTAATAGTTTACATAAAGATTCCGAGATTTCCGAATTTTCCGAAGTTTATTATTTGATCAAGTAATTGCAGGTACAAACTTCTGTGTGTGACTTCCAATATTTGTATGAGTTATGACCACCTATGTAATTATGTATTAACAATTTCTATCACTGTACTGTACATTATCATAATATTATTATGGTAAGATATTATTGTGTCCAAAATTCTATGTGTTTTCTTGCATAGCTATCTTTGCACATACTCAAAGTTATTATTACAAAAGTGTAAGAAAAAATAAAGTGTAAAGTGTAAATAAACAACAGTCAACTAACTTTATGCTTTTCCTCATCTTTGGGTGATTATCATTTATAAGAAAGACAATTATTATTGTACAAGGTCTTTTATAAAGTGACTGCTGATGCCATTTATAGCAGAAACCCTTTATTTTAAATCTAGATAAAAAATGTTATTAAGTAAAACACACACAGCCCCAAATTCCTTAAAACCTTAGGCTCATATTTGAGGACCACTTATCTATAACCTCAAGGTTAAGGAAACTATAACCTCAAGCTAGTATAGTAACCCGATAAAGGACTGCGACCTCAAGTGTAATCGTGATCCGGTGAATTCTGGTCGGAGTGACCACCATCTTAAGTGTAATCGGGTAAGGGTTTAATCAACATTCCTGGCCCAGCATCGCCTCGGGACCGATCTGTCGGCTTTCTTAATTATTGTTTGCGAACATGATTCTACTGGAAAATTACTAACCCGAGAATTCTGTTGACCCCAATCATCAAATGATTATCCAGCATTGTGAAAATACCGTTATCTATATAAATAAAAAGCATATTATTGCATAGCATTTTTTATCAACTTATGCAAAATTTATAATTCGCATATTATGTCAAGAGTCTAGACTCTACACGCACGCACACAAAAACCATGCCGAAGTCTGCTGAACTGAAACGACGTGACGATGCCTGGCAACGCTGTCCTGATCGGAGTGGGGGGTGTTAGGTTTTTTCGTTACGGAATTTCTTGATTCGTTCACCGCGCTCGAAGCCCGCGGTAAAAGTTTAAAAGTTTAAATAAAATATGATTTGTAAATACTTATTACTAGTCTCGTTATAACTCCCGAACTGACCTACCGATTTGACTGATTTTAGTTTTTAAATTAATACAGGGTGCAATTAAACCTTTCGGCCAAAGTTCGATAAAATATATTGATTTAAAAAAAAATGGCCGGTAGGTTTAATTGCACCTTGTATATCGTGACGATGTGCAAAATGATATCTATACTAATATTATAAATGCGAAAGTATCTCTGTCTGTCTGTCTGTCTGTCTCGCTTTCACGCCAAAACTACTGAACCGATTGTAATGAAATTTTGTACACAGATAGTCTAAAGCCTGAGAAAGGACATAGGCTACTTTTTAACTGGGAAAAGGGGTTGTAAGGGGGTGAAAATGCGTAAATTTGTTCAAATTAAGTTAGTTCCAAAATTCATAACAGATGGCGCTAAGTCTTTCTATAAGAGGTGGCACCATTTGAGTTAGGTTTTTCGATTCTTGCGATTGTTATGTAACACGTTATTAAATAACTCGCTACTCAGTTGTACTTTATCTATGCAGTGACGTAACCTTAAACCTACCAATTATAAATAGTTTATGGGTAAAGCTAAAGTTGTGTAATGGGGGGCTAAATAAGCTTTGGTATAAATAAAGTTTACTTAATTAAAAAAAATGAAATATTGTGTGCACACTGCACAGCTGTTTTTGGATATTTTGATACCAAGCGGTACCAGGGTTTTAAAAAGCTTTTAAATTTGACTCCAATTTTGTTGACACCGCGCGCTATAAACTGAAGTCTTTTTTTTTCCCGCTGGCAACCCTACTACTAACTTGTCATTGTAATATCTCCCGATTAAAAATTGTAAAATAATTATAAATCTTGATTAAACTGTTTAAAATAGTTAATAAGTTAATTATAATAGGTATTAGTATTAAGATAAATAATAAATCTCGGTGCTGTGAACAAGTTTTGTGTAAATTTGTTGAAAGTGACTTACGTCAACGGCGATCAGCTGTCAAGGTAATTTAAATTTTGTATTTTATACGCTTAAAACTCAACAGAAATCTTTTAAATTGGATTATAATTTTATTATTTACTACTACAAGCTGATATAAATTGACGATAGGCCATAATAATCACAACTCACCGCTATAGGAAAGCAATATATCAGCTGTGTCGTTATAGGTTACTTAGGCCGGTCAGTGGAACTGATGAACCTTGTTGTTCCTTTTTAACAACCCTCAAACCTCACTCTAGCTTGCGTGACCGCTTTACACCGAGCAAATATCTCAACATCTAAAGATATCGAGTGACAGGATCATCTAAGGAGGACTTGGTTAGATCTATTTCACTGCCATTGTAGTTATTTAGAAAATTAAACACATTTCCTTGTTACTTGCTTTATGCTTTATTTCTTGATAGGTTGGCTTGTAGGCTTGGCATAGACCTGTATCTTCTTTAACATCTTACACACCCTACTCTAGCTTGCGTGACCCCTCTACACCGAGTATATATCTCACCATCTAAAGATATCGAGTGGTTGGGTCCATCTGAAGATATTGGAAAGTGTCAGGTGTGCAAGCTGATAGATAGTTAGTTCATTGATAGACAGATAAGTCAATTAATTAACTGATTATCTTATACTTTACTGATAGCTATTATGATGACTAGAGGAACCCTGGCTCGTCAGACTGAGGAGCAACTCCGTCTGACACTTCAGGAACTTAAGGAGTGTAAAAATCAAAATGAAATATTGCTTTCTGAACGCGAGGATCATGAAAAAGAAATGTTAAATATTATTTAAAAAAATAGCGACCTAAAAATTTTATTGAATAAGCTAAACATAAATTATGAGGAATTGTGTCAAAAAAACATTCAACTACAAGATATTGTGGACAGCTTCGACCAGTGTAGGGATGAGTACGAGGAGGCCCTGAGCAACACTACCATGTGGAAGAGGAAACTCGATGAAGCCCATACACAGATTAAGTCGCTTGAAACCGAAATTCTTGAACACAAATCCTCACAAACACAAAACTTGTTCCAAGAAATGTTTGGGAGGGATCCTAGTATTATTGAGAAAGATGTCACAAACAATAAGAATACTTTATTACCAATAATAGATTTAACGGGTGACGACAGCATACCTTCCTACACATTTAAAAGCAAAAATAAACTAAAAAAATATATAAAACTTAATAAATGCATTAAAAAAACCAGAAAATTATTAATAAAAAATAAGAAAAATATTTGTTAACTAACAAAAGTTGCTAAAGACAAAATCTTAATAAAGAACAAATATTTAGCTAGTACCAAGGAATTGGAAAGTACGATATGTTCATATGAGGCAGAGGTATGCAGTCTCCAATCAGAAATTACATATTTACATGCCTCCCTCCAATCTGTGACTAAAAGATATGAACTGGCACAACTGGAAATATCCAGTCATATATCAGCGTTGAACACTTTACTTGAGGAGTCCCATTATAATGTAGAAAGACTTAAGTCTCTATTACTAAACTCATCATGCCAATGTAAAGTAAATTGTTCATCGGATATAATTAATTTTACTATGGATGTGGAGACTCATTCCAAACCCTCCAATAGAGAAAACTTAGATGCATCATTGGCCTCAGGACCAGGCTCAATTAGTATTTACAGCGATGAGCTGGGTCGTGGAGTCGGGATGCAACTGAGTAAGTTGTACGAAGGACAGTCAGTATGTAATACCTGTATGCCGGGTGCTACATTTGAACAGATATCAAATAAAGTTTTATGCATTACTCACTGTCCGAATACTACAGTAATAATATTGTCAGGGAGACGGGGAAATGTCAATAAAGATCAATTGGAAAAGTATATAGAATCACTAAGTTTACTTCAAAATGTAAGTAAAGTTATCTTATTTACATTTCCCTGTATAAAACGGTTGCCATGGGAAAACAAACTAAGATATAAACTTAATAGCCAATTGTACAAGGCTGTTAATAATAATTGTGTATTATTGAATGAAACTGATAATAAGATAAACATTATTGACATTAATAATATTCTTAATTATAAATTATGTAAGTTGACATTAGATAGATATTTTCTATCATTTTATTTTACACGACTTATAGCAAGAACGCTATTCAATTTTTTATTTTTAAATTCAGCCAAGAACTTGGCTAGTAGGACGATAGCTGCTTCTATTGAGCAGTCTGGTCATAATGATATAATATCTAATGACAGCTTGGAATATGTTCCAAATAAAAATAATTTAAATTAGACTATAAGACAACAGAGGATGTCTCTAGCACTGTAGATTTAATTCAAAATAGTAAACATAGTTCACTTACACTGGTGCATCAAAATATACAAGGTATGTCAAATAAGGAACTAGAAATTGATTTATATTTAAATAACAATAATGTAGATATATTATGTATTACTGAACATTGGTTCAAGAAAAATGAAATAATGTTAAATTATAGTATGCACCAGTTGGCAAGTTTTTTCTGCAGAGAAAAAGCCATAAGAGGTGGTTCACTCATACTAATCAACAAGAATTTAAAATATAAGGAACGTAGGACATAGTGAGCCTCTCTACAGAACGAACAACAGAAATAGTCTGCGTAGAGGTGGGAAACTTTATTATTATATGCGTATACAGGCCTCCACTAGGGTTATATGATATATTTGAAAAGGACATGGAGATTTTATTAACAAAAATAAGTGCATCTAACAAACACATTTTACTTTGTGATGATTTTAATATAAATATATTAGACAACAATTCAACCACTGTTAGATTCACTTCTTTGTTAAAATCATATAATTTGACAAATTTGTTTTATGAACCCACAAGGATCAGTGGCAACTCTGCTACATGCATTGATAATATTTTTACCAATATTGACTCCTTAAATAAAGAAGTCTTAAACATACTAAGCTCTGATCACTGTGGACAACGAGCTATTTTCCCCATGAACAAGAATTTCAAAAAAGTATGTAAAAACAAAAGTACTTGTATCCCAATTAATGATAAACGTATTGAGAAGTTTAGGGATGAAATTATATCTAAGATTGGAAATTTAGAATATCATAGTAGCCCAGATATGACATTTGGTAATCTTTTCAAATTAATTAAAAACAATTTTGATACTACCTTCACCTCTAAGACAGTTGGAAAAAATAATAAGAGTAAATTTAGTGAATGGGCTACACCAGGTATTATGAAAAGCAGATTAAAATTGTATGACCTTTATAATGAAAGAACTATAAATCAAAGTGAACCCTTTAAAAACTATGTTAGATTATATTCAAAAATATTTGAGCAAGTTTGTAGGGCTGCAAAATCTATTTACGTTAGAAATAAAATTATGAATTCAAAAAATAAAGTAAAGACAACGTGGCAAATAATAGCAAGTGAAACTGGAAGAGTCGCCAGTCACAACTCAGATTTTAAATTAAATATAGATAACAAAAATATAACTTCCGAAAATGATGTTGCGACTGCTTTTGAGAATTTTTTTGCTGACATTCCAGTTTCAATTACAAGAAACTTAAAGGACTCTCCTGATGATGCTATATTGTTACTTAAAGAAAATGTGATTGAATGTGATATCGACTTTAGATTTAAAGAAGTAGGTCCTCAAGACATTATAAAAACATTCAATTTACTAAATATTTAAGAACACTACCGACTTGTGGGGCCTATCAATGAAGGTTATTAAATCTATAATCGATGTTATCGCGCCCTACGTAGCGACTATTTTTAATGATTGTATAAAAAATGGCGTGTTTCCTGATCTAATGAAACACAGTAAAGTTTTACCTCTTTTTAAATCTGGTAGTAAGTCGGACCCGTCTAATTTCCGACCTATATCTATTTTACCATTACATTACCATTGAGTAAAATTTATGAAAAGATAATACTGAATCAATTACTAACGCATTTTAATTTAAATAATATTTACATAATAAACAATTTGGATTCACAAAGGGACGGTCTACTACAGACGCAGGCGTTGAATTGATCAGTAGTATTTTTAATGCCTGGGAGACGTCGCAGGATGCTCTAGGTGTTTTTTGCGATCTCTCAAAGGCTTTTGATTGCGTGCAACACAAAACATTGGTCAGGAAACTCTGTCACTATGGCATAAAAGGCAAAGCACTCGCCCTCCTAAAATCGTACTTGTCAAATAGAACTCAGAGGGTTGACATAAATGGTAAAAAATCTGCTGGTGCAAAAATTGAAATGGGGGTCCCACAGGGGTCTATATAAGGACCCTTCCTGTTTCTTATTTATATAAATGACCTGCCATTCTCAATTAAAGATAAGCATGGGATAGTATTATTTGCTGATGATACATCTCTTACATTCAATATCAAACGGCTTAATGCGTGTTATGACGAAGTAAATAATGCTCTCTCAAAGATTGTACATTGGTTTAGCGTTAATAATCTTTTACTTAATAGGAAAAAAACAAAATGTATTAAATTCAAATTGCCCAATGTAAGGCAAACGGAAACCAATGTGCTTTTAAATGGTGATGTTATGGAGCTAGTGGATACAGCTGTATTTTTAGGTATTACACTAGACTCCAAGCTTCAGTGGGGCCCTCACATTGCTGGGTTGGCCGACAGACTCAGTTCAGCAGCATATGCAGTAAGTAAGATTAGACAATTTTCAGATGAAACAACAGCACGCCTAGTGTATTTTGGTTACTTTCATAGTATTATGTCCTACGGCATTTTGCTGTGGGGCAATGCTGCAGATATAAATACAATTTTTGTGCTGCAGAAGCGAGCTGTTCGGGCAATCTACAAGCTGGCCCGTAATACTTCACTTAGAGAAAAATTTAAGGAAACTGGAATCCTAACTGTTGCTTCTCAATATGTCCTATCAAATGTATTATATGTTAAAAAGAATATATATGAATTCAAGAAAAAATGTGATACCCATGGGAGAAAACTAATAAAAAATATATATGAATTCAAGAAAAAATGTGATACCCATGGGAAAAGACTAGACTTACTAAAGTCAAAAACTCTTTTAAAGGTCAATGTATACGCCTTTATAATAAGATCCCAGAAAACGTTCAAAATCTCTCAATTAATAAATTAAAAAAAGTTGTTAAAGAACGTTTGTGTACAAAAGCGTACTATAAAGTTACTGATTTCATGAATGATAGTACACCATGGGAATAAGGTCGCCCCCTGCAGAGCTGTTTCTGTATAATATACAGTATGGTACACTCGTATTTTATTTAGTCATAATGACACTGTAGTTTTATATACTTTTTGTGATTTTCCATCTTTTTAATTAAAAGATGGCTCCGTGCGAGTTTCTTACGCCGGTTCTTCTCGACGGGGTAGTTCCCGAACCGGTGGTAGGCACCAGTGTAGACCCGACGTTCAGAGAATATTTGAAAAAAAATATTCTGAATAAAAAAATTTGAGTTTGAGTTTGAGTCCACGCGGACGAAGTCGCGGGTAACAGCTAGTTGAAAATAAGGGACTGTCACTAAATTTGCCTCGCAAAATAACAATTACGGTATACCTACATTCTGAAAGAAATAATAAAACGCAGGATTAAAGCTTAGAACAAACCTACACACATTTGACAACTTGATGCAACTTGACGCTCCGTCACTGACGCGTGGGTTAAGCCTCAGCTTAACGTAATTTATATATCAGCTCGAACATTTAATGCATAGATCATAACGATACTGTAATGAGACAATAGCATTACATTGCTTTAAAAATTTTATACTTACCGAAAGGTAATTAGCATTAGTGAAGACGGTATGTCCTTTAATACCGTAACTGTTGGAGAACAAAACTCATTAGTCCCCGCTTTGTGGGCTCTACCTGCTAGTTGCAGTGGAAGTGCTGGCATTACGTCCACAGCTCTAGAACAAATAACACTCAGCTCTAAAAGCTTTGTTTTATAAACATTATAAGGTACTAACTACATGATGCCCGCAACTCCGTTACGCCAAAATTGGCGTATCGCGCGGGAATAGTTAATTTTTTTCGGGGTGAAAAGTATCCTATGTCCTTTCCCGGGACTCAAAATAAATCTTTTATACCAAATTACAATAAAAGTTCCAGCGATTTGAGCGTGAAAACAGACAGACAGACGTTTTGGCATTAATAACACTAGCTATATGACCGAGCTTCGCTCGGTATTCAAAAAATTTAAAAAACACACATAAAACGACATTTTATGAAAATGATTCCTAGCTAGATCGATTTATCGCCCCCGAAACCCCCTATATACAAAATTTCATGAAAATCGTTCGAGTCGATTCCGAATTGCTCGTTTAAAGATATAAGATTAAGTACGGATTAACAACATTTCAAGGTATGAATAGCACGCAATGGTTTCCAAAAAAACGATGCGTGCTATTTGAATCCAAATTCAAAATTCTTATTAATCTAAAGTCTAAACCTTGAATCTAAACTGCAACTACGATTGTAAAGGAAAAGATTTTGACTGAATATTTTTAAATTATTTTTGACATTGAAATTTATTATTTGTGTAGACTGCAGATATAACGCTATTCCAAATTAGCATAATAATAACTTTATTTTTGGAAATGGTTTCGTATATTTAAATTAATTACAAAATTCGACGTCGTAACTCTGTACTCAGGTCTATTCCTATTACTTTCTTGATCCTCTGTAACATTAGAATTTAGAACGACCAAAACAGTAGTGTCTACATCGTAGTAGCGTCTTGGGTATATTCCCAACTCGGGAGCCAAAGAAAATCAATAAATTGTCGACGAGCTTATAACTTTGGGTCCACTTGCCCACTTACAGTCCTTTCGAATAGCTAAGTGTTACTTACACTGGAGACATATGGGCATTGGGCAATTATATTATGTCTTACACTTGGCTGGGAGTAATACTTTACTAATTACTATCAGGCAATTTTAAACATGTTAATTAGTTTCATACTTTCAAGAACACCGATTCAAAAAGTGCTTTAAATTGACACGATTGGCCCGTCCAGCGCGATAATTCTCTCCAAACCCTTCATAGCTTAGTAATTTATAATTAAGAAGTTCGGGATTATTCGTAGTGTCATAAACCTGTGGATTTACAAGTTTCACTATAAAGGCGTAACCCACGGCTCCGAAAACTTCCCCTCTAGGGGATTTTTAATTATGCCATTAACTGGCCTGGCGATGGCGTGGCTGACTGATTAACAAGTTTATCGCGAGGTATTTGCCGGTATTAAGGTTGTGTGTACAAACTTGTATAATACGGGGTAGCCTTTTCCACGCCCGCATACGGCGAGCTAAGATAAAATAAATGACTAAAGTTGGGAATATATTTCTTTATAAAAGTAGCTAGTTCATATCTAAACAAGTTTTAAGCCTTTCGAGAGCTTTTTATCATTCGTGATAAGAGTTCCTCCTGTGTCGTTTTAAAAAGGATTTTATATTTTCATGCTTATGTGGAAGTTCGTTCACCTTACTTATTATATTGAGTTCAGTAAATGCAAAGATATGAGTGACTGATTAACCGAGCACGATTCACGAACAGACTGGTTTCGAGTGATGTTTGACTAATATTTATTCTGGATAAAAAGAAGCTATTTAAAGTAGTCTTCAAAATATTTTACTATTGAACAACATTAAACTAGCTGTTAAGAATAATAATATTTTTTTACATAATAATTTCACGATACATAAACTCACATGCCTGTCCTCACTTACGGGGTTCTTATAATTCCATTTTACCAAAGCCTCCCACCGTCATCACGTAGAGAGTAGAGACCCTAAGAGCACTGCTAGGTCGAGTTGACGATGATGAATTCATTTTCCATATTAACTCGTTCATAATAGTAACTTTAAAACAATTACCTGAGTACATGGCCAGGTGTAACAACACCTGCGCGAAATTTAATACAACTTTATAGGTACGTTAAAAAATTGCAACTTGATAAGTAGTATAGCAGATGACTAAACGCAAATAATATTAGTTGCATCTCCTATGCACTTGGTTCGTACTAGTAAAAATATGGACTAAAAATAAAAATAGGCTTCAAAATTGAGCCAAAAATAGCTTAAAAGTTATACAAAATATTGTATAACTACTTGATAGTAGTAGTACGGAACCCTTCGTGCGCGAGTCCGACTCGCACTTGGCCGATTATTTCTAAATGCTATCAATCTCTTGCTTTAGAAATTTAAGAGAGGGGGAACACACATTTTGCCACTTAAATCGTAAAAAGATTCCTCACTTCAATCATCATGTATTATAGATTTATTCCCTTCTATATAAATATTATACACAGGGTGCATTTTTTTATTACAAACGTGGTAGATATTTAATTTCAAAGAACATTTCTTAGCATTCCATAAAACAAACACTGAAAAGAGACTGTTTATTGGCTCTTGATTGCTAAGCTGTCGCGGTAAATTGCCAATCTAACCCAGCACATTTAGTTCTGACTAAATCGATTTAAATGCCATACTAATCCTGCTTCTATTTATTGAGTTCAACCTCAAACGAAGACTTTTTACTTAGCGAATGCACAGAAACTATTTATGTTATTCATCTTTATTTTAATTTTTTATCTTTAAATAGAGTCTACTACTGAGGCCTTAGATGAGACCTGCAAATCTGTTGCGCTAAAATTCATTTATCGCGTGAGAATCGCACATTTTTCCGGGATACAAAACTATCCTGTGTCATTTCCCGGGACTAAAAATATCTGCATATCAAATTTCATCAAAATCGGTTCATTTAGTGTTCATTTAGTGTGAAGAGGTAACAGATGCACAAACAGAAAAACTATAGACGCCTTCAACTCCGTTGCGCCAAAATTCGTTTATCGCGCGGGAATCGTACATTTTTTCGAGATAAAAAGTATCCTATGTCCTTTCTCGGGACTCAAGGTATCTCCATGCCAGTCAGCAAAATCGGTTCAGCGATTTAGGCTTGAAGAGGTAACAGACAGACACACTTTCGCATATAATATAATATTAGTAGGTATAGAAGTATGGATTTCAATTTTCAGCTTTTAATTTCATGGCCTTGAAAGTTGAAATTTTCTTCAAAATTTATTTATTTATAACAAAAATCCGACAGACTGTAAATTTCGCTGCTACCGGGAAGTAATGTAATTCAAAGTTATCTACGAATGTTCCGGACTCGAACTAACAAGCTTTAGATTGTGCTGTCACTGATCACGTCTATCTTAGATTCAGGTTAAGATATAACCTCATTAAATTGTCCATTTTCTACTAATATCGGATTTGGTTTTTGTCTGGAAATAACTAGCTAGTTAAAATGCTTTCTTCAGTACCTCTAACTATCGTAAATGTCCTATGTAGCCATCAGGATCAACAGTAGTAAGTAGTAGTAGTTAAAAACCACTAAAATCCTTTGGTTGGGTATATCTTTAATATCTTGTTTAGATTCATTTGTCTCATAGGACCTAATTCGTTTTTTGTCGTTCTGTGAGCATTTTTGTCCATACTACTATTATAAATGCATGTGCGTTTGTGCCCTCTGTCCTTTAGTAGCGAAATCAAACTAGTACCTAAACACGTTTGGATAGGTATCGAGAATTATGGACAATAGACAATAGACATACTTTAGGGTCCGGGAAAAGCCTTACGGTGTGTTTCGGCAAAATGTGAGATTACCACACAAAATATAACGATTTTTTGGTTAACGAAGTTTTCAACATAATTTATCATTAATTTTTTTTCGACTTAGATTATGTATCGTGTGAATTATGATGCATTTACAAAACAAAAATCCAACACCCTGAATACGAAACAACAAAAGAGAAAATGAGATGTATCTATCTATAGATAATATAATTATACATTGTACAGATCACAAATTCATTGTGCCATTTTTGGACTTTATTGCAATAAAAATAGGATCGAGGTGCAACGTACAAGGAAAAGAAAACTTTCGTTTTCACGCAGTCTAACAGATTCAATATCCCCCGAATGAGGGGTGGAAAATCGTTAATCATCCCTTTGTTGGATTTTTGTTACGGCCTAACTCGTTGCTCGTTTGACCGACATTTTTTCCTTTGAACTAAAGTGCCGCTCGCTCTTGACGAATTGTTTTTATAGGATAACGACTTCTATTTGACGTTACGATTTACGTTTTGATTTTCGATTGGTATTCAATTTTCGATCGTCTTCTTATTACGATGTTTTAACGTTAGATTTATTCATCAGAGTCCGTATACGCATATTGCATATTGCAAAGGTTGCGGAAAGCCGACTCGAGCCTTGCGGCGAGTAATATAATGTGAGATTTAGGTTGTTTTGAATCGTGTTTTTTGGCACAATTTGTTTTTTTTTTCTTTTTTCTCGAATTGGATAGAATTTTATCTATAGATTATTAGATTATTTCTGTCGTTTTCTTTTTATGAATTACAGCTCCATGTTGCCGAAATTAACAGCAATTCTTTGCCCATTTTCTCTAAAATTTTGCCGAGTTACATATTTTTTTACTCAACTATTTCACATTAAAGTGGTAAAAAGTAATTCCAACATTCTATAGACGACTTTCTCAACAGTACATTGTATTTTTTTCATACCGTTAAGACGTCAATACAATCCATAAACAGGTGATATTCTAAACCTTTTACAGCAAAAATCACAAAACTGTCGCGGGTTTGAGTTGGATTATTTAAAAATACTTAAAAAAATCTAGCTCCAACATTAGATTATAATTGAAATGATCTTACATGTTGTGCATTAAAACTTATAGAAATACTGTATTTTAACTGTTAAATCACGTCTGTTAAATCAGCGAAATCGGCAAATTTCGTATACGGACTCTTAAAATATATTCCTTCCTTTTGCATAATTGTGTCAATTAAATTTAAATAGTTAAGTTATAACCAACGATGTTAGCAATTTTATGACAAGGACATTGGAACTGGACTGGACTCGCATTGGAAGTTCAATAAACTTATTAAAAAAAAAAAAAAACAAATAAAGCAACTCTATAAAAGCAAAAGTATACCACTTTGAAAGATAACCACTTTGAAGTGTGAAAACAGAACTAATCAGAATTAGCCGACTATCCCAGTTCATAGGTTACCTGGCCCGGTCTGTTTACACAGCATTGTCGAGCCGAAATCAACGTCGAACAAATACTACCGCCCCAATACGCCCCCGCACTAAATCTGCCTGAAATACCGCTTCGAGTGACAGGCGACAGCGATTTGTGTGCCTCGATTCTACCAGTTAATGCAGCATTAAAGGTACGCGCACATTGAGCTTATCACCGAGTACGCGATGGGCTATGAGTGTACGCGATGGGTCATAAGTTATGAGTTATGACCCATCGCGTACTCGGTGTTTTTTCATACAAGTTTTATGAAACTTGTATGAAAAAAATGCTATCAGAATGTATAGTACGCACCTTAATGCGGCTTCGTTTCCATGTCAAATCTGTCTATATCCAATTATATTATTCTCATGAAATGACAAATCGAAGTTTAAGTATTGGTTTGTTCTTATGAGAAATATAAGTTATCAGATTTAAAAAAAATTGTGAACCGACTACGCTTGAGTCAATTCAGACCGTTCGACGCGTATATGCATTTGTTTTGTATGGATTTGACAGACTTCAATTGCGTGAGACGTAATGGTAGTTAATTCAATTCTTTAGAAATGCAACTATGCATCGCGTTGCGGTCTGAATTTACTGATTAGTATGGACGTCCAAACAATTATCGCCAACTCCTCTCACGTAGACCACGCGAAGTCAACATAACTGTGTCAACAGAGTAGAGATAATTCGGATGCTGGATGAGGAATGCTCTCTTATCGGCAGGTTTGAGATCGGTCCCTTTGATGAGCGTGTACCGGGTGTTCTATTGACTCACAAAAACACTGTCCAAATTCAATGGATGGTAAATGTTGATTTGTAACTACTCGCTTTCTTACCGAATACGGCGAAGCGTAAGGGCGAACGCTCACATATAACAGCCTCAAGTCGGACTATTATACGTCCACTTAAGACAATCTTAAGACAGAATATTATATAGCTACAGTCTATATTATATTATAGACAGTCATGTCTCATATGGGCTTTAGCCCTAAGGATAATGAATTTACACAAACATTTTTTTTACATTGTAGCGCCTAAGCTTTTGATCGGATTTCAATAAATGAGGAGTCATAATACTCGTAATTATGGCCCGGGTTACATTGGCTTATTAATCTAGCATTTAAGAAGAATATAAAGGAACTCGATTTGTGTGATATACGTTGTTCGATTTTTAAATTTAATATGTATAATGATTATGAGACGGTAGTTATCAGAAAAAAATGGGCCATGTTTTGAGGTTTTTTTTTTAATATTTGTTTCTTTTTTTTGTGTCATCCTACCTTCTGTTAGAACATATGCTTGAATAGCAAATTTTAATGCTTAAAAAGCCAATAACCAGGTAGGCTGTTTACATGATATCCGGTTACCCTCCGGCTAAAAAATCCATTCATGTTCTTCGGCAAAGCACAAAAGCTTGTTTTGATACGACTACAAAAAACTAGAAGGTTTTTAATCTTTTGATATGCTAGAGTCAATAGAGACTTTTGGTAGTTCTCAACCCTCATATTTTTCTGTAAGTTGTACATTTGAGAAACTTAGGTACATACTACTATAAAAGTACTATAAATACAACAGAATATATTTTTCATGAAGTAGGAATTAATTTGGGTGCAAACCGTGCAATTAGAATGAAATATTCTTTATTGTGCACACTTATAAAGATACAAAAGGAATATAAGAAAAAGACAAAATATTCAGGTGTCACAATGGCGGCCTTATTACTAGGTAGCAATCTCTTCCAGGCAACCACGGGCAAAGGTGAAATTGCAGTAAAGAAGAGAATCAATGTGCATGTGCAAACAAAAGAATACAAAAAAAAATACATTTTTAAATATATGTTTAGGATTAAATTAAATATATATATACAGCATGCATAATACAAATATATAATAATACTATACATAGATATTATGAATATAATAGAATAATACTATACTTAAATTACTAAAAGATAGATAATCATTATAACAGGCAATTATTAAAATAATAACGAAAGAAACAAATATGTTTAATTAAAATGAGAAGGAAGGAAATGTTTTGGAATGCATAGCCAGTTAAAAAAGTTTCAACGTAGATTTTCTTTAATCTCAGAACAGACAACTAACCAGCAAATGCTTACACTTATTTCTTTTTCTGCTCGAGTTCTGTAGAGAACTTAAAAGTGAATTCAATACGATTTTCTAGCTTAAACCCATACAAATGTCTAGCTTTACAGGATTTGGGTCAGTATATTTTAGTTGTACATTTATATATTCCTGTTGGAGGATTGGGGATGCTCAAAAAGTTTCAGGTAGGCTAAATAGAAAATCACTCTAACAATAGGACGATTTTGTTTGAGTGTTATTCAAACACAAAGCTTGGGTATTAAATGTTGGATGTTTTCTGTACCTACCTAGTGCTTTTACAACGTTTGAACATATTTGAGATCCTGAAGTTAAAATTTTCCCATCTATTATATAAAAATGGATTTTCAAATGTGTTAGTCGCGCTAAAACTCGAAAATGGCTGAACGGAATGGGCTGATTATAAGTAGTCTTAAAATATTCGGAGAAGTCCAGGGAAGGTTTTTAAGTGACACGAAGTTTAAAATAAAAACACCTAGTTTAAAATAAAAATAATAACAATCTCTTACTTTGATTTTTATTTTTATTATGAAAAATCTTGAATGTGATGTATACTTTATAAATTAATTGATTAAACCGAATATAAACTTACTATTCAGACTATGCATTGCTTTTATGAATTTTTAAGCATTATTTCCTACAATCCGATTTTTCCAGACCAATACAGTGATCAACTTTGCTTATGCTAGATTTTACATTTAGAGTAATGTGCACCATCATAATATTATGAACAATGTAAAAAGTTTTCTCAAAATATATCATGTTGAAATCTCTTGTGTTTTCATCAGCTAGGCATAGGTACCTTATTTTTGCCTTTTATGAAACTCCCTGAAGTTGAACGCCGACACAAAACAAAAGTGTGCCGAGGCAAAGTGTTCCCAATTATAAAATCGGTTTTGCCGGCCATATTGTAAAATGGGTGTTACGAATATTCCGCAGCAGTTTTTAAAAAGTAAATCGATAGGTAAAATCTGAGAGCCGACGTTATTAAAGGTTTTCATCAATATTTTTCCCGAACGTTACCGTGGGCAAATACGAGGATGATTGGCTTAAAATGTTATAACTATGTAATTACTTAACAAAATTCATACATAATAATATATTATGTATGATTTTTTTAAATTTCTTTATGAAGGATGTTTAAAAAGGAGGAGAAACTTCTAGTCGCTGAAAGGAAAGTCCTCAGAAAAATCCTGGGCCCGGCCAAAACAAATGACGGCTGTTGGCGAATCCGGAAGAGTGCCGAGATTGAAGAACTGGTGGCCCAACCCAATATAATCGGAGAAACAGAGCCTCACCGACTCCGTTGGCTGGGCCACGTGGAAAGAATGAGAGAGGGTAAAAAGAACGTATAAGGGCCGTCCAACAGGACGTCGACCTGTTGGACGCCCCAGGTATCGCTGGAGAGATGCTGTTGAGGCTGACCTGCGTGACCTTCAAGTCAGTAACTGGCAGGAGGTAGCGCAGGACAGGGCTCAATGGCGGAAGCTCATTTCGGAGGCCAAGATCCACTTCGGGTCGCTGGTCCAGCGGAGTTAGTAGGATGTTTAATTCAATTATAACACACCAGTGTAATATTGCGAATTATCGCGCAGGAACCGTACAATTATCTCAACAAAAGTAATTATTCTATGTCCTTTCTCAATTCCCAAAGTACATAATATGTATTATGTATGTATCTCCATACCTTGCTACTCAAACGGTTCAGCCGTTTTAGGCATCAAAGCACTTTTGCATTTATAATATTAGTAAGGATGTAAATACTTGTTCTGTTTGCAAATGAAAAAACAAGTATCGCTATATCAATGCCCGATTTTTTTGTCATCCGCGTCAAAGGCTCTCTAGTCACCTAGTCACGAGTACTCACGAGTCACGACTCACGACTCACGATATATAGAAATTGAAAAAGTTATTATCCAATTTTGACAGTTTTTATCACTGTGATTTACACGTTATTACTATCGGTTTTTGATTGCCCACAAATAAAAATAATGCTACAAACAAAACATATTTCAAATCTACGTCGAGTTATGCTTAACAAAATGTAATCGTGTTACTTTGTACCGTTTTGTGTCTTATTGTTTGGGGACGAGGGCACATTTTCCGTTGCGTCACCAAAGGGTGTAAACGCAGGTAGGAAAGATCCTACTCACGCGATACGAATATAAACATGCCATAGAATAGTTGTGCCGCTACCTCCATATTTTCTAATAGACGAACCTCCTTAGTCCTTACTAACGCGCTAAAGTTTATGAAATACTGACTAAAGTAAGGATCATAATTTTATTAGACATTTGGAGCCTAGACAAGCCAGAACTTTGTGACTTATTATGACATTGTTACAGGGTATAATAAAACAAAGTGATAATACTTTAGGGTGTATTCACTGTGAAAGTAGCAGCGCTGAAATAATAACT
Organism: Polyommatus iphigenia; assembly: GCA_963422495.1. Lineage (NCBI taxonomy): Eukaryota > Metazoa > Arthropoda > Insecta > Lepidoptera > Lycaenidae > Polyommatus > Polyommatus iphigenia. The sequence goes on along the minus strand of OY730181.1, from coordinate 41,525,379 downwards.
TTTATATTTTCGTATGGGCAAATTCATGAGTTTAGACAAGGGACACATTCACACCCTGAAGATCACTTTGTTTTGTTACACCGATAAGGTAAAATAAATTGAATAGTAATGTATATTATTTTTAGCAAAAAATTGAACCCGACTTTTTAATAAGATCTAAAAAGTATGAAATAATTCAAAATTCTTCTACTTCTGCATCCAATTTTAATTCTTTTGAAGTCGGTGCCAGCTCAGAACTGAGATCCTTGACATAGCAATTACTAATTAGTATCTTACTTAACTTAGCCGGTACCGACTATATATTATATAACTATCGACTCAAAATAAGTGAATCGTGTTTTCCGTTAGGCAAATATCAGATAAATATACAATGATTAAAAAAATCTCAATTTCATTTAAGTCAATCGTCTTCCGGGATCGTAATACTTATTAGAAAACACAGCAAAATTTGGCAGCCCGCTCTTAAAGAGTATTTTATCTAGACCTACCCACTTACACATACTTTAATAGTGTTGAAACTTATGAACGAGTTGCGACTTTACAATTCAATTTTCAAACTTCTTTATTTTAGTTCCAAGCCAAAAGTTCCATTTTGTAACCGAAGTACGTTTATTTGTTCAGTTTGGAGCTTCGATAACTTTTACTGAGAATCGATTGTACAGTCCGTTTATAGTTCAAGAACGATCCTTATGTGGTGGGAATATAGGTCTATTAAAGGGAAAATATTTTTAAACACTCGGTTACTTGAAAACGCATGAAAACAATTTGGCACGTGCATTGATTGGTTTAGTTGCGATGTAATCGCATTTTAAATGTTTCAACATAATCGGTGCAGCATTGAAATTGTTTACAAATCGTACGGAAATAATTGCTCAGTAAGGCTTTCAGAAGTATTTGAATTACCCTTTGCTACGTTTTCATCGTACTTTGAATTTATCATGCTAATGATAGAGTAGGAATACCAAACGGATTTTAATGTTTCCATGTCTTATAATTTGTGGTATACTGTACAGTGTATATAGTGTGTACGGTACAACACTATTTCAGTTCGTAATCTAAATATTATTATATTGCTATAGTATTATAATAATATTATACTCTTAATATTATCATTATTAAGCCGAGTACCTAACTATTATTTCAATGTTTAAGTTTTGACACTTACACATTTATAATTCTGCAGTAAATCCTATAGCTAATATTTTTTCTTTTGTTACAGGTAAACAATAAGTTCTTTAGTTGAATAAAATTGGCCTACTTACTGCCGAACAAAAAGGCTTTCGAGGAGCAGACGCGTGTTAAGTATTTTTTTATTAAGTCAATTTCTTTTTCTGCGTTGTTTTTAAATTGCCCCGGTTAGTTCGCTTTTTGTTCTTCCCAGATATTGAAGTGGAAGGAAGTGGCTCTCGATATTTATGAAATAAACCTACTAATACATTTTATTGTTTGCCTGAAACGTGTTCAAGGACAATCCTCGTTATCTGGCGTTCTCAATTTTTTCACAAAATTTTCAACAGGAATTTTTGCATGTTAAATATTATTGAATAGTATGCTTACAAAATGTAGACCAGACGAGGAAAATTGACGTCCGTCTGAAATATGCTGGTTAACACGTAGCTAACCAACTATTAAGCGAATATAGCAATAGTAGGTAGGTGAAATTTGAATAAGGTTCAAAATTTTTATATGGCGGGTTTTTATTATTCCAGGGACCAGGGTATTCCAGTGACCGTTTGTTATATTATTCTAGCAGCAATCCAGCGCTGGATCACTGGACAGGAACAATGTAAACCGGCCATAAGGCGCAAGCTAGTGCCTAGTTTCTAACAATGCTTAGCTCGTGTCACCCAAGTGGAGGGGTGTCAAACATTTGATATGACGTGTGCTCTTATACAGGGTGCAATTAAACCTTCCTGCCAAATTTTGATATATTGATCCTTGTTAAAAATAAAAATACAGGTATTTTTCCTTTTATAGTCACTCAGTACTAAAATGTTGAGAAATAGCTTCCGAAAGTTATCCTAAAAAACACTACAATTAATGGACACGATGCGTCGGCCGCACGTGACATGCCCCCGCGCCGCGAGTGACCATTCTGCAACGATTTTAAACGGGATAAAATATGTCATTGAAAAAAAAATTACACCCATTTTTTTTAGTTAAATGGACTCTCCTAATGATACTTAAGCCCTGGAAAAAATTTGGCAGGAAGGTTTAATTGCACCCTGTATATCTCTAACCTTTATTTTTGTATCTATTTACGTATCTTTATTTTTAGTGTCCTGTTTGTAACGTATCGTTTCGTAGTAGGGGCAGGGGGATGGCAGGGGTCACGTAAAAGGGTGAAGGCTCGTCACATTGTTTATTCAGCCTCTGCGGGCCTAATGCAGATCGATCGACGGCTAAATGCTAACTCCGACTTTTGTGAATGTATTCCGATTGCCTTTATATCCTCCACTTCGACAGAGTCAATGTTTTCTTACGTCAATGTAAAGGCTGGTTACATTTGATTCTGTTATTCGTTTGATTCGAACACGCATATATTTGATGTTCAATTTCATAGAATTTCATGAAATTTCTTCAATGATTAAAAAAAATATACCATATATTTCGTAGGTACAAAAAGTTTTAAAAATTTTAAAAATTCTCCTCGAAAAAACGATGGGATTACGTTGCGGCGCGGAGCGACGAAATATCAAAAATTTTGTTTTTTTTTGGACCGTGGTGGAGTTATGTTCGATTCTAAACTATTCGTGGAAAAACTAGAGCCAAATCTGGCGCCATCCGGGCTCGAACAAACAAAAACAAAGTTTGCTTTCAATTTAATTTCCAGCGACAATGAACAACCAATTACAGCCTACCGCAGCACGAGACGTCCCGCGAACTCCGCTCACTCACAACTTCTGCCTCGGTCAAATGAACCGTGAACGGTCAAACCGCTCTTGAGTTCCACCTAAAGGGCGTCACAGACGGTGAAGATAATATAAAATATATATTATCTTAGAGCATATTTTAGAATGTCGCTCACCATAGAAATCCTATGAACCATCACACACGACTAAGTTACTATATATTTTATCTTTTGTATCTTAAGATACCGAGCGATATGGAAATATATATTTCGTATCTTAATATTATGTTATCTTAAGATGCGAAATATAAACATATTTATGAATACAGGATGTTTTTGTGTTTTTATTTTATGTGTTTGTATTTTGCTTTTTATATCTTCCCTAATCAAATCATGAATTAAAAATTAATGTTTCTCTTGAATAATTTCTAAAATACTCTTAAAACTTCTTCGTTGATAGATCTTGATAAAGGTTAAATTCGCCGCAGGTTTTTCTCTTTTTTATGTGAGGCTCTATCCAAATGTTTCTCCTTTTGGAATGTGCTACTGCAATCTGCATTTCACATTCTATATCAGAATCTTCGTCTGAGGAGTTGTCTAACAAATCAAGAAGTAAGGCAGTAGTATCACTTGTATGGCCTTTATAAAATAAAGGTTAAAAAAAGCAGATCATTCACAGTCAATCACCCCGTATATAGAACTCTAACAAGGAATACGTGTGGCACCAACGCAGACTCGTAAGGAAATGAACAGATTTTTAATAATATTGTATCTTAGCCGTGTGTGATAGCCTAAGATACTATAATATTTTATATTTGAGCATCCTAAGATAAAATATTATAGTATCTTCACCGTCTGTGATGCGCTTAAACGGTTTCAAACTAGGTATTTTACCATAGTACGTCTAGTAGGTAGATAATGATGATATTAATATAACAAAATATTTATCTTCTTACTCTGTTCTACTTAAATGGAACAGTATAATTATAAAATATTACGTCACACTTAAAAGCGGTGAAAAGACAAAAGTGATTAAAAATATTTATTTGTTTCAAAACCTTGAAAAACATATTTTTTAAAAACCTTTAAAATTAAGACTATTAAAATTTTTGCAAATTTTATATTAGTTTGTGTAAAACGAAAAGTAATTTTGCGGACGAATGTTTCTGACTGACATTGTGTAGGTACAGATTTTTGTTTTGAAGTAATCTGGGATGTAATTTAAAGTTGTTGATTATGTTTTGCCCCGAGATAACTACTGATCATACATAATAATTATTTCAACGGTAGTAGTTACCTTCCACCCCTACGAATAATAACCACCCTCATTAATTTAAATTTACCCAGTAAAATTTTTATTATATTATGTACATATCTAAATTTTAATTCCTCGTACAACAAAATGTAAAATAATTAATAAACAAACCGCAAGAGGTGAAACTTGCAAAATTATGAAAACAGAAAGCTAAAATGTAATTTCACGAAATGTTACCCTATATATTTTGTTCAATGAAATATTTGCTATTACGTATGTAAAAATATGAACGTATTCGCGGCGTGTTTGCTTCGGGGTAGCTGCCCTGTGCATAGAATTCCGTGAATACGAACGTTTACATTTCAAATATAGGTTACTTTTGCCTTCGTCGCGCTCTGTGTTTCACTTTTATATCTTGTCTTCTGCTTTATGACCACTGAATAGGAAATGTGCAACCTAATTTTTGTATCACATGCGAAATGTGTGTTTTTCGACGACGACGCCTCATTTTTCCCGTATTATATTTTTCTATTTATAGTTATTCTTTAAAAAGTAATGTAAGTGGCAAAGTAAGCGTTAGTCAATACATAAAAGCGTTAATTATCGAATAAAAGCGATAAGGAGTCGAAAGGAGATGAGAGCTTAGTATCTTACTACTGGATGAAAGATAAAAGAGAAACTAATAATAATGTTCCGTATAAATAATAGCCGCGGAGAAAAATGATTGATGATTCTTGGTATCCAATCAGTTTTTCCTTTTCTGGGCATCTCATCTCTATCGGTGAGACAGGTCAGGACCTTTAGCCAATACCTTTTCTTTATCGCTTCTCTATAGAATTAAATCGACGATCAAAATGTATGGAATTGACATAAGCTTTCGTTAATATGACGTTGACGTTCGACTCGTCTAATGTCAATTCCATACATTTTGATCGGCGATTCTATAAAGAAGCGATATAGAAAACGTCTTGGCTACGGGCTCTGTGTCGCTGTAATTTTACTATCATTACTCTGCTCCTCGATAGGGCAATTTATTTCTGTCGCAACAATGCAGGCTCAGGCGAAACCGGCCACGTTAAAATTGCAAACAGAAGATAAATCAGATAAGTAAAGAATGTGGATACTTCCGTGGAATTCATGCATTTGCATAAAATAATCGTTTAAGTTATCATTATCTAATATATATCACTGTCAAAAGTATCATTGTACTCGTTGACGAAGATAAGTTTCAATAACCTTTATCGCTGTGGCCCGTGATTGAGGTAGCGTAGCAGTAGTAATTTATATATTGTAGTCCTTTGTTTGTTAGAATGTCGATTACAATTTCATGGTTTACCTATATTTGATTACCAATTTTCATCGTTTCCGTTAACGAACATTTCGATGAATAATACTCAACTCAACATCTTAACATTTCTTCGTGAGGTAGTTTTTGGCTACAATTAACAATTTAGCAACATTCTGTAGCGGTAACATTTAAGAAAGTTTACTTTGAAATTACTTTTGCATAGCATGAAATTCGAGAGGTACTAAAGCGCTCATCAACATAACCTCATGTAAAGTTCCCTTAGATGTGGCGAGGTAATGCAGACAAACTTCACAAACTTGTGTAAGGGGTCTTTAAAAGGTATTCCCAACGTTGAAATATGCCGCTAACCCTTATAATTTCAAACAGCTCGCGTCTTCTAACATTAATAAAACCACCCCTCGGCAACTTTTAATCCCTTTGATCTTATATTGTTCTCTTGACCGTTTCGCTCAAATTTGTTTGCAGCTACGGTACCCATGGGTGAAGTATTTTATTTAGATACGTCAGCAATAACAGGCGAATATTTCGCTGTTATGATTAAGTGTACAGCAATTTGTCTTAATATTTAATTGTTTATGATTACGGCCTACGGGCGCGGATTAATGATTTACAACTTTGTCTCAATTTATTATTTTGTAACAGATGAAACATTCCTCTATTGTAGCGCTTCCTTCTTTATCCTATGTAGAGAAAAAGTTGAAATGAAAAGAGCGACCACCTTAAACTGATTTAAGAGGCAAACAAATTCGTGATTGTTAAAATGACCTTTCTCATGGCTCGTATAAATTGCTTTTGATATTCATTAAAGAATAAATAGGGTTCCTTTAATGAAAAAATGAAAAGAAAAGACCATAAATCTGCAACTTTCTTTTCTCATTTAAATGTTCCTGTCTGCATCCGTCTCGGGCTACCTTCGTCAGCACTCCTTTTGAGATTAAGACGTCTAATCGTATTCTTTGCGTCCCTCGGCGATAAAGGGGACTTGCGGCACGATAAAGTGCCTTCTCAAAAGACTTCTTCAAAACTCATTCCCCTAACTATTCGTAAGGTGCATATTTTACATTTTCTGATTGAGGCTTTGTCCGAAATGTGTTGACAGACTTTCATTAACATAAACATTGGGGCTCCAAATATTTTGCGAGCTCGTTTCGGCCGTGATTTATTTAAGTCTTAAGCTTGACTTTGTCGAGTTTCGGTTTGAGATTTTGAACTTTAGTCAACAGTCGTAAAGCGTATGCCCTCGTTCGTCGTATTGGTGAATAAACAAATTTTAAGGCTATAACGAAAAATAAATACAAACAATCGAGACAAACATAGGTAACCGGTAAGCTTACACCGCGCGGAATCTACTATTTCAGAAACTGTATCTACTCGATCAGATTAGTCGGAACTCGGAAAACAAGAATATTAACGCATTCGATTCTTGCGAACGCTTCAGCTAGAACCCGATACGATAGCCACCTACGTCGAACGCCTTTTTACTTTTATTCGGCTGAGCTCGGACAAAAAAGCAATCTATGAATCGGCCGACGCTAACCACAAATTCTTTTTCCATTAAGCTGAAAAATCTCACCTCTACTATTACGGGACAGGGCTTAAAATATATTACCGGGTGGGACACGTAGGATGGTATTCGTAATACGATATTGGCGACCATGAAAGGCAGTATCGATGAGCTTCGTGTATTGGATTACCGACTCTTTGCGGTCTGTGGAGACGCCACGAGTTGCGGTGCTGGAGCTTCTCACGCTTCGGAACTCTAGTTTCTATGTATCTGTGTGCGGTCATAATGTATTACGTTGCGAAAATGTATATATTATACAATGCTATAAGTCTAAGTTAGCCTTTAACTATGGACATCTAAAAGTTGTAACATACTTATGGACATGGGGTCTGACAGACCGCTCGTATTTTCATCTGTTTTTAGGTAATTGAAAGATTTTTTTGTATTATTTTTGCTTAAATGCCTTAACACACAATTGATTTAGGGAATGTATGGGTTAAATATCCAAAATTCTAAATTATATTGTAAAATAAAGCATTTTACGCAAAAAAATCACTTTTAAGACTTTCATTCACCTCTGACGAAAAAAAAAATATTTTTATTTAAGAAACATAAGTTTTAAAACTTATGCCTTAATTGTATATTAATATAAGACATATTAAATATAAAAAATGGAATTTAAACTTCTGTGTTCAGAAGTTTAAATTCCATGTAACATAAAAATTTTGACATAGGTCGAATATGGACAAAATTATTGGCAGTCATTTCACATGATAAAGGCCACTACAAACGTAATTATAGCTTAAATGTTACTTAAAATATTGTGCTTAGTATTTATTTTAGTTATCTAGACAGATTTAATTAGTTTTTGCTGTAAAAATCCTAAACATTAGCTCTCCTAGACCCAAATTTGTTCCTTAGAACATTTTCAGTGCAATATTCCAATCGTTTGACCGATTCTAAATTTTTTATTTATTACAACGAAGAATTTCGATAAAAAACATAAGCAGAAGTTATTTCAAGACATTTTATTTAGACATTGATTGCGCACTACCGAAAACACAAACATAATTCTTTGTATGGGAAGCATGGACATGGGGTCTCACAGACCGCGCTCGAAGTTCAAACCGAAATAACTTTGCAAAATTGCAGTCGGCATCGAATTTTTTTGCTTCAGAATAGGTACATTTTTCGACTAAAACTGAAGCTACTGAGCACCGCAAGTGTGAAGCTTAAGAGGAAGTAGGGTAGATGCGATTCTTGCAGAGTATGAGCGGTCTGTGAGACCGCGCGTCCATAGTTAAAGGTTAAGGCTGCTCGTTACTGACTCTATATTTGCTACCCAGGTTCCATAAAATGTACAGCCGAAGTATACAACTCCCTAGGCTGGGGAATCGAAAAAGTTTTTACAATGAAAACATTATTAATGCAATTTTATGAGAAAAGTTCTATTACGATACTTTCGTTAGCGTTACATGAGCGCGAGCGGCAAAAACTGTATGAGAATATAATATCAAAATTGTTTGGTCTGTGTATTGTCAACGATTTTAAATCAGCCTATAAAGATTGTGAGCACCTAACTCTCGCGGACCCGACTGTCTTGAAATTTATTCGTCCCCCAAAGCAGTGCATCACCAAAGAGTTTCCACTGCTGCCCGCGGAGTGGGCGGAACTCACCATTGTGACAAAATAATGTCTCTACACTATAACCTTCTATGGACCGTAAGCGAAAATACACCGTATTGAAGCGTACGAAACGGCGAAATTCGCATCCAGATGTAACCAGATGGTACCCAGCGATACCGCTGAATAATCAACGCTCAAAACGTCTGGAAAAGGAAGATACGGTAATGTTATATGAATAACAAAACGACAGAGATATATATACCCATTTAATTCTTATTTCTCGCGACCAACAATAGCTTACAAATTATACAGAGGAATTCTATTATATTTTAAATATAGCTGAGGGCTTGTATAATTAGGGCCTAAGGTATTCATTAAATAATTAAAATTAAGCCCCGGCGTATCCTTTTTGCGCTTATCGGAGTTATTTTCTCGCAGAAATTTTCCGCTGGTATTGTTCCGAAAAAGTATCTCGTAAACGCTTATCGCTTATTCAGATTAAGGTGAAGCTATACTAAGATATACCCCTACTCAGTAAATATGTCCTTCTTTTGCATATTATTTGAAATATGCAAAGGCCTATCTAGTTCTTCAGTTAATAAAATTGAAATGTCCGTGATAAAGCGTAATCGATCTAGAATGTTCTCTGATCCAGTCAGTACCTCCAATTTTCCAGGAGAACGGACGAGTGGCACCCAACGCGGGGCCGACACGGGGCCGGCGCGGGACCGGCACGACGCGGTGACGCTCAACCGACTCGCGATTAATTACTTTCGCTAACTCTAGGGTTTCTTTCAGCTGTCGCGCGTGGTTTGTGTTACGAGGCCACGAAGCTACGCGACAGAGTGTATAAAAAACTTTTGTACCGCGCGACGCAAGACGTAGCAGATGGGGAACGACTTAATTGTTTCGTACTCATTGACTGTGCACTGTACAGGTATCGAAGAATGATTAAAAAAATTAAGTTTTACAACGTGACTATATTATTTACATTGAACACTGTACACACCTTGTCAGCTCAATGATAAACTTAGACTAAGAAGAATAAGAAAGTATTTTCTCAAAAATATTAATACAACTAGATGACGCCCGCAACTACGTTGCGCCAAAACTCGTTTTTCGCGTAGAAACCGTTTATTATTCCGGGATAAAAAGTATCCTATGTCCTTTTCCGGGATTCAAGTTACGATTGACGATCGATTACTAGTGACGATCCTCGCTAGTCGCCACCCTCATGGCCCGCCTACCCAGGTTTTTGCATGCGAAAGTTCGGTACGTGACGAATTGGTTCGCAGGGCGCGCCAATCGATCGCGCCGCGTAATTGTATCGGGTGTAAAGTTTTAACTGTTTCAATGTCGACGAACTAGCGTTTAATTGAAACGGGGAATATGATTTTTTTGTTCACTTCGATGGGGGAGGGAATCGGTGGAGTCCTATTTAAAAAACAATATTTCACATTCGCTATGCGCTATCATTTTTGGACCATTAAGTTACTTACACCTCGAAACAAACAAATAACAAGACATATTATCGCCTCTTTACTTACGACAAGACGTGTCTTATCTCAAAAAATGGGGTTTTTGAGCTAACACGCGCTATTGAAGTAAGGAGACAAATAATGTACGTACTATAATTTATCAAGTTATGATCCCAGAATCCAAATATCCTCTTCCATTTCTAATGTTGTTTTATTTCGGGAGCTGATTGCAATCAAGCTCGGCGTGTTAGATCGGCCTGATTTTCCGTCGTTAGTGAATTATTAAATCAAGGCAGTGTAGTGCCGACGAAGGCAGCGGGTCGGAAACCGCGGGTTGGCAGCGTGCCATACACAATACGTGAGTTATCTGACCATATTAGGGTAATGAAATAAATAGTCCTGTCCCGACTGCGCTGTGATAACTTAATTAAAGTAACTAAATGCGTTTGATAAAGTTCCGAGCGAGCTGGGGGCTATGTAGCTCTCGGTCTATGTACCAGTTGACGCGCCATTTTGAATGTATTTTTTTCGGGATGATTTTTTACATTGTTTATTTTTATGTAGAATTCCTAAATGAGGGATTCTATATCTAGGATATGATCTGTACATGCATGATGAATGACTCAAATACTCGAGGTATAAAAACGGTCCCCTGAGTGACCCTGAGACAAGTTTTGAGTAATTTTAAATCCTCACAGTTTTTGCTTCAACTTGCAGCAGTACATCATTATTTCCGAACATTGTTGTATGCTGATGTAAGTGAAAATTGAGACATTATTGTTAAACTGTTGAACCGCTCATTATACAGAAATAGCAGAATTATAAGTAACCAGCCTGAAGAATGTGGGAACCTGTTGAAACCTAATTGCGACCATTAACAACTTGTAAAACCAGATCCGCTCGGGACGCTCCTCGCCAAGTTTTTGCGATGACAGACCGACAGTATACGACCTTCTCTCATCAGACCTTGACAACTAAAACCGTCATATTATGCGTGTGAAGTATTTTTACTATTGGCGCTAATATGCGATATATCGTTTTGATCGTCGCAAGTGGATTGGTACTTATTTCCTTTTTTTTAGGAACCAGTTCATTTTTGAGGGATCGAAACTACGAATAACAAAACTACAGGAAACGTAACTCCCATACTTCAACCGTTTTAAATTTGGCTCCTTTTCGAACACTAATGGCTGGTTTACACGCATTAAGTAGATAAGTAGTAACTAAATTTTAACTTAATTTGAAGTGCCTGCCCAAAATGTGTCAAGTGACAAGCCCCGCCTGCCAACTTAACAGAAAATAGTCAAAATTCTAATTTTCTTGTTTAGTACTTAACTAAATTTTAACTTGCTACTTGCTACTAAATTGTGTGTTTACATGCAATAAATAACTTAAAATTAAGTTAAAATTTAGTTAACTACTTATCTACTTAATACGTGTAAACCAGCCCTAAAATATGACAATTCAGATTCTCGCCAAGGTCGTTTCCCAGGTAACGTATCATAATATTGCGCGCTGGACGACAGCCTGCGCGGTTATTGTCACTGTCACAGTTATGAAACAAAGCCGTGGACAATAATTGTCAAAAGCGGATGGCATTATGCAGTACTCGTATACACCAAACATATCTACTATCACGAAGAACATAATTATTATTTTAAAATCAAACATTTTCCTCTGATCCTTAAGTCATCGATAATAATAATATACAATAATTTTGAACAAACCTTGTACGACTCGGACGAATTTAAAACTATCCAGAGCACCTAGACAAGACGTTTTCAGATTACAAAAATCTATGCGCTATAGTCCGCGCGGAACTAGTTGGTCGCGCCTTAGGTAGGGACGGGGGTGAGGGGGCGGGTTGCTTGCTGCTCGCAATGCACATGAGATTAGACAGTGACGACCAATCTCGCGATATCGTGAACAATAATATTATTTAATTACTGGAAAGAATAAATTAAAGACATTAGACAATTGATCAGTTTTATATTCTAAGCCCGCTATCCCCAACCCGCGGCCCGCCGGGACTTTATTTGTGGCCCGCGTGATGTAGTTAAACAATTTTGAAATTCACGCCCACCGGCAAAATAACGTAAAGTCTACGTGATAGTCGTTAAATTTTTTCAATTTTAAATCTTTAATTTTGAAGAAAGTTATTTTTTAACCCTAAAAATTTTTTGTTGCGGCCCGCGAGTCGTGACAGCAAGACCAAAACATGTTTGTGGCCCGCATGAAAAAAAGTTTGGGGACCACTGTTCTATACTATTGACATCGGCTTTCCGTTTTTTAAAAAACGTATGCACTTTAAATATTATTTCCTTAAGATTGTCTTTTTATCGGCGGACTCATCTTGCTATTGCAATCTCTTGTGCGAAGCGCCCCTGCCTCTCCGTCCCACCGCTCACATACCTCAGGCGCGGCCAACTAGTTCCGCGCGGACTATAAATTATTACAGAATTATTACAGAAATAAAAAACTTTCGGTGCCAATGCAGATTTTCGTAATCTCTTTAATTTTCGGTCATTACTCATACAAAATATGTATATCATGACTATTAAAGTGTATGCTACATAAACGAGTAATCTGGCTCGGCATCCAATTCGGTTCGTTTCTTACTAAACGAAGTACGAACGGCATTATAAAAATAAGATACTCCATACTGATGTCAGTCAGACCTTCGTTTATGAATTATGATTAAATTGTTACATCTTGCATAACACTGTCCATGGCGACTTTGTAAAAATGTTGTAATTACATTATTTTTTTATTATTGCATTTTTACAATAACATGTAAACTTAATAAGACAAACACAAAGAGACCAGCTTAATTTTACGCAAATACCCTGGCATCCAACTTAAATAAACCATCTTTTTGGGCATGTTTTTGGGTCGGAAAAAATACAAGAACTTTACCTAAGCATAATTTAAAAAAATTCACTTACTGATGAAACTTGAAAGGTTATTCCTGTATTAAAAGTCGTATCTGTATGACTTCTACACCATTTCACAGGGCATTTAGGCATTTTAAGCGCATCACACACGGTGAAGATACTCTAATATTTTATCTTAAGATACCCAAATATAAAATATTATAGTATCTTAAGCTATCACACACGGCTAAGATACGATAATATTAAAAATCTGTTCATTTCCTTACGAATCTGCGTTGGTGCCACACGTATTCCTTGTTAGAGTTCTATATACAGGTTGACTATTAACTGATACTGCCTTGCTTCTTGATTTGTTAGACAGCTCCTCAGATGATGATCCTGATATAGAATGTGAAATGCAGATTGCAGTAGCACATTCCAAAAGGAGAAACATTTGGATAGAGCCTCACATAAAAAAGAGACCTGCGGCGAATTTAACCTTTATCAAGATCTGTCGACGAAGAAGTTTCAAGAGTATTTTAGAAATTCAAGAGAAACATTCATTTCGATTTATGATTTGATTAGGGAAGATATAAAAAATCTGCCAAGTGCGAGTCGGACTCTCGCACGAAGGGTTCCGTACCGTTATTGAACGAAAGTTGGCAAAAAATGAGTTTTTTTGTATGGGAGCCCCCCTTAAATATTTATTTTATTTTTAAATTATTTAATTATTTAAGTAAAAAATATATTATAATTAAAAATATTGTGAATAATATATAATATATTGTGAATGAGCAAAAAAAAGCCAAAAAATCACGTTTGTTGTATGGGAGCCCCCCTTAAATATTAACTTTATTTTCTGTTTAGTATTTGTTGTTATAGCGGCAACAGATATACATAATCTGTGAAAGTTTCAACTCTCTAGCTATTACTGTTCTTGAGTTACAGCCTGGAGACAGACAGACAGACGGACAGACAGACGGACAGACAGACGAACAGACAGACGGACAGACAGATGAACAGACAGACGGACAGACAGACGGATAGACAGACGGATAGGCAGACGGACAGACAGACGGACAGACATCGAAGTATCAGTAATAAGGTCCCGTTTTTACCCTTTGGGTACGGAACCCTAAAAAGCAAAATACGAACATGCGATATAGAGCATTTCCACTGAAGAGCCAATCCGATCACCGTTGAGCCCGCTGCCCGATACAAAAACACCCTGTATTCATAAAGATAAATTTCGAAATATATATTTCGCATCTTAAGATAACATCTTAAGATACGAAATATATATTTCCATATCGCTCGGTATCTTAAGATACAAAAGATAAAATATATATTAACTTCGTCGTGTGTGGTGGTTCATAGGATTTCTATGGTGAGCGATATTCTAAAATATGCTCTAAGATAATATATATTTTATATTATCTTCACCGTCTGTGATGCGCTTTAACAACGAAAATTTTGTAAAAAGCTACGTAAAAAGTAAGTAAACAAATTGTAAAATGAGTTTGACAATAATTATCATGTCAACCTGGTTGAATGTCACTCGTGTATAATATTATATACACGAAAAATGTGTACCGAACACATGCATAAAGTATACATGTATTCGGGTCACATTTTGTAGCCTTTTGGTGCACTTTTTTTGACGGAATTACTCTTCCTGTAGTTTAAAGTTCACTGGATCGAAACGATATATTGCAAATGGTTAGCCGCAAGAGTTAATTTATTTAACAAAGTTAAAAAATATATTTTCACGTTACCTAAAAGAAAGTAGGTAACAAGTTTGTTCCAAGTAAAAGTCTCTCTGCCTTCCCAATCAGACACGTAGAAGATTAAATAAAGCTCGTTTTTGGAATACATGTAAACTGTCAAAGCCCAAAGGAATAGCCCATGGGTACAATAATTGAGTATTAGGTAAATTGCTTTGAGATGCAAATGCAGGTTGGACTCGTGTACTCGCCTGTACATTACGCTCAGTTACTCTCAAGTGTACAGTCATGGACGCCAGTGATACTTGCCAAATTTTCCAAGAATCTGTGAGCTGAATATCTAACATGAGCTGTTTTTGATAGTTCAAAAGTAAATTCTTTCAGTCTTCAACCGTAAGGGCCTGTCCACATCTCCACGTCACGACGTCGTCAACGTGGAAGTTGGAACGATGCGGTAACGTGGCACGGTACGTTGAGCTGACGTGTAAAATGTCAACGTAACGTAAAAGTGCACGTCTTATAGAAATAAGACGTGCATTTTTGCAAGACTCTCTTTCTCCGTTTTTAACAATAGCAAAAGCAGAATACGTATTGTGCGGTCCACATCTAGATCAGTACCTAGTGAAGAATATAGCAGTTTTACAAGGCATGGCGACGTTCAATGTTGCTATATCGTGATGTGCAAAATGTGCACGTCACGTCAACGTACCGTGCCACGTTACCGCACCGTTCCACGTTGACGACGTCACTTGGAGATGTGGACAGGCCCTTAGGGCTTAGGGCATGTGGAGACTGATCAATCCAGTCGGACTGATAGCATGCCGATCTGACTTGTGCACATACACATTACACGGTAATGCACAAAACGAGTCTATCGATTGATTGGTCTCCATTTTTTTAAATGGGGCTAATATTATTTATTAGTTATTACATATTTCAAAAATATGTTATCAGCCTTATCACATTTAAATGTTTGGTGTATATCTTGCGGAGTGTCTATGTATTATGTAAGCGCTTAACACTGCACTTCGGAATAGTTTCTTAGGAACTTCGTAATTTAAGTTTCAAAAGAACTCAGACGTGTAGACTGTAGTGTAGCGAACAACCATTTTAAGTAAGATCTGCATTCCAGGACCGCTCTAGCTATAATAGCACCATACGTCTCATACTTTTTGTATCTGTATGCATTTGTAATTTATTTTAAACGTTTCGTTTGAAACTCTTGGGTTCTTAAACTAAACATTTCACTGATTAAATATTTGCTTTGCATTTACTAGAATAATAAATATTTAACATACCATAGCGGAATAATATTATAGTTAAATAGATTCTCGTTATGACTGTCTTTCTGCATTGAATATCAAATCTAAACGTAAAAGAACAATATAATAATGATTATTTATAGACTTATTGATGAAATACATTGACAATAATAAATAAACTTCAAATATAAGTACTATTTTCGTTATTTTCTCCATTAATCAGTTTTCGTATCCATTTTATTAACCCTCGATATGAAGGTATTTGTTTTTCTAAATTTGAAATACTTGCACGCTATTGACACATTAAACCCCTGATCAATCAAATCATGAAATCACTTTAAAATCTTCAACGAGGTTGTTTCATTTTGAACTTTGTGGTGAAGGAATAGGGTTGGAAATCGTGAGCCTTGATACTACCCTACCCTTCAGTCGCTTCTCAAAAATTGACAGCTGGCGTTCACTTTGATATTTGACGGGCTAATTCATTAGTCGGCTACCACCCGAGGCGACAACCACTCAAGTATCAATTAAATTGCCAATAAACCATTACTTTCCCACAAGAATGTAAGTACCAACAATTGTGCCCAATGTAGCTTTATAAAAGTATTATTTTATGGTCAGGTACATAGGGTATGTAGACTGTTTTAGTTTTGTGAAAGTAAACCTACTGGTGACCTGTAAATGATTAACAATTTTGTTGAAGATAACTTCTCATTTATTTAAGAGGTGTCAGATTTCTTGAATAATGTGCACATTACAAACAAAAACTCTTTCTTTCTTCAAAATATTTTTACCAAAGATGATAATATGAATAGCCTAAATAAGCTAGTTTTAATTACTCAAGAATTACTAACATTTTGGGGTAAGCCACTTTTAAGTTTTATCGTACGCTACATCATACGAGATAATAATTATTATCATAATAATATAGTTAGTATTTTGCATCGTCAAGAAATCTCGTTTTATTATGGTGCATACTTATATTGTTTGCTTAAAAACTTCATAAACTTAATTGAAAATTTGCAAACGCATAAAACCAGCGTACCTGCTCGTATTGTCATAAAAATGTAAATGATGTTTGGTTTCAATATAAAATTTCACATGTAAAGCGCGGCTTCATAAATTGATCGGCTATGTAAAACGAGGTGTTCCTGCATCGAGGACAAAGTACTCACGCATTTCTGATCAAACCTTTATTACCTTCCCCCTTCTCGATTTTTCATACCTCTTCACTACTTGATTTGCGGGGCACGTAGTCTCAACCCATGCGAACGAATTTCGACTTTATATTCTTACGTTACGAGTCAGTCGACAAGTGAAATTATGTTGGAGGGGCACTCTGACAACGTTGACAACGTTCCTTTCACCTTATTGGGAATGGTCATAGAGCCTTCTTCGTTAGAGTGTGAACACGGCTTAAACTAGTTTAGTCGCATTCCGAGTAGCTCCATTGAATTAAGGGTCCGCCGGCTAAATTCAGGGTGCATTCCGAACGAGTATTGAAAGTAACGTGCTATTGTACTTTTATTGTTTTCAATTTCGAATTTGCATTGTAAATTCGAGTTTGGTTTCGACTTGGGCGCCATTGATGGGGGATAATTTCTATTTAACCGATCTAAGCTTAAAGAGCAGGTTTAAAATATCATGAGTTTTTCCAGCATAGTATTTCTACTCTCTATCCATTTTAAGTACACTGTACACGAAATTCAAGCATAATCTTTATATCTTTAAGCGAGCAATTCTTGTATATATATAATTGGAATCTCGGAATCGGCTCCAACGATTTTCATGAAATTTAGTATATAGGGGGTTTCGGGGGCGATAAATCGATCTAGCTAGGAATCATTTTCATAAAATGTCATTTTATGTGTGTTTTTTGAATTTTTTGAATACCAAGTGAAGCTCGGTCATATAGCTAGTATATTTAAAATGTGTATGCTCTCGAGTTAAAATTGTAACACATCAAAAGTAAGCCATAATTGCGGTAATAGTGACATAATGCAAACAAAATCCAAAAGCAAAACAAAACAACCAGTAAATTAACTATCGTAGAACGGCATAACTCAAAATTTATTTGTTTCCAAAGGATATAAATCAAAACATTAATTGTCTTAAGAGAAGCCAATAATGAATTTATTGTTATTGCTTTTATAGCTGTCAATTATGAAAATATCGCGATTACTTTCCACAGGCTATTAGCTAGCAATTTTAATTTGCAATAAACTTCAGCTCTTCGAGTAGAATTGCTCTCATTAAATAAAATAAACAATTCACTTTTATTACTTTCATATAATAACCGCAATTCGCCGCGATCGCTTGTGTGGTCGAAAAATATGTTGTCATGGTTACCATAACTATATGTATAAAAGAAGTCGTAGAATTTAAACGATGTTAGTTAATTATTATTTCTTGTGGTGAGCACTGAGCACTCAGGATGATGACTTAAAACGCATGTCAAAAACACACACGTAAATGACAATTTGAGATATTAAAAACGAAATCAAAAGGTTCACATCAGAGGCTTTCGATAAATTATTAAAACGCATTCGCTGAAACGCGGCTTTAATTTTTGTGTATCCCCTCCGGTACGAAATTTTAATGTTGAAAGCATCACACTATTCCACATTATGAGGATGCGTAGGGATCTCCATTATGGCCGCACTCCACTCCCCGAGGGCCTTCCACGACTTCTTTGTGCGACGCAGACAGCCACGTCATAGTAACATTAATTGTCACGACGCAAAACTCTCGTCGCACTTTACAATTCCAACTAAAAAACTCAAGGGTGAAGCCCGAAACTTCGCAACTAATTGCAGGGTTCCGTGAGTTCGTGAGTTTGGACAAATGAGAGCCCGAAGCGCCCTTGTTTGATTAAATAATTGACAATCAGATGTGTCAATATTATAATTTAGTTCCCTAACTCGCGGAGTTTGTCTAAGTGTGATTACCGATTCTAACTCGTTTTTCGTGTTTGTAGAACGTATTGTTGTTAATTAATAATGACTTCGTGACTAAATGGTGTGTGCTTTTTCCTGTCTTGTATTCGAAAATATTTTAGCCTGCTTCATTAAAAATACTCGATTACGAAAAAAGGGCTTTTGGGCGTGTTTCGTAGTTGCGCCTATATTGTGGTACTCGTAATAAATAAGGGGATCAGAATTCTACGGGATTATATGTCATGTTTCGAGGCAATTTATGTTATGACCACCGATAAAAATAATGAACGCCTTAATTCTCGTTTAACAAAACTAAAATAATTAGTGATGTAATAAAAACACTCATTTCCTCAAGTCATTATGTTTGGTAAATCCACGTGGGTAAGCTTAGAAAGCTGGGTAACAAATTTAGTTAAGCTATTTTAATTTAACGTACGAATCTTTAGTTTTTGACTCTACTTAGAGTCACAAAATACATATTTTATAATGACTTAGAGCCACATATTATGGTCAGCCATGTAACGTATGCCATTATAAAGCTAGAGCAGCGGTTCTCAAACTTTTTTGGTGGCGGAACCCTTTTGGAAAGCAAAATACTTGACGGAACCCTACAATAAAATAATAGTTTTTAAAAGTGTATTCTTTATTAATAAACATAATAAAAGTATAATGCAACAGTTACTAATTATTACTTACTTTAACATGCCACATGGCAAGTACATTATTACAAGATATTAAAAAAGAAAAAATCTAACTAATGGGAGGTATGAAACTGTTTTTTATTTTTCATTAATTGGTTGATGTCAGGTTTGATAGAAGACAGTTGCAGTCTTATATCAGGTTCGGCGTCCAGTCTATTGCGATATTTTGTTTTCGTGGCTGCATACGTTGAGAATCCTGTTTCGCACAAATATGTTGTTGGGAACGGGAGAAGAATATTCAGAGCCATTTTGCCAAGCATTGGATATTCATTACGAATTCTGCACCAAAAATCGTTGAGAGGCATCGTTTTGAACAGTGACTCCATACTTGTGTCTGATGACATTTCTAAAAGAGATTCATATATCTCTTTTGACATACTTTCGGGCTTTTGCAAGTTGGGTAAAAAAGGATTATGAATCCATGAATTCAGTTTTATTTTTGTATTCTGTTCTTCGGGAAAATACTTTTCAAAAGATGCGCGCATCGAAGTGAGATATTGGACCAATTCTTCAAACATATCATCTTGAAACATTTCTGAGTCGTTATCGCTAACAAACTCACTGAGTGACGTAAAGCTTTCTATTTCTCTCTTATCAACGCAAACAATCCAAATATCTAATTTTCTTTTGAAGGCAGTTATTCTGTTCACTGTTCATGTAAAGACCAAACAGGACTATTTAATTTACGTAATACCTTTTTTTCATAAGCAACATAAGTATAGAGATTAGAGAGTACTGCTTATAGTTTAATGTGTATATTACAGACTTTTAAGACTCTTAAAAGCTATTAAATATCTACATATTATAAATCAACTGATCAATGAACAGAAATAAAGTGTAAAATTAGCTAATGTTTATATTATTAAGTGTACACATTCTGTGATAATATCTCTATTTTTTTTCTAAAGCTTCTAAAACATCTACTTTAGCTACTTAAGAGTAGTTTATCAGTGAATTTTTGTTAGTTAACTATTTAAGTTATCTTAATTGCTGGCCGCTGTCGGTGTTTTTTGTGTTCGGTTGATGTACAATAGACAGCAGCGATAAGAGTTAATTGAGAAATTAAACTAAAAACATGAAGTAACATTTTGCCTTTATTTTTTAAGGGTCGGAAAAAACGCTAAATTACATATATTTATAGAAAAGTATAGTATTAATTATAAGATAATTACTATATTAATTAATAATAAGTACTAAATAACTTATTATTTATAAACAACAAAAACCGTCGTTGAAATAAAAATATAATTTTGGCGGATGTGCTTGTCTGGGAACCTAATTACTGCTATAGGATACGATATGACATTTACTGCATTATAATTACTGGTAATTGCACATTTTGTATAATAATATTATAAATTGTATGAATTTAAGCGTCTATTAACCAAACAATAATATCACGATGATCTTTTTACCCAGCTACGGTTTATCTTAAAGTTATAGTGATTTTTGACGCCGACGCGTAGCTTTCCATCAGGCGATCAATTTTCCCGTTTGCCCCTAAATACATAATATATAGTATACAACTCATTGTTGGCAATATGTCCTTTACGGCAATTGGAATTTCCGTTATCGATATTTAAATAATCGGCCAAGTGCGAGTCGGACTCGCGCACGAAGGGTTCCGTACCGTTATAGAGCAAAAATAGACCAAAATTTGTGTTTTTTGTATGGGAGCCCCCCTTTTTTATTTTATTTAAACATTATTAATAATTATTAAAGTACACATATAATTATAGCCCTTGTGAAAATTTCGAGTGCCTACCTGTTGTCATCATTGATACCGAGCAAAAAATGATTGAAAAGTCACGTTTGTTGTATGGGGGGCTCCCTTAAATATTTAATTTATTTTGTTTTTAGTATTTGTTGTTATAGCGGCAACAGAAATACATAATCTGTGAAAATTTCAACTTTCTAGCTATTACCGTTCTTGACTTACAGCCTGGAGACAGACGGACAGACGGACAGACATCGAAGTCTCAGTAATAGCACAGAATATATATTAGTTGTACCAACACAATTCCCACTGGCGAAACCCGTTTAAAGAATTAACGACTCATGCCACGATACTATAAAGTTCAAATTCCGGCCGCGCAGTGCTAGGTGCCTACAATTATATTTGCCTACATCTCCGCTCCCTTTCTATCGCAAAACTCGTACCTTTTCTGAAGAAGTCAGGGTTATCTGTTTTTAAAAATAATATTATAATCTTTACATTTAATTAACTACATTTTATTTAACTCGAAATAATCTAAGATATTATGTCTTAGTACTATGTAGATTTAATTATCATAAATTCGCGTGTAACTAGTTACGCGTACTTAGATTCGATAGGATCTTAATAATTGAAACCGGTCTTATATTACCTACTTAAAGTGTTTGTATAACTTAGTTATTTTTGTAAACAAATGAGGTTTCGAATAGTGTGATCACGTAATATAATAGCAAAGACGCGACACCAACCTACGATGCTTAGTATTAGTAATAATTAATACCTAACCTTATTAATTAATGTGTTTTTTTGACAATGAAATACCTTTATTAATTATACATCTGCGAAGGTAACCCAACTTATATATTCTACTTCAACTAGTATTTAAAACTATTTAAATCATAATTAATCGTAATTTGACTCTATAATAAATTGTACAAAATTTAAATCTATAATCTATACTTATAAAATTACATGTCCTGACTGACTGACTAACTGACTGATTGATCATCGCTGAGCAAAAACTGTTAAAGTTACAGCCACGAAATTTGGTGAGTAGGGTTGTTTTATTAAGTAGACACCCACTAAGGAAGGAATTTCGAAAATTTTACCCCGAAGGGGGTGAAATAGGGGTTGAAAGTTTGAATAAAAGTCCGTCATTTCTTGAATTAGAAGCATGAAACTTTATTTTTGGGTTACTGATTAAAAATGAATGGATACGTATTTAAGCGTTTTTGGAAATTCTACCCCCAAGGGGGTGAAATTGGGGTTGAAAGTTTGAATGAAAGTCCGTTATTTCTTAAGTTAGAAACTTGAAATTTTATGTTTGGGGTACTGATTAAAAATGATTGGATACGTGTTTAAGCGTTTTTGGAAATTCTATCCCCAAGGGGGTGAAATAGGGGTTGAAAGTTTAAATGAAAGTCCGTCATTTCTTGAGTTAGAAACATGAAACTTTATTTTTGTGCTACTGATTAAAAATGAATGGATACGTATTTAAGTGTTTCTGGAAGTTCTACCCCCAAGGGGGTGAAATTGGGGTACAAAGTTTCAATGGAAGTCCGTCATTTCTGGAGTTAGAAACATGAAAGTTTTTTGACGTTTGCGTTTGACGTTTGCTTAAATAGGGTCCCGTTTTTACCCTTTGTGTAAGGAACCACAAAAAGGGGAAAACTATCCATCTTTGTTATTATACTATGTTAATGCGGACGAAGTCGCGGGAAACAGCTAGTAAATAATAATAAAACAATTTTAAAAAGTTCTTAACTCTCATCGTCCTTAGGGAGCTTAAAGAAAGTTAAATTTGGTTCACATTCCGTGTTAAGACAGTTAAACACTGCGCAATATTTCTTTGCCCTTTTTTAGTGTCCATTGTGATCAGATTAATTTATGAATTCTGTGACAGCGAATGAATAAGTACGCAGGTAGGCATGCAACGATCAACTAACTAAAAACTCGTGCGCGCGCGTCACCGCTCGCCTGTGAGTCCCTACTGAAGTGCCCCCCTAGAGGGGTACTTACAGTTCGATGCCTACAGGCGCGAGTGAGACAGGCCTGGTAATAGGGTCCTGTTTTTACCCTTTGGGTACGGAACCCAAAAAAGATAAAGGTATTTGTTTGTCTACTTTATGTTAGAAAATAAATGAACGGTAGCCTACTGGAATATTTACTGGAATTTCGCAGGGTTAACAAGCCACAAAACTTTATAAATAAATCAAAACGTAGTTGGCTTAGCGTGTCAGTGCGGGGCTGTCAAGATTAGCTTTGAGGTGTTCATTACGCGGATAAGGCAACTTCGCGAGCAAACAAATGACCTCACTCCGCTAATTTAGAGCGGATTAAAACCGGACTTTCATTAGAAAAATTTTAAATTCCGATTATAAAATTCGGTTTAAATATTGAAGTTAAACGTAAACGTGATTAATGAAGGGTAATAGTTTAAGTGGTTTGAAGTCATCTATGTTGATCAAAAACAATGCAAATTGACTTAATATCAACTGATAGGGCAAACCTACTTATTTGATTAATGCTTACTACTACTTATTTGATTAATGCACATTGTAAAAACTTATGCGGTCGATAATATTTCACGTAGGTAAGTGAAGCAACGACGTTCTCTTCTATTCGCAGAATTCACATAACATAAGAATTGCTAATAATTATTGTTTTAAACTTTCAATTTTTCCGAAACACCGATTACAACTTTTCACTTCACCTTATAAAAACAATTTGTCAGTCAGTCACTTTAATCTTGTTTTTCGAAAACACGTTCTCACCTCCATCGTCCATCACACCGTAATCAACGGTTTCGTTTATTGATATTATACGGCGGTCATATTTCATACATACATGATCGGTTAACATCGCTTTCACAACGACTAACATGGCGTGAGCTTCAATATTTTGATTGTTATTTATTTACCGGCACAGATTCTTAATATTGTGTCTTATCTTAAAGTAGATTACCATACTACATCACCATATTACATGGACATACTACATAGTTCTGCAAGTAACTTTACAATAAAAAACAACGACTTGAACTCTAGGGCCCGTATTTTTGGTCAGTACTTAAGACGCGACCCGGTCTCAAGACGCGGTTCGGCTCTGTGATTGGTCCAAATTTTGACACCCAACCAATCACAGAGCTTGAACCGTGTCTTGAGACCGAGATGCATCTTGAGTACTGACCAAAAATGCGGGCCTAGGAGTGTCGGCAAAAGTGGAAACAAAACAGCAGAAAACATTTTTCCCGCGTGGCAGTCTACTTCCCGTCTTACGAATTGTCGATCAGGTCATTTGTGTCCTGATGCTTATTTAATATTTTGTACTCATCCCAATAATAAGAGACTTAAACAAACAATAGTTGTATGTCGGTAGAAATTATTGTATCTCACATTGAGTTAGTATTAATTTTGTTCCGTAAATAAACTAAAGCTCCAAAATAACGATAGTTTATTTTAAGTCTCTGATAATAACCAAATATAATTTCCTTAGATATATTTAAGTCTAGTCGCCCTTGGGACACTTATAAAACCAGTTTGGAAACGGACATCCCATACATTACACGACAAACAAATTTATACACATTAATAAATACACTTACGCCTATTTATCTTCTCAGTCATAATGATAAATCAAAATAGTCGTAAGTAATTGATTTTATACTTTTTTACACAGACTTGGTAGCTTAAAGTTCAATGAATGCTTTAAATGAACCAGCTTTTTGCTTTGTAAAGTTATTCTTTTAATACTTGTTTGTTCAGAGTACTTTTATTAATCAAAGTATTTTAATTAAAGTGAAAAAGGTTTATTTTTATGGGAATTTCCCGAGCACCACATGTTAATAACATTCCTTTTATGAAAAATTTTGTATGAAAATATAATATTTTTCGTTTCAATTTTTTTTTTGTTGAATTTTTATCATTTTCTTAGGTCCTGGCATCAGTGGATATTAATAGCCGGGCTATTAAACTCCAAAGTCTTTTAAAATACAGTCAAAAGAAAATTAAGCATATTTCTCTCAACATAAAAGTCAAACTACTGTTTTAAGACAAATTTCAGTATTTTTAAGTTACGACATTTTTATGACGAATAAAAACAAGTGAAGAACGCCGTAAAGAAAAGATTAATAAGTCCATAAAAAACTAAAAGCTTATAAAATGTTACAAAGAGTTTAACTGCAACTTACTTTGCGTGGTGAGGATGAGTATGTTTACCAACAAAATGTGTCTTATTTGACCCGTAATCAATATTAATATTGTATGATTTGTCTATGGTATTACTAAGTTAGATAATATGTCCACTTAACTATAATAGTCTTATCGTTTCAAAGATATTGGTATAAAATGTTTAAAAAATGTACAAAATTCCCTGTTCACATTAATCAAAGTTTGTACCTACTTACATAATAATATTTTATTCCACACACAAGTTTACGTATGACTCATTGATATTTAAGGTGTTATTCAAAACTAGACGTTCCGCGCGGCTCTCCCCTCTCAAATAAGGAACTTTACGGAAACTGTACATTTTACCGCACGAAAAATTTGTCAACTTACCGTATTTGTCCTTCCTCGTGATCTTCTCTTTATCTGTGCAAAATTTTATAAAAATCGGTACATTAGTTCATAAGATTAGCGCGTAAAAACAAACAAACTGTTCAGCTTTATTAAATTACAAGATGACGCCCGCAATTCTTTTGCGCCAAAATTCATTTACTGTAAGGAAACCGAACATTTCTTGAGAAAGAAGTATCCTAATGTCCTTTCCCGGGACCCAAAATCTTTCAGGAAAATCAGTTCAACTGTTTGGACTTGAAGAAGTAACAGAGAGACACACTTTCGCATTTATAGTATTGTATGGATTTTGTACAGATTCGATACAATGGCGATGTCATAATATCATTAGCGGTTAACAGCTGTAACCTAAATAACGCTGATAAACTCCAGTCACCATTTGCCTTATCAGCCCAAGCTATTAACTTGATGAAGTTCACGAAACCATATTTATGTACCTAATCCATAGATATTATGGCACAAATGTCACAATTCAAATTCTTTATTAAGCACCCAACAATCTAAACATATAATAAATCTGTAGAAATGTCAATTCTGTACATTAAAGATATTCAAAAAATAATAAGCAGAGGGTGTCACAATATCGCTATAGAAGCCGAAAAGTTAGTTAGTTTTTTTGTCTGTCTGTCTGTCTGTCTGTCTGTCTGTCTGTATGTTTGTTCCACTATAACACGAAAACTACTGATCCGATTTGAATGCGGTTTTCGCAGATATATTTGTCTTCTTCCAACTTAACATCTGGTGTATAAAAAAAATTCTCCCCACCCCTCTAAAGGGACGAAAGAGGGGGTCAGATTTTGTGTAAGACTTTTGCTTTAACACGAAAACTACTGATCCGATTTGAATGCGGTTTTCACAGATATATTTGTCTTCTTCCAAATTAATATCTGGTGTATAAAAATTTTCCCCCCACCCCTCTAAAGGGACGAAAGAGGGGGTCAGGTTTTGTATAAGACTTTTGCTTTAACACGAAAACTACTGATCCGATTTGCATACGGTTTTCGCAAATATATTTGCCTCCTTTCAACTCAACATTTGTTGTATAAAAATAACCCCTCCCCACCCCTCTAAGGGGACCAAAGAGGGGTTTTTTTCGTACAAAAATTATTGTCCTTCTTCGGTACGAAACGGATTCATTTATTTTTGATAATGTAAAAAATTTAATCGTCAAAAATTAACAAAAGTTAACTTATTTACGCATTAGCCTATCACGTGAATCTAACACATCTAATCCACAAAACCTGAATACACCGGCATGCGAATCTAACGTAATTACGCACAAAAAGACACACAGCCAGTAATTGGTTTTCTGCCTTCGATGCGCGACAGGAAACGTCCGGTCGACGGCTCATCCATCATGGCGAATAATTTGAGCTGCACCAAGCCGTTTATTTCGAGCAATCATCATCATCAGGCAATGCGTTACGAGGTGTTGAGTTGCCATGATTTGATAAAAAACTTGGTGACATTATAATTATTTTTGCCTACTCCCACTACTTGCCAAGTAATATAATATTATTTATTCAGTATTTTCCAGGGTTCAATATTTACTTTTTACTGTCCTAAATATGATGATTATTGATGAATGGTTGATGAGAATCAATTACTATGCGAACTAGTTGTGTAGTTTGGCTTTTAGAAATAAAACTTCAAAAAAGTAAATTGAGTTTAAGAGTCCGTATACGAAATTTTGCCGATGCAATGAATATGAAATTGCAAAGATTCGCTACAGAAATATTATTTGGTTTTTTCCCCTTATTAGACTTAAAAAAATATTATATATATTAATTATTAGATTTAAAAATATATTTAAGCGCGGACTGCCGACTCGAGCCTTGCGGCGAGTAATATAATGTGAGATTTAGGTTGTTTTGAATCGTGTTTTTTGGCACAATTTGTTTTTTTTTTTTTTTTTCTCGAATGGGATAGAATTTTATCTTTAGATTATTTCTGTCGTTTTCTTTTTATGAATTACAGCTCCAAGTTGCCGAAATTAACAGCAATTCTTTGCCCATTTTCTCTAAAATTTTGCCGAGTTACAAATTTTTTAACTCAACTATTTCATATTAAAGTGGTAAAAAGTAATTCGAACATTGTATAGACGACTTTCTCAACAGTACATTGTATTTTTTTCATACCGTTAAGACGTCAATACAATCCATGAACAGGTGATATTCTAAACCTTTTACAGCAAAAATCACAAAACTGTCGCGGGTTTGAGTTGGATTATTTAAAAATACTTAAAAAATATATCTAGCTCCAACATTAGATTATAATTGAAATGATCTTACATGTTGTGCATTAAAACTTATAGAAATACTGTATTTTAACTGTTAAATCACGTCTGTTAAATCAGCGAAATCGGCAAAGGGCATTGAGTAACTTTGTATGGACCTGTGGCGTCATTTTTTTTCCAGCGGCCAGGGATAAAACCATTATTATTTCGTAGTACTACATATATTAGTAATAAAAATTATTCTAAGTAATATCGGAGCTGAGCTACGATTATTTTAGTATATTTATTTTTGCACCTTATGTTCACAAAATCAATAGTAAGTAACGTTACTTTATGGAGCTATCCTTAACAAACAGGTGTACTTTCTACACCTTCTTATATATTAATTTGTTGGATATATATTTCTCACTAGCTATTGCCCACGACTTCGTCCGCGTCAAATATGATTAATTTTTCATACATATTTTCACATTGGGTTTAACTCTCGTCCGACTAAAATATAGCCAGACTTGAGACTATCTTTCATTAGACAGTGGTTTTCAAAGAGCCGGATGCAATATTAGGAAATTATAATTATTGTTCTTGTGTATGAATATGTTGTGGGTAAAATGACTCTAGGGTGTTGTTCTCATAGTATAATGTCCTCCCCCGTGCCATCGTGAGCTTCTTCACGGTGACACGGGAGGGGTGGCTGAACGCCGGTATTTGTCCGTGGGAGAGCCATGCTTCGGCACGAAT
This sequence comes from Polyommatus iphigenia, assembly GCA_963422495.1. Taxonomy (NCBI): domain Eukaryota; kingdom Metazoa; phylum Arthropoda; class Insecta; order Lepidoptera; family Lycaenidae; genus Polyommatus; species Polyommatus iphigenia. The sequence continues at coordinate 41,496,595 of OY730181.1, read as the reverse complement.
GGGCCGGCTCAACCGGAGAAATACCACAGCCTCACAGAAAACCGGCGTGAAACAGCGCTTGCGCTGTGTTTCGCCGAGTGAGTGAGTTTACCGGTGGCCCAATCCCCTACCCCCCTAGAAATGCCGCAGTTGAAAAACAATTTGTTATCCCAGGAGGGTACCAACTGCGTTGGAGAATCCCTCTCTGGACGTCCATGCTCAGGAACCCCTGGAACTGAACGTGGACGTCCAGGCTGCCCCTCGTATTCTGGGGAGGGCAAAACTGCGCTCCAATCTGCTCGGGGAAAGAGCAAAAACACAAAGGCACCCCCCTCGATATTAAACATGGACTTTTGTAATATCAGGGGATTACACTCCAACCTTAATGCCGTCCATTACCACCTGGAGACGGCAAAGCCGGCTTTGCTCTTTTTAACCGAGACGCAGATATCATCTCCGAGTGACACATCATACCTTTCCCAACCAGGGTATTATCTCGTGCACTCCTTTCTACCCAAAGCTGGAGTGTGTGTGTACATCAGAGATGATATCAGCTCTCGCCGCCTAAGCAATCTTAAGGTCATGGACCTGTCGATCTTATGGCTCCGCATAGATTGCGACGACCACCCTCGCGTCTATGCGTGCCTATACAGGTCCCATAGTGGTGACCCCGAGACGGACCGACTCTTCGAGCACTTGCAAGCTGCTTCAGATTTTGTGCAGCAGCAGATCCCATCCGCAGAGATCATAATACTTGGCGACTTTAATGCCCACCACGCCGACTGGCTGAATTCCAGTAAAACTGATCATGCGGGGAGATCTGTCTGCAACTTTGCCCTTGCGAACGACTTGATACAACTGGTTACTACGCCTACGCGAATCCCAGATGTGGATGGTCAAAATCCTTCCTTGTTGGACCTCCTGCTGACTTCAAATCCTGACGGCTACCAAATATCCGTAACCGCACCACTTGGTTCATCGGATCATTGCCTTGTCAGGAGTTCTGTGCCACTTACGACGGTGTTAAGACAGCGTGCTGTTAAATGCCGTCGTGTGTGGCACTACAAGTCAGCAGACTGGGATGGGATGCGGTCGTTTTTTGCATCCTATCCTTGGGAGCACGTGTGCTTCTCACCCGATGATCCCGACAACACTACCAACTCTGTTGCCGATGTGGTGATGCAGGGGATGGAACTTTTCATTCCGTCCTCTGTAGTGCCAACTGGCGGCAGATTTCGTCCCTGGTTTGGTTCATCCCCCAAAAAAGCTTCTCGCCGGAAGCAGGAGGCTTACCAATCCTGGGCCAACGCAGTGTCTCCTCGGGATTTAAATACCAGCACATATAAAAAGGAGTACAACCTTGCCTCTAGGTCCCTCAAGAAAGAGATTACTCGGGCAAAGCAACAGCACGTCAATAGAATTGGCAAGAGACTTGAGCGCCTCCCCTCGGGAACCCGTGCATTCTGGTCTCTGGCCAAAGCTATTGAAGGAAATTTCTGCAAGCCAACCCTACCATCCCTACACGTAGGAAATGGATCGTTGGCCCAGGACGCAAAAGACAAAGCCGACCTTCTGGGCAAGCTCTTTGCGTCAAACTCGACCCTGGATGACGGGGGGCAGAAACCGCCGACCATACCGCGATGCACGAGCATCATGTCGGATATTCGGTTTCATCAGCGCTCAGTGCGAAAAGCCCTCCGTTCCCTTGATATCCAAAAGTCGAGTGGGCCTGACGGAATCCCGCCTATTGTGTTGAAAAAGTGTGCTCCAGAGTTGGCTCCGGTCTTGACGCGTCTTTTTCGGCTCTCCTATTACACTGGCATCGTCCCGGCTTCCTGGAAGACAGCCTTGGTGCACCCGATCCCCAAAAAAGGTGATCGCTCAAATCCTTCCAACTACAGACAAATCGCTATAACCTCTCTCTTCTCGAATATAATGGAATCCATTATCAATAACCAACTTCTTCGATACTTGGACGGCCAGGGATTACTAAGCGACAAACAATACGGGTTCCGTAAGGGTCGCTCGGCTGGTGATCTCTTGGCGTACCTGACTCATCGTTGGGCTCAGGCAATTGAGTCGAAGGGAGAGGCATTGGCTGTTTGGACATTGCGAAGGCCTTTGATCGGGTTTGGCATAAAGCGCTGCTATCAAAGCTTCCATCATACGGGCTGCCCGAGAAATTATGTAAGTGGGTCACTGGTTTCTTAGCAGACAGAAGCATAAATGTCGTAGTTGACGGCGAATGCTCGGAAACTCAGTCTGTTGATGCTGGTGTGCCTCAGGGCTGTGTGCTATTGCCTACTCTATTCTTACTGCATATCAATGATATGTTGGCCATAGTTTGGCCAAAATTCGTTTTAGCCAAACTATGGCCAAAATTCGCTAGTTTTTGAGACTAGAGTTTTACAGTACGCGGCAGAAAATTACGCGAAAAACGCACTGTGGAAGACTGCCACACATCAAGGTGATGAGGATGGTATGTTTTTCGTGTGGGACGAAGGCGAAAAGTTGTAGGTGGTATGATTCCGAACAATTCCTCAGAGCACTCCCCGTGATACAACCGATAGAGGATGCAGAGCGAAGCATCTCGGCGCAATTCCAAGGGGTCCAAGCTGTTTGAAACACTATGGCAGTCAACAATTCGAGCGGCCCTTCGTTGGATACGATCCAGAGGGAACAGTTGGTATTTTGGCAGTCGTTCGCTGCGCCTTGTAGAGTAATTGTAGGCGTTGGTCCGGACTGAAGTACTGTCTCGCTCTGTTAAGAACACCAAGCTTCTTTGAGGCTAACTTGGCCTTACCCTCTAGATGATATTGTAACTGGACTTCGCTCGATATGTTGACCCCAAGTATCTCAATGCTAGGGGAGATGGTTAAAGATGTGCCCTCAAAACGAGGATGTACGACCATAGGTGACTTTTCAGCGGTGAACGCGCAGACTTGTGTCTTGACGGGGTTGAATTGGTCTAAGTTACGTCTACCCCATTCAGAGACTTTCTCCAATGAATTCTCTATTTTAGACACATGTTCGTTTCGACTCTCAATGATATTTAGCCGAGAAATATTGGGGGAGCCGGTATATACAGCATCACCTTTACTATCATCCGCATAGCAATGAATGCCGTTGGTCTGTAACATGTCATTGATATGCAGTATGAATAGGGTAGGTGATAGCACACAGCCCTGAGGGACACCAGCATCAACAGACTGAGTTTCCGAGCATTCGCCGTCAACTACAACCTTTATGCTTCTGTCTGCTAAGAAACTTTTTTGTGATTTGCATGGGCAAGCGCCCTGGCGTAAAGAGTTTCCCCATACAAAAGTGAAAAAAAAATGTTCTCTTTCAGCGCTACTACTTTTACAGTAAACTTTATACACGGGACTCATACACAGTACACACACTAAAGTATTATCACTTAGTTTTGTTATACCTTGTATACTAATATTATGAAGCTGAAGTGACTGTGTGTTTGAAAGTGCTAATCTCGGGAACTGCTTGTTCGATTTGAAAAAATATTTTTGTATTGGATAGCCCATTTATCGAGGAAGGCTGTAAGCTAATAAATCATGCAGTTTTTTTTTTGCATTTTACTGAGTATTCATGTTATGATTGAATTTACTTTTAGTTGAAAATACGAACTTAAAATGCCTAATATCTCGGCTCCGATATAGTTTAGCTATATGTCCCCCGTAATAAAGTTTACTCACCTTGATATGTTCTTTCATAATATGCCGGTTTGGTGAGTGGCTGCGAGATTTGAAAATGACGCCAATATTACCCAAACCCCTTTCGTATACGGACTCTTAAAGTAATTTATAATATTTTAACTATTGGCAATCTTTATGGTGTTCCCACACCACAGTTAGAAAATGTTTAGTAACGTTAGTAAACATTTGTTAGCAAACATTTAATCACAAATGTTAAAAAATGTTAAAAATGTTAAAAATGTTTTAACATTTTTTAACATTTGTTTGATTTTTTGATTTGATTTGACACAACTTGATTTTTTAACCCATTTTTTAAGAAAATCGATTATTAAAAAAACGATTTTTTTAATTAATCGAAACCCTTACAATCGATTAAATTTTTAACCGATTTTTTATGAAAATCGATTTTTAAAAAATCGATTTTTTTAATTAATCGAAACTCTTACATCAATTCGAGTCCGAGTTCGAGTTCGAGTTCGACACAAAACACTACTCTCCAACCGTCTTACGGTTTTTCCAAGGTTTTTCGATCAGCACGAGAATCTGACGCGAGTTTCACAGTTTTTACCCATCCCACAAAAGTGCTCAACGCCGCTAAAGAAGTTTTCACTTCAAATATGATAAGCGCAGCGTTTTTTCTAAACATCACCAATCGCCTTCACTTCTGAATTAGACCGCAACATTAGCGGCCGTCCAATTACACTGAAACGCTGTCCGTCTATAATTTGACTGAGATCATCGTAATTTTGTGTTATTTTAAAATTCCGGCGACGTCGCTTCCGTGGATATTTCGAATTTAGTGACGACAATTTGTCTCTAATGGTAATCACAAAATAATACTGACACATTTAATTAACACTGGCCCGTCATTAGCCCGTTACTTCGGGTGAATTTCTCTGCTACTCGAGTTTGCATGTAATGAGGTTTAATTTACAGTGAAACTAATGGCAAATCAACAGTAATAAATTATATTATAAATGCGAATGTGAAATCTGTTACTTCTTGTGTTCAAACCAGACCGAAAAGAAACCGATTTCGGTACTTGCTGCAGATAATTGTGTTGGTATGGAAGTATTTTGAGTCCAGGAAAAGTAAATAGGATAGTTTTCATGTCGGAAATTTGCGGTTCCTTAACTAATTTTAGCGCACGGAAGTCGCGGCAACATTATTTGTAATTCTTAGGGCCTATTTCACCACTTCCTGATAAGATTCGAATAGGCTATCCACCACTTAACTTGACAGATGAAGTATGGAGAATCTGTCAAAAGCTGTGAATAGCCTATTCGGCACTTTATCAGAAAGTGGTGAAACAGGCCCTTATACTTGTTAAATTAATAAGCTTTTCTAGTTTTATCATGGTGTCACTATCCTAAAACGCCCATCCGTATATTCTCAATCCATACTAATATTATAAATGTGATAGTGTGTCTGTCTTCTATTACCTCCTCACGCTGAACCGATTTGATGAAATTTTGATGTGGTATGCTGATACTTTAAGTCCCGGGAAAGGAAATAGGATACTTTTTGCCCCGGAAAAAAGTATGGTTCCCGGGCGATAAACGAATGTTGCTGCAACTGAGTTGCGGGTATCATCTAGTTCCTAATAAACCTTCGTACTCATTTTTCAGTCTCCAATCTATATATATAAAACTCAAAGGTGACTGACTGACATGGTGATCTATCAACGCACAGCCCAAACCACTGGACGGATCGGGCTGAAATTTGGCATGCAGGTAGATGTTATGACGTAGGCATCCGCTAAGAAAGGATTTTGATCAATTATACCTCCAAGGGGTTAAAATACGGGATCAAAGTTTGTATATAATAATGTGGGAATTATGCGTGGAGGCCAAAGAAAGATCTTCCGACCGAGCGAGGTGGTATGCCCGGTCAGGCCGAGGCCCACTTGATACATTTCAGATGTCGTATATATACCGACGCGCTCAGAAAACTTCGATAGCGCGATGCAGGAATGTTAGGCGAATTGTGGGTACCGCCACATCACTCCCCCCCGAAGACCGGAGGTCGAATCTTGAAATCTTGTTCGCTTGAGTCGCCAGTGCCAGTGAGTTCCAGTGAGTCGGAACTGTTGCAGTGAGTCCCAGTGAGTCGGAACTGTAAGCTGCTGCACGGGATCCAGTGAGTCGGATAAGCTGCCGTGCGAGGCCGATGCTACGTGCTGACCAGGAGAGATGTGCTCTGCTTGCTGACCGGTCGGTATAGTGAGAAAGCCCGTTGATGCCGATGCGGAGTCGCCCAGGCCGCGGTACGTTGCGGCTAGTGGACGATGTACCCGATGAGGCGATGCTGGCTGGCGCGGTGCGGCGGGGCGGGGAGTGACGATGATGAAGGAGGCGTGTTCTGTCGAGGGTCACCAATGTGGGAATAAGCGTGGTGGCCACAAAGGAAGATCTTCCGACCGAGCGAGGTGGTATGCCCGGTCAGGCCGAAGCCCACTTGATACATGTCAGCTGTCGTATATATACCGACGCGCTCAGAAAACTTCGATAGCGCGATGCAGGAATGTTAGGCGAATTGTGGGTACCGCCACAATAATATTAATAATACTTTTTAACGCGAGCGAAGCCGCGGGCAAAAGCTCGTTTAAATATAAAAATGTAAAACCATCGATATCCTTTGCTCTATTACTATAGATGTACACAATAGACATAACTACCTCTCTGATATGTACTTTATTTTAATCAACGTTAAGCGTCTCTCAAGCGCCAACAAAACAATTATGAAAATTGTCATTACAAGCGTTTCGATACTTCATTATACTAAAGTGCTTAAAATAAAATGAATTCCAACGACCCCCATAGGTGATAGCAGCAAACTCCGATGCAAATATGGAAATAGCCTTATTAAATACACAGAGATGATTATCAGGCAGCTGTTATAGAATTTCTATGTTATTTTCTGCCTATTAAATTAACTGTTTGTTTTAGTTTAATATTTTTTTTTATTTGGATAACCTACAGTTACTTAAAAATAACTATAACTGGATATGTGGATATTATATCGATGAGGAATGATGTCACTTTACACCGTTTTTAAGAAACCAATAATAATTATGTATATTAGTACCTATCCGAACTCAGCAGAATATCATCTAAATAAACAAAACCGTAGATTAAAAAACTCAGCGTAAGTTACGTCAATACAAAATGAAAATTTTCCTCAACTATTTTCATGTCTCAGTCAGTTGAAAACTTTTTTTTCAACTTAACCCCTTTCTTCACAAAATTATCAACCCCAACTCGACGGCCGCTGAGGGATGTGAATTATTAAGATGCATGCTTTATCATGATCTAGGTACTCGGGGACTCGAGTTCAAAGATTAACATTTAAAGCAGTTTTATGTAAATTGGAAAAATCCAACGATCTCGTCATTTGAATAATAACTCAGAAATCATAGAGCCGCTCTGATCTGTAATGAAATAAAAATATTATTTTTATGATAAATGTCGAACGATCGCAGTAAAAGCTTAATTTTATTACGTAATTTGGATTGAGCTTTTATGATCGATCGATTGAATCCGAGGAGTCGAATCTGACGTTACATTTTGTGGGGAAGATAAGCCAGGTGAGGTTGACATTGCTGAATTTTTCTTAATGTTGTAATAGGAAACATCAATAATTGACCTTTTTATTACATCAAAGTTTACTACTGGCGCTCTAACCACTGTGAAAGTGACTGTAAATAAACTTCTATGTAAGTTAATAATAGATATTTACATGAAATATTCCTATTTACAATGCAAAACACTTAACCTACGTTCAATTAGTGGTATGAATTTGTAATACAAATACTAATAGCAATGTAGCTTCCCCCTGTACACGCATATCACGGTTTACAACTGGTAATTCATAATTTATAAGCCAATCAAATATTTGCTATCCCAAAGGCACAGCCCCCACGATAGTCCCTGCACAAGTAGGCATAATTCTATTGTTTTACATTAAGCACCTACTCATCAGTCAATTGTTTAGTTTTTGTTTCGAAGAACGTAAAGAGTATTTCAATAATTTCAATTGTGTTAACAATAGCATTAGGGACTCGTAGACAACTAGGGTTTTTCAAAATTACTCCAACTGTATTAATTAGCGAGTGGTGACAACTGCAGATGCTCAGTTCGTTACATCTACGTGTACCAACTAATAGTAAATTACTCCAACTGTATTAATTAGCGAGTGGTGACAGCTGCAGACGCTCAGTTCGTTACATCTACGTGTACCAACTAATAGTAAATTACTCCAACTGTATTAATTAGCGAGTGGTGACAACTGCAGACGCTCAGTTCGTTACATCTACGTGTACCAACTAATAGTAAATTACTCCAACTGTATTAATTAGCGAGTGGTGACAACTGCAGACGCTCAGTTCGTTACATCTACGTGTACCAACTAATAGTAAATTACTCCAACTGTATTAATTAGCGAGTGGTGACAACTGCAGACGCTCAGTTCGTTACATCTACGTGTACCAACTAATAGTAAATTACTCCAACTGTATTAATTAGCGAGTGGTGACAACTGCAGACGCTCAGTTCGTTACATCTACGTGTACCAACTAATAGTAAATTACTCCAACTGTATTAATTAGCGAGTGGTGACAACTGCAGACGCTCAGTTCGTTACATCTACGTGTACCAACTAATAGTAAATTACTCCAACTGTATTAATTAGCGAGTGGTGACAACTGCAGACGCTCAGTTCGTTACATCTACGTGTACCAACTAATAGTAAATTACTCCAACTGTATTAATTAGCGAGTGGTGACAACTGCAGACGCTCAGTTCGTTACATCTACGTGTACCAACTAATAGTAAATTACTCCAACTGTATTAATTAGCGAGTGGTGACAACTGCAGACGCTCAGTTCGTTACATCTACGTGTACCAACTAATAGTAAATTACTCCAACTGTATTAATTAGCGAGTGGTGACAACTGCAGACGCTCAGTTCGTTACATCTACGTGTACCAACTAATAGTAAATTACTCCAACTGTATTAATTAGCGAGTGGTGACAACTGCAGACGCTCAGTTCGTTACATCTACGTGTACCAACTAATAGTAAATTACTCCAACTGTATTAATTAGCGAGTGGTGACAACTGCAGACGCTCAGTTCGTTACATCTACGTGTACCAACTAATAGTAAATTACTCCAACTGTATTAATTAGCGAGTGGTGACAACTGCAGACGCTCAGTTCGTTACATCTACGTGTACCAACTAATAGTAAATTACTCCAACTGTATTAATTAGCGAGTGGTGACAACTGCAGACGCTCAGTTCGTTACATCTACGTGTACCAACTAATAGTAAATTACTCCAACTGTATTAATTAGCGAGTGGTGACAACTGCAGACGCTCAGTTCGTTACATCTACGTGTACCAACTAATAGTAAATTACTCCAACTGTATTAATTAGCGAGTGGTGACAACTGCAGACGCTCAGTTCGTTACATCTACGTGTACCAACTAATAGTAAATTACTCCAACTGTATTAATTAGCGAGTGGTGACAACTGCAGACGCTCAGTTCGTTACATCTACGTGTACCAACTAATAGTAAATTACTCCAACTGTATTAATTAGCGAGTGGTGACAACTGCAGACGCTCAGTTCGTTACATCTACGTGTACCAACTAATAGTAAATTACTCCAACTGTATTAATTAGCGAGTGGTGACAACTGCAGACGCTCAGTTCGTTACATCTACGTGTACCAACTAATAGTAAATTACTCCAACTGTATTAATTAGCGAGTGGTGACAACTGCAGACGCTCAGTTCGTTACATCTACGTGTACCAACTAATAGTAAATTACTCCAACTGTATTAATTAGCGAGTGGTGACAACTGCAGACGCTCAGTTCGTTACATCTACGTGTACCAACTAATAGTAAATTACTCCAACTGTATTAATTAGCGAGTGGTGACAACTGCAGACGCTCAGTTCGTTACATCTACGTGTACCAACTAATAGTAAATTACTCCAACTGTATTAATTAGCGAGTGGTGACAACTGCAGACGCTCAGTTCGTTACATCTACGTGTACCAACTAATAGTAAATTACTCCAACTGTATTAATTAGCGAGTGGTGACAACTGCAGACGCTCAGTTCGTTACATCTACGTGTACCAACTAATAGTAAATTACTCCAACTGTATTAATTAGCGAGTGGTGACAACTGCAGACGCTCAGTTCGTTACATCTACGTGTACCAACTAATAGTAAATTACTCCAACTGTATTAATTAGCGAGTGGTGACAACTGCAGACGCTCAGTTCGTTACATCTACGTGTACCAACTAATAGTAAATTACTCCAACTGTATTAATTAGCGAGTGGTGACAACTGCAGACGCTCAGTTCGTTACATCTACGTGTACCAACTAATAGTAAATTACTCCAACTGTATTAATTAGCGAGTGGTGACAACTGCAGACGCTCAGTTCGTTACGTCTACGTGTACCAACTAATAGTAAATTACTCCAACTGTATTAATTAGCGAGTGGTGACAACTGCAGACGCTCAGTTCGTTACATCTACGTGTACCAACTAATAGTAAATTACTCCAACTGTATTAATTAGCGAGTGGTGACAACTGCAGACGCTCAGTTCGTTACATCTACGTGTACCAACTAATAGTAAATTACTCCAACTGTATTAATTAGCGAGTGGTGACAACTGCAGACGCTCAGTTCGTTACATCTACGTGTACCAACTAATAGTAAATTACTCCAACTGTATTAATTAGCGAGTGGTGACAACTGCAGACGCTCAGTTCGTTACATCTACGTGTACCAACTAATAGTAAATTCAAATGCAATTTTTTTTTAATTATTTTTGAGACAATTCAATTTATTCTACACCGCAAAATGTTGAATCGAACCTGTCTTCCGCACGTCGGGAAATCTATTCGCTAGACTATCCTTGACTGATTGGTTTCGACCGCTCTCCTTTCGGCGTGTGAAATAACACGTCACTCAAATACAGCCGATAATAAATTCAATTCCATACTCCGAGCGGCGGAGCGGGATTAAACTCGTCCTATTCGTCTTTTGTCCGCATCCCGGATAGTTTTTTTTTCGATATGTTAGAACTAGAACTTGTGAGCGATTTTGTTGCTTTGTGTTTATACTATCTATGGTTTGCGTTACTGTGTATTTTTATGTTATCTATGGTTTGCTGTATTATCTACTAGAGGCTCATAAAGTCGAATCTTTAATTATTGTGTTTACGAAGTTATTTAAGTATTTGAGCAAAGCTCAATTATTCTATGTCAAAATATTTTTTCTACTGCATTCTTATTTTCTATATTAATCCTTCAAGCCCCATGAGAGCAACGGTGATCTCGACAATACTATAATACAATAGCATTTCCAAGAATCCACGATCGAAGGATTATTAAGCTTAAGTAAATGATAATAAATTACTTCTCAAGCTAGTTATAAAAGTGAAAGTGTTTTAAAGTGATGATAATTATTATATTTTTGAGAAGTCGATTGTAAAAAAATGGTTAAGTATCTATAAAATCTTGTACTTAATGAAAAATAAAATTATCAACAAAAAAAAAAAACGAGAAATAACTGTTAGGCGACATTCTTTCAATTGATATTCTAGAGGCAAAAATCACACCCAGAATAGTAATCCTACCACGCGACATAGACATGCATCAAATTCCTTACAAACACAGAATAAGTAATACTCGTAGATAGCAGGCGCACAACATTGTATAAAACAGAGTAGAGACTATCTGGAATAAATTGAAATAATATCACATTGTTGCAAGAAATACTATAAAAGGCACCGTTTACCGTAACATTTCCAATATTTAAGACCGCCGCTTTTTATTGCTTTATTTGACGCAAATTGTGTCATTGTTTCGTTATTTACTGTACTGTGTACATACCTATAGTTACGTTAAAATGAGCTTACAAACCTTTTATATAGTATACGTCTTTATAATACATAAAAAATACGTGTGGTACTCGGGGACTATCGCGGTAAAGCTATAGCTAGTCTGCACGTATACAACTAGTCGCACGTACACAAACAACGTGCCGAACTCTGCCGAACTGAAACGACGTTACGTGTTCGATTTATTTTCGTTAGGGAATTTATTGATTCGGTCTCCGCGCTCAAAGCCCGCGATAAAAGCTATGCGATAGCATAATAATATTATGATTTCCGAAGCTTATTGTCGTCATGATTATATTACCTATGGTGCTCCCAGACAGAAGTTATAATATTACGGTAGATTACATTTTGTGTAATATTTTTTAACAAATTATAACAAAACACACGTATTTTTGACATGTTGTAGCGTATGTTACACGATGTTATAAAATGTTATCGTGTTACACAATGTTTTATAACGTTATATAACTTCTGTCTGGGAGCACCTTTAAAATTAAGTGCAAAACATAATATTCTATAACTATATAAGTAAATATTCTTTAGACCGTACCATCATTTAATTTTGGACTTCATTTGACCAGAATCTGGAAGATGATTGCAATCACTCGCAGGATATTACACAAATCCAGACCTAACCCGTTTGCCCTAGCATGTCTATCGAAATTTCATTTTAAAATCGAATAGACCTACACTAGAACCTATACCTAGAGTGTTATCTTTATTACCCCCAAATTATCCTAAATGCTGCCCTGTTTATTAATTAAAAGTTTTTATATTTTTGATATAATATGGGTTAATACTTAGTATATTAAGTTTTTCAACTTTATTAACAACAAATTCTACATCTAGTTGGTACTAAGTAATATTTTATTATTTTTATTTTTTATTTTATTTTATTTGGGATAACATGTAATATGTATTTTGTGCATCTAGTAAAATGATAGATATGCAATTTAATTTTATCAATATAATAATTATTATGAAAAGTATTTCAATTTCATCATAGAATAATTTAGTAACTTCTTTGTAAAAATATATTTCCTTGCTCCGGCGTCGAGGCACAAAAAGTTGAGAAGTCGACTCATCTGCATGCATTATCCGTGCCCTCAGTTCCCACGAGAGAAACAATAAATTTAGATATGCTTTGAGAATAGTAAAATAATTTGACGCGAATTTTACCCGAGTTTTAATTTTATTTTTTAAATTATTGAAAAGAAATGTGGCAAAGAATGTAAATGTTATCGAAAGTAAAATGAAACCTTTTTCGATTTAAAAAATGATAATAAGGAATCCCAATTATTATATTTAAACAGGTACTTAATATAAAATAAGATAATGACAAACAGTTCAAAAATATGATAAGAATGATTCATGAGAATATACTTAAAGATCTATGAATACCCATACGAGATCGATAAATAAGGAATGAGCGGGCTGTTTGAAATCTAGCGGAGGACAATTTCTGGTTCATCTGATACCTCTGACAACTCAATACAGGAGATAAGTCCCATTACAAATATACCCTGATAGAATAAATGACGCCGCACATAAAAATTGTAATCCCGATCTAGAACACAAAGGTCCAATTGAACGTAACAAGATTGTAAAGCGAGCGAATATTGTGTTACTTTACAGCATACATTTTATTAAACTTATCTTTAAGACTTTTGACGCGAGCATAAAATAGAACATTTTACTTTGTTATACAAACTATTTTATAGGATTGCGTAGGTTGAAAAATATCTATCATATTTGATATTTTTGTTTCTTCTTTGTCCGAATAAAATTTGTTGATTTTTTTTTAGAACAGGAACTTTTTCACATTTACAATTTTTGCTTACATCCATGAGCAAATGTCAAATTTTTAACGGCATAATTAAAAACGTTTTAGGATCGTTAAAGTCACAATTTATTTTCCACAGCCGAGCCTAGTAGTGACTTGCGGCCATAAAATAAGTATTTACTTGTACGAAAGTTTTTTACTACTTGCGAAGCTGTACGACATCTGCTGAGATCGTTAATGTTACTACCCCTAAATACAGTTTAAGGCTCTTAAAGAGAGAAATATTTTTCTTATTGTAAAAAAATGGCTTTCACATTAAACATATTTAATTTTAGACAATGCACTCATCTTATCTCTATTGGGTGTACAATTTGTCTTTTGGAATAATTTTGATAAGGTAATAAATTCTGATTTCATGTTTTAAAGTGAGTCATTTACCATTTAACACTAATCTGTTTTTAAAAACACCGTCTCAGGAAAAAAGTTCCAAGCAATTTCCTATCTACGTGCTAGTCATTAAAACAGCACAGCTTTGGTTTTTATCTGATTGAGGAGAGCTTTGATCCTCATCCACCGTGATATCTTTGTTTTGATGCTTTAATCTAAAGAAATATCTTTTAATCAGTTTCATCAAGTTTTATTTGCTTAAAAAGTTGATTTTAATTTAGTAAGTAACTAAATAATTATTATTTTACTTTTACTAAAAAAAACATTATTTCTCTAGATTAGTTTTTGAAGTGCCCAATTGTTATAATTTATAAGTTGGTTGGCATACGTTCTTCTATCTGAAAATTCCAAAATATAAATACGAAAATATTTTAGAATTGACCGACAGTAATTATTATTATATTATATCTCGAAAATATAAATCCGTAAACGACAAAATATTTAGTCCTGATGAAAACTTGTAGCATTATCTATTCTGCAGCCTGCCCCAGAAGTTGCCGGAAAGTTTGTCACTGAAACTGGGCTATTTACAACTTGGCATAGCCTGCCAAAATTTAGCAACAATTTTTTTATTTCAATTTTAAACGTTCCAGATTTAAAAGCTTGAAACATATGACTCAACTTCTCTTATTTGCACCGCTATGTGCCATCTTAATATTATGATGTAGTTATAGTTTTTATAAGTATAGATGATGTTACACGTGTTTTTAAAACAGTATGTTATTTCTTTTAAATATTATTAAACGTTCAACCTTTAACTTCCTACGTAACCTGACATTTGAGTATTATAGTTTTTTACCTGTTATAGCCATTTGTCAACAATTTTAAACCTCTTTGGCTATGGTCATAAATACGAGCCGTGCTTTGATTGTATCTCGGAGCCATTTCAGATTATGTCCTACGGTGGGTGGCACCATCCAACGCGTTTAATTGGATGACTCTTATTTTATGTTATAAATTGAAGCCTTAATTATTATGACAACTACTTTTTTACAAAAACTGTCCCAAAAAGTAGCTAAGTTTGCGCTCACTCCACCGACCGTCTGTAGCTCTAGCAACGTGGCATATTCGTTTCCATTTGAGCCTGCATAACAAGTAACAACATTACTGTATCTAATATTCTTTGTATTTCTGTAATTTCAACGTATGATCACAGAATACATAATAGTACCTTATGGTATGATATAGAACGCTCTTAGTACGCTCTCTATTGATAATGTTACTATGTAAGTATAAATATTTTTCGTGCCCGCCGTATGAAAAAGTTTTTTAAGTGATATAAAAAAAGTAATGTCCATTTTTTAGGCTATTGACAATATCAATCGTAGCTTAACTAGTAACAGTCAGAATTACTTTCAAAATAATTAGGTCCATTAAGAATATAATATATTAGAAAATCTATATACCGCCATAACCATGACTCATAAAATATCATAACTTATAACCAATTTATGACCACAGTTAGTGCAGTGGATACACTGGCATAATTTACAACTCTCGAAGTCGGTAGTAAATTCTAGAACCCTCCCTTGTGCAAAATATAATTCAAGAAAATTACAAGAAAACTAACCAGGAGCAAAGAAATTTTGTAATGCAGTTGAACTTTAATGATCAACCTGAAAAGTTGCTCCAGATTAAATTATTATGTAGTTACAGTGGTATAATATCAGTACTCTAAATCTAAGAGACAGCTATTTTTTTGGAGTTACCGTCGTCGTAGTATCGAGTAACTTTGAAGACTATCAAGTTTAAAGGCTTATACTATCAAAGATGGTTCTGCTACATGTCCAGTGCCTGCTTTTAAGAAGCAAGAATTGGCCCCATCCAGGTCTTCAAGCTGCTGAGTGACCTTTAAAATATATCTACGGACAGCTAACAGATTTCTCGCAATCGTGATTCGTGATCCCTGAAAATAGATTTCGTTATAAAACATTGTGATACGAAACAGATTTCCAAGCCATCAAATACTCATCTCACTTCATCATAAAACTTATTTACCGATCTATTTCTGTAGCTTATTTTATAACAAAGATTTTATGTGTACCAAGCTTATAAATAGTTCTTTTCAAAATTAAATGAGAAAGAATTTTCGTGCATCTAGTTCTCACTCTTATTCGTTCTCATTCTTTACTCTCTTTAAATATTTATTCACTGTATAAATAATATAATATTATGCTTTGTACAAATTTTACTAAATTTAATTAAAACTTATTATTGTTTCAGGTAAGCACAAGTCCTTTGATGTGAGCGGAGTTAATGCGGCTAATGCACCAGTACAATCCGCCTTTCTATGATCCTTGTGTCCTTGGGGATAAGGATCATTTGGAAGGCAAAGTAAACCTGAACAGTGATTAACGACGGTAAGAAACGCGTTAGACACGTCAATTGCGAAATAATTATAGATGCATTTGCTGGAGACTAAATAAAAGCGGGTAAAAGCCGTGACGGTACTGAACACTCAGTGAGGACTGAGGACTAATGGGTCATTGTTGGTACATTTACATTGTAATATTCATTGGTTTGGAAGGTGAAGGCGATTTCTTGAGATGTCTACTGGTCCTTTATATTTTTACATAAAATATGTTTCTTTTATAAGTACTTATTTTATGGAGAACAAATTCATGCTTACATCTTTTATTATTTGGACTATTCTACAAATAGTCATGTAATGCTGGTAATCTAAATCAAATCAAATTTATTTATTTGCTTAGAATATGGTACAGTAGATGTTTACATTTTTATGAGTTCAGACATATTCTACTATTAACATAGTGTGCAAATATTGTCATTGTTATTATAATAATTTCCCAGAGGAGCACCAAGATTTAACCATTAAATTTTTGACTAAATATCCAAAATTTTAAATATGTGTAATCTGATAGTTTTAATTACCCGTTGTACCCGTAGGAAGGAACATAAGCTCTAGTAGACTAGTGGCAAGCGATTATCGTAAATGCTCACGTCACAAAATGTATGCGATTTGACATAAGTCATCGCTTCGCTAGCGAATACTAATGTCAAATCGCATACATTTTGTGGCGTTAGCGTTAGCGTTTTCGATAATCGCTTGGCGCTTGTCTAGGCCCGAAGGTCTTTCTACGACAAAGATAAACCATTACAAATCTTACTTGAACACTTGAATATTTATAAACCGAACCGTTTTATCATTATACTCTGTCGCGATGATTGTATGAGGAATTCCCCGTCGCTTTGAAGTCGCCGCACTCGGTGGTCCCCCGGTAATGCGGACAGTAATAGGCTTCCGCGCTATTCACATATCCATTACGATTGTACGCATTACTTAATCTTTTTACTCCAATTATGGTCATATTTTTACAGCTATCGGGTACAGAAAGTGTTCATATCTTATGCTTTTAGTCATTACGCCCACTTTGAATAATACTTGAAGGGTTTATGTGCAATGTTTTAGAATACATTATGCATAGTGTATTTTTAAGACCTATTGGTATGTTATTAAAACTGGATAAACATGCTTATAAAACCCGTAACTTTGTTGTGTCAAAATTACTAATAGTCTGATTAACAAGTGCCATTTTCCTCGAAACCTGATCTCATGCACCGAAAATTATGATTTTGGTCTCATTCGATTCGGAATAGCATCAAGAACATTGTGTCAAAATTCCAAGAGGGGCTGAAAAAAATTGCAAAAGTTATAAACAATAAAGTACAAAAAAAAATAAGGGTTTGGTTTTTTTTTAATATTTCATAAACTATTTGAGATAGTCAAAATTTGAAAATAGATCCTTAAAGAGCGAGAAATTTCCTAAAATAAATCCTAGCGTTTGGAACTTTATCAACAATCCTTATAGCTTTAATTGAGCGGCGAAAGTAACGGTAAAAACGCATAGTTCGCGTTTCGCGTGATTTGCCGCAATCTGCCACGTGAATTAAAAACATATTTTAACTGATTAAATATTAATATTAAAGAATTAAAAAAAATTGGTACAAAGTAGACATATCAATAAACAAGAATCCGTCAACAAAAATAAATTATCACCATTTGTTTAATTGTTATGCTTTTCTTAATTTGTTAATAGTAATTTTAATGTTAACATAAAAACGCTGATTTTTTCAAAACAAGAAATCTAGATTTTTTTTTTATTCTTTTGAGCTAATTTAAAAAAGGCTCAGAAGGGATCCCCGTTGGAAAAATTGAAAAATTTCAATTTTTTACTTTTTTATGAACAATCAAAGGCATTCAAGAATTTTTCATGTAAATAAAGTAATTAGGGTTTTTTCATCAATAAAAAATATTATTTAAATTTTATTAGTTATAAATAAAAACATAAATATTATTATCTGGCTTCTTACAATAAATTATATTTAACGCGCCCGAGAGTCCCAAAAAAAAACAATTTTCAAAATTACTTTATTGAAAAATCAAAAATTACAAATTAAAATAAAACATTAAAATTACGTTAAGTACAAATGGACTTGCTCGAGGTTAGAGGCTAAGTGAGGTGGAATCCACAGCGGCGATCCAATTTCGAAGTCAACGCGAAGTCAGCAGAATGTTTCCCTGAATGTTACCGATGAGTATGTTATACGCAGAGGCGACCATAAAATATACCAAAGATTATGTAATGGTATAGAGGCGTTATTAACTTGTAGATTTTACTATCTTGAATCTTCTAAGTGTAAGTATCTTCGGATGATAGGCTTGGTGGTATATAACACCTCCCCCCTTAGTTCAAGGACTATTTTTGAACGACAGAAAAAAATGTCATTGGCAGCTTTCCAGAGTCTTGGCTTGGTCCAGGTTCAGCATAAGTTGGTTCTTGGCGAGGCTTCTTGCTTGATTGGCTTCTTTCTTCATTCTTCTTTCTTCTGTTCAGGATGAATCTTCTGCCCAAAATTATAAGAGAAAGTGCAATAGCACTGAATAATATAGTATAGAAAGGAATAGTTGTATTATAGAACATTGGAATTTGTTCTAATTGAATTGGTTCTTGATGTTGAATCTTGTCTTGAATTTCATGAAGTTTCTTCAGGCTGATTGAATTACTTTTAATAGAGAAGGATAAGGTAGGCTCTTTTACATGAGCCAAAACTTTAGTAATTTTTATGGGCTGTCCTTTGATGTGATCGTTGGAGTTGACGATGGTGAAGTCTTCTGTGTGCAGCTTGCAGGTAGGTGGTATTGTAGCGAGGTAGCTTCCATTGAGATTAATGATTTCTTCTCTTTCGCAGGATAACCGGGCTTCAGTTGGAGACGGGAACACGACGACGTAGTGGCGGTCATCAAGTTTTTCCATTGCAGGTTTCATCAGGTTTACGGTAGTCATTTCGCAGGACTTTTCTTCATAGAGATTTCCTTCAACGATGTTGCTGATACAGTCCGGCTGGGGTTTCAGCATGTGGTGGAGCTCGTCTTCACATAAGTACCTCATGCCTGACTTCGGGCATTCTGCCTCTATGTACACGTGCATATTACCAGTGATTGCAAGGAAAGGAGAAGGAGGGATTATAGCTTGCCTATTTTTATTAGGAACAATCGCTAATTTATAAAAGTTATATTCAAGTGGTGAAACTATAGGGAATTTGAAAGCAAAAACTAACTGATCTCCATTAAAATAAGATGCTGGCTTAATTATATTGTAATAGTCTCTTATTTCTAAATCTAATATTTCTTCTTTATTATAAAATGTCTTTAGCTTACTTAACATATTTTTCATTACACCTATACCTATCATAGAATGATGAGTGCGCGAAGCACTGCAAAATGCTAGCGCATTCTCTAACCTACTTATTTCGCTTACTAAACTGTCTACATTATTACTGCTTATTGCTAATGCTTGTGCGAATTTCGCAAATTTAACTATATCCGGTGAAGGAAATGAGTCAGGGTTTAATATCATAAATAATGTTTTATTAATTTTATTTTGACTTTCTTTAATTTCAGCAATAATTTTATTTTGTTCATCCATCCAATCTTTGCTAAGACTGATGTGATGATTCTGCTCAATAACTATTTTATCTTGATTTTTCTTAAGTACTGAAAGAGCTTGATCATACTTTACTGCATCCGAATAATCTAAATTTCCAGTTATACTCTTTATTACTGACCCAAGACTATCTATTAAGCCTCTCTTAAACCTTAAGGGTTCTAGAGTTTTTAATTGTTGCAAAGCAAAATCAAGTTTATCACTTAAATAATCTATTTGCGATTCATAGACAGCATAAGTAAGGTTATCTAACTTATTTCTAATTTCACTTAACTGAGACTGCACTAAACTAATGTTAGAATCTATCTCCCTTAATTCTATAAACTGTAAAAATGTATGATAATGATGGGTTAGTCGCATGGGACCTAACTTAAAGGGTAAAATTCCAGGGCTTTCTCCAAGATCTTCAAGTTTTATCTCAAGAGCTAGTGTCGTTGTGAGAAGCATCATGATCAGCATCCTGCAACAATTTGGCGGTGTTAGGGATTCGTTTTAGCCTATTTTTAGCTATAGGAGCTTTCTTTTTAGATGTATAGATATGAATAGGTAAGTTTGCTAAAACAGTGTCCTGGGTATATCGAGGTGCGAGTTTAGATCTAGAAGCTGAGGGGTTACTGACAAAAATCTGCTGGTTAGGTTCATAATCTACTTCAGTTTCTCTAGTTTCATTACGTTTCTCAATGATAGCTTCTCTGTTAGCTAATGATGATTCATTTACAATGTCATAAACCTGTTTCATTTGTTCTCTATGAGATTGCATATAGTGTTGAAGTAAATGAATAGTTAAATCGACATCAGTAGGGTCACGTGGATCAGTATGCCCTAATATAAGGTCATAGGGTTTACATTTAGTAAAACTGTGTATGGAGCTATTATATGCAATTAAAGCGTAAGGCATTAAATTTATTACAGGTTGATCACGCTGTTTTAATTTTAATATACGGAGATGTTCAAGCAAAGTCGAATGAAAACGTTCTATATTACCATTAGCGTTAGGGGAATGAGCCAAAGTTTGATGATGAATTACTTTATGAATTTTACAAAATTCTGAAAACATTTGGTTATTAAACTCTGTACCCTGATCAGTAATTATGGTAAGTGGTAAGCCGTGGTGAGTACTAAATGTTAACAAGGCCTGTATGACACTGAGTGCCGTACCATCTCTAAGTAAGTATGCCTGTCCATATTTCGAAAAAACATCTATAAGGGTTACATATTTTTCATTATTAGCTGTAAAGGTGTCCATATGTACGATCTCAAAAGGTTTTGTAGCTGGGGGTACTAAATTAAGCTTAGGTCTAATAGGGTTCCTGTCATACTTAGCTTGACCACATATTGTGCAATCATTAATATACTTTGTAATATGTTCTTTCATTTTAGGCCAGAAGTAACGTGCTGAAAGTGCAAGGTAGCATTCATTTATCCCACGATGATTGGTTTTGCCTTCATGATAATTACGAATAATTTCTTGTTGCCTAAGATATTCCTTGACGTTTTCTAATTCTATTTTAGCTATAAAAACTTTCATGCAAGAGCTTTTAAATTTTTCCTGTAATATTGGGACTATTCTGTACATACCTAACGGAGGGTTAATAAGTATACCGGTCTTTATTTTAGGGTTTACATATTCTTTAATAGCATTGATTAAATCTGTTTCTAAATTTGATTCTGATAATTGTATAGATATCCTGGAATGAGTATCGAACGGTTTGGTAACTATTGCATGTTTCTTTACATCACTAACAATATTTAAAACTAACTGGCGATGAAATTTATTTAAAGGATCAAAGGATATAGGTATTTCAAGGATTGGGTTTTCATTAGAGGTATGAGCGGTCATGGTACTTTCGGAGTCGTCAGCTACAGATACTTTGGATGTATTGCCTACTATTGAACTTATCTCTTCGTTAAAGATTTCCACACGAGATAGAGCGTCGGCGTTTGTGTTCTTTTTGCCGGGCTTATATTGGGTAGTAAAATCAAACTCGCTTAATTTTAATCTCCATCTCGTTAATCTAGAATTTGGTTCCTTCAGACTCATAACCCATTGTAATGGTTTATGGTCCGTTAAAATTTTAAATTTACGGCCAAAAAGATAAGGACGAAAATATTTAGTTGCCCATACTATGGCTAACAATTCTTTTTCAATTGTGCTATAATTTACTTCGCTATCATTCAGAGTACGAGAAGCGTACGCTATTGGTTTGTCGGATCCTATGGGTCCTTGTGAAAGTACTGCACCTATTGCAAAATTAGAAGCGTCAGTTGTCAGTAAAAAGTCCTTGTCAAAGTCGGGGTATATTAAAATAGGATCATTAGTTAAAAGTGTCTTACATCGTTTGAAACTGTTAACGTAATCTGAGTCTAAAGTAATTTTCTTTCCTTTTTTTAAACATTGAGTTAATGGTTTTGTGATCTTAGCAAAATCGGGAATGAATTTTCGGTAGTAGCCTACTAAACCCAGGAATGATTTTATTTCTTTAGGTGTTTTAGGAATAGGGAATTTTTGAATTGCTGAAATTTTGTCGGGATTAGGTTTTATTCCTTCTTCAGTTATTACATGTCCTAGATATGCTGTCTCGTGTTTTAAAAATTCTGATTTGTCAAGCTGAATTTTAAAGTTAGATTCACGTAATCTTTGGAAAACTTTTTCTAAATTTATTATATGTTCCTGTAATGAAGTTGAAAAGACAATTATATCGTCGAGATAAACTAAGCAAATTACATTTTGAAGTCCTTTAAGAATATTATCCATAACTCTTTGGAACGTGGAGGGACTATTTTTTAAGCCCATTGGCATTCTAAGAAATTCATATTTGCCGTTTTCTACACTGAAAGCGGTTTTATGTATATCCTCCTCTGACATTTCCACCTGATAGAAACCTGATGCTAGATCTAAGGTTGTGAAATATTGACATTTCCCTAATTTGTCAAGAATATCATTGATGTTAGGTATGGGATATTTGTCGTCTATTGTTTTTTCGTTAACCTTGCGAAAATCAATGACTAATCTCCACTTCTGCTTCCCCGAGGCGTCCATTTTTTTAGGGACAATCCAGATCGGAGAGCTCCAGGCAGATTCCGATGGTCTAATTATGCCCTGACTTAGCATTTTTGAAATTTGGTCTTTTACCTCATCACGCAAGATATATGGATAACGGTAGCTTTTCGTATGTACGGGGACCTCATCATATGTACGGATTTTATGTTTAATTTTGTTCGTAAAAGACAAAGATTCTCCTTCAATATAAAAAACATCTGCATATTTACTACAAAGTGCTGTTAAATTGGCTTTTTCTTCTTCATTTAAATGGTCTGTTCGCAAACGTGAAATAACGTCACTGGCACGGTTTGAGAATTCTTGTGAAAATTCGGAATTAAAAATAGTTGCTTCTGTCGGATGATCTAATGAAAAGATTATGTCATTTTTAGTATGATTGGTTACCTGGACTATGGCTCTATTGTTTTTTACTGTAGTTAAACATTCACTTATAATGCAATTGCAAATGATTTGTTCTGGCACTAAAACTTCACCATCCGCGGCGTTTATTGGTAATCTAAGAAGTAAAGAGGTTTCACTTGGAATAACTTTTTCATACAAATTTAAATTTCGGGAATTATATAACTTAATTGGGTTTATGGCATTTTTAGTAATTAATGTTGAATTTTTAAGATCTAATTTAGCTTCAAATTTAGTTAACAAATCCATCCCTATCAGACCTTCAAAATAATTATGAAATTTATATACATATAATTTAATATTACAGTTATCATTGAATTCTTCAAAACAAGGTAAGATTATTGAATAATTGTTTCTACTGGTTGCATGGACGTTAGTGACTTCAAACGGATCAAAATTTAGTGGTATGTCTGGAAAATATTGTTCTACGGCCTGTGGACTAATAAAGGATTGATTTGCTCCAGTATCTATCAAAAATTTTAAATAGAACCCATTTCCGCGAGAAATGCGAATAAATGGCAATTGCCGTTGAGTTTGGAGATTCAATTCTATTTTAACTTTTTTATACTCTGAACTTTCTGAAAATTTTCATTTGTTGATGGTTTTGGTTCTGACTGGGGCTGTTCTACTAACTCCTCAACTATAGGGCTTTCACTATATTCATATTGGTTCATTACGGGATAGTCATTATAATAACCTTCATAATTGTAATAATCATCATAGTAATTATAGTAATCATCATAATTATAGTAATCAGGATTATCATATTCTAAGCTTGCACATTCATTCATATTAACATCTCGGGGTTTAAAATAATTATAGGATGGTGGATTGCCCTGCTTGGACCAATTCCATCCACTAGGACCTGGTTGCATCGGTCTCTCCCTCGTCACAAAATGAGAAACTCCACTCATAGGCTTAGGGCCTTGAGATGAGGGTTGCGGTCTAGGTTGTACTTGAAAACCTTGATTATTATTTGGAAGTGGTGCGCTGAAAATTTGTTGAGTGCGCGTGGGCATTCGAGGTTGATTAAAAGGCATTTTAAATTGATGCTGGGGTGAAAATGGTGGCTTATGCATAAATTGTGGTCTAGACGGACCTGGCATATTAAAATTATTAGGCCTGAAGGGCTGAAAATTATGATTAGGCATTTTAAAAGACTGATTATTATCACTAGGTTTTCTATCTGGTATATGTGAATTCCTATTCTGAATATACATAGTATTAACCTCCTCATGTACTAACTCTAAAGCTTTCTCAATTGTTTCGGGACGCATACATCTAATTCGAGAACCTAATGGATCTTTTAGTCCACGTAAAAATGCTTGAAGGGTTAATTTTTTATAAAGTTCACGTTTAGCATCGATAGTGGAAACAAGAGATTCATGCAGTGAAACATAAGTCACAACTGTACTAAATAAGTTCTGGCAACGTTCGTAAAATTCTTGCGGCGTGTTAGACCCTTGTGTTAATAAAGCTAAATCATTGTATAGTGCAGTTTCGTCTCTTTGATCTGCAAAATTATTTATTAAAGAATTACGAATGCTAGTCCAGCTAGTTGGCATTAATTTGTCGTGCGGCAGCACCAACTACTTTGTTCAAAATTCCATTTAAAAGACCCGAATTAATTAATTGATCACCGGCCTGACCATACTTTGCAACTAACTGATCACAAATATTAATAAATCTTACTAAAACATGAGAATTCCCATCAAATTCAGGAACTAAACGGAGGGCTTTACAGATATCATCTAGGGTAGCCATTTTAGGTTCTTCAAATTGTCTTAAATTATCAACTAAAATATCCCTGTTAATTTCGCTAATTTCTGAATCGTCAAGTTGTCTTAATCTATCAATTAATTCTTCCCTACTACTCATTTAATTAAAATATTAACTCAAATCTAAATTAAATAATTATTATCATAGAAAAATGATTTTAATTTCCTTCAATAATTTTTTTTAAAAATTTTACTAATTTATTTAATCAAAAGAAAAAATTAATTCTTATAAATATTAATTCCTATGCGCCTATAAAATATTTCTACACTGTTCGTTAATTTTCAGGATCGAAAATTTTATAACACGTGCTGAAATAAAAATTCTAAAACTAACACAGGAAATAAAGGAGCAATCACTGAAATAAAGTGTACTCACATAGATCTCGGCATTTCTTGGGAGGTATCGAAGTTTGGATGCTCGGCCACGTTGTTCTTCCAATTTCCGGTTCGGCTGGAAACGCCTATCTCCTCCAGAATTTTCCCTAATTTTCTATCCTGGGGGACCCGGAAAATCCTACCGACTGCGCCAATTATGCGCTCGAGAGTCCCAAAAAAAACCAATTTTCAAAATTACTTTATTGAAAAATCAAAAATTACAAATTAAAATCAAACATTAAAATTACGTTAAGTACAAATGGACTTGCTCGAGGTTAGAGGCTAAGTGAGGTGGAATCCACAGCGGCGATCCAATTTCGAAGTCAACGCGAAGTCAGCAGAATGTTTCCCTGAATGTTACCGATGAGTATGTTATACGCAGAGGCGACCATAAAATATACCAAAGATTATGTAATGGTATAGAGGCGTTATTAACTTGTAGATTTTACTATCTTGAATCTTCTAAGTGTAAGTATCTTCGGATGATAGGCTTGGTGGTATATAACAAATAACAAAACAAAATAGAAACAATTATTGGACATATAAATACCGTAATGGCTTTATTTACATGAATAATTTTGAATGCCTTTGAATGTTAATAAAAAAGTGAAAACTCAAAATTCTTGAATTTTTTTCGATGGAGATCTCTTCTAATCTCTTTTAAGATTAGCTCAAAAGAATAAAAAAAATCTAAATTTCTTGTTTTGAAAAAAAACAGCATTTTTATATTAACATTAAAATGGTGACTATTAAGAAATTAAGAAAAGCATAACAATTAAACAATTATAATTAATATATAGATTGTGGCGGGTAGTTGAAAAGTAAACAGTTATAATTAATAGCTCTCGTATTTTTCCAAATTAAAAATATTTACTGCGTATATTTCAACTAAATTCATATGTTAATTTTATATGCATAAATAATTAAACTTGCCTGCAGTGTTTATCTTGTGACACTAAAGCATACTTGTTGTAAATAACATTCGCCATGGATCTTACACAAGTGCAATCTAATATGGAGGACATGATAAAGATGTTTAACTCGAAGATGGCAGAGTTTCAAGCGGATCTCCAACAAGCCAACACACGTAAGCCACCTAATACAATAGCAGCACTAAACACTGAATTCCAAGCCTTTAAATCTTTTGTTTGTGGTGCACTGAATATTTTACGTGCTGAGGTGGATGCATTGGCAAGAGGCCTCGACCGCATGGAAACACGGTCACGTCGTAAAATGTTGCTTGTCCATGGTGTTCCTGAGAGCAAAGACGAGAACACCATCAGTGCTATTTTGGAAATATTGTCCACAAAATGTAATCTTCCTGGACTTACGCCTGAAAAATTCCGTACATGTCATCGTATGGGGAAGCCGAAGGATAATGATCCTAATCATAAGTCTAGGCCAATTCTTATAAAATTTTCGGAAGCAGCACTCCGTGACCGAGTTTGGCACTCTAAAAAGAATCTCAAAGGAACCAAAATTACATTGTCAGAGTTCCTGACTAAGCCGCGTCACATCGCGTTCATGGCAGCCAGAGCTCATTTTGGTGTCTCATCATGTTGGACCCGGGACGGCAGTATCTATATAAAAAGTCCTGATAGCTCTAGGCATAAAATTGAGACGTTGGACGAACTTCAGAAATTACAGTGTAAATATCATAAAGCATAGTTCTGTCATAGTTCCGTTTGTAATTGATCTTTCACATTCACTGTAAGTTGTATCAACTATTGTCTTTATTTTAAGCTTTGTAGGTCTTTTTAAGTTTAACTGAATACCTCTTTTTTTTACTTGTGCACTTGTACCTTCATTTATTATCATAAAAGTAAATATTTTTAATATTAATATCAACATTCAACAATGTACCTCTGACAAGTGTCAGCTGTCAATTCAATTGACATATTGACGTTTGACAGAGCCAAAGAGAATGAGCCACAGATTAAAGTTTTTGATTTGTTTCGAATAGAATGTAAAAAACTAGTAATTTTATTGAGAGTTCCAAGACGTGTATATTATTTATTAATTTTTGGTGAGTAAAATATTAAGTTTATTTTTATGTTTCCTTATATATATATATATATATATATATATATATATATATATATATATATATATATATATTATAATTATCATTAATTGATTTGAATGAAATAGTAATCCAGTTGTTTTATCTGTTTATTTATTTAATTTTTTTAATTTTTTCTTCTTTTTCTTTTTTTTTCCTAGTAATCTGTATATAGATAGTGGTGTGCTATTTAAGTCTGTAATTTGTAGTTATTTTTAAGCACTGCAGGCAGGCAGAGTAAAAATTATAAGACATATATTTTTTAGTTTAGGATTAATTATTATTATTATTTTTTGTTTTTTGTTACACTTTTTAAGTAGTTAGTTAATGCTAGTTAACATTAGCGATGATGGTATGTCGGATAGTGGTGATGCTGACTTCCTCTCGTTGACTTCATCGTCACGTTCCTCGAGTGGCAGTTTTCGCAGTCTTTCACTTCCCCTTGATGTATCTGTCGAGAATGCATTTGCGTCAGTTCCCCGTAACTTCAATGCTGTACACATCAATGCTCAGAGCATCCCTGCGCACTACTCTGATCTCCTAGCCACATTTTCAAATAACCCTAATGTCCATGCAATACTCATATCTGAATCCTTCCTTAAGCCCTGTCTTCCTTCAACTTCCTACTCCTTACCTGGGTTTATCCTGATCCGAAATGACAGAACTGGAAAGGGAGGTGGTGGTGTGGCAATATATCTTAGGAACCACCTTCCCTATAACATCCTTAGTAACTCTCCTTCAGATTATTCTGGATCTTTAGAACACCTACTAGTTGAAATTTTATTTGGTTCTTCAAAGTTACTGCTAGGTGTGTTCTACAGTCCTTCGATACACATAGATTATTTTCATGATTTTGAAGTATTATTAGAAAAATATGCCACGACCGTAGACCACACAATAATTATGGGCGATTTTAATACTTGTTTATTAAACAATGATTATTTACACTCATCTCGTGCCAACAAACTCCGCTCCATAATAAATTCCCTCAATCTTAATATCCTTCCCCTTGATCCAACTCATTACTTCCCAAATTGCGCACCTTCCCTATTAGACCTTATAATTGTTTCCTCTCCTGATCACGTTACCGCACACGGCCAATTCAATGCCGAAGCGTTTTCCTATCACGACCTAGTCTTCCTCTCTTACAAAATTCGATGTCCCAAGCCAAAACCACGTATCGTAATGCAGCGTAATTTTAACTCAATAGATACGGATTTGTTGAAAGATGATCTCTGTTCTATTAATTGGGATGCAGTATATTGTGCTCCGACTGTAGATGAGAAGATGGACGCGTTCAACACAATCATAGTACAAGTATTCGACCGTCATGCTCCTCTTCGACCCATTAAATTAAAGCACCTGCCGGCGCCGTGGCTCACTAATGATATTAGGGCTATTATGAACAAAAGAAACGCAGCAAAAGTTAGGTTTAGAAAAAATCCGTCTGACTTAAACCGCGAAAAATATAAAGAGCTCCGTAACAAATGCAGTAGAATGTGTAGGGACGCACAGCGTCGCCACATTCACTCGTCTGTTAGCAATGGCGATCCGGCTAAGGTGTGGTCATTTCTTAACAGACTAGGTATTGGCAAAACGAAGACCTCCGTTTCTCCTAATTTTGACCTTGACGCCCTCAACCAACACCTCACCACAACGTACAACATCCCAGCCTCTGTCAAAAAGCAGACCTTACAAGATATTTTGCAGTCTACTTCATCCGATTCCTCAATATCTCCTTTTACCTTCAGATCCATCTCTGTGCAGGAAGTAGAGAAAACAATTGCGGCTATTAAGTCCAATGCCGAGGGTGTTGATGGCATTAATCGTAGAATGATTACCCTAAGCTCATCAGTGGTTCTTCCTGTCATTTGTCATATCTTCAATTTTTCCCTTAATTCCGGTACCTTTCCCAGCTGTTGGCGTAAAGCTGCGGTTATCCCTTTACCCAAAGTCAAATGTCCTACACTGCCCTCTCACTTCCGACCTATCTCCATTCTCCCATTCTTATCTAAAGTCCTTGAGCGCATTGTATACCATCAACTTAGTTCATTCATTAACACCAACAATTTTCTTAGTCAATACCAATCAGGTTTTCGCCCCGGCCATAGTACTGTCACAGCCTTAACCAAAGTTGCTGATGATGTGCGCCTGGCTATGTCCTGTCAACAACTTACAGTGTTAGCCTTATTAGATTTTAGCAATGCATTCAACACCGTAGACTATGATATCCTGATTGCTATGCTGGGCGCGCTACACATCTCAGATCCTGTGCTTAAATGGTTTCGGGACTATCTTTTTGGGAGGCAACAATGCATTAGGGCCAATGATCGCACATCTAAGTCCTGTAATATATCTGCTGGTGTACCGCAGGGTGGTGTTTTGTCCCCTCTCCTCTTCTCCATTTTCATTAACTTCCTTACCCCGCTCCTATCCTGTTTGTTCCATCTTTATGCGGATGATCTTCAGGTCTACACTCATGCTTCTGCTAATGACATCGATGACGCAATTCTGGCAATTAATAAAGATCTTGCGACTATCCTTCAATGGAGTCAATGCCATGGCTTAAAGGTCAATCCTGAAAAGTCGCAAATCATAGTTATCGGTGGGACTAAACAAATTAACCGGCTGAATTACGATCTTATGCCGAGTGTAAAATTTGACAATGTCACTTTGCCTTTCAGTAATGTGGTTAAAAATCTTGGAGTGTATTTTGATTCTACATTTAAGTGGTCTCACCACATTACTGAAACCAGTCGTAAAATTTTTGCTGCATTGGGATCGCTTAGGCGCTGGAAGAACCTACTTCCTGTAAAAACTAAAGTCGAGCTTGCGCAGTCTTTACTCCTACCTATATTAGACTATGCTGATATCTGCATGACAGATCTTAATGAGGAATATCTCAATAAGTTGGAGAGACTACAAAATGTTTGTATTAGGTACGTGTATGGACTGCGCAAGTTCGATCACGTCTCAGAATATCGTAAACGACTTGGTTGGCTGCCCATCAGACTCCGTCGGGATGAGCATGTCCTCGGATTACTGTACAATGTTCTGTGCGATCCTCGCTGTCCTCCCTATTTGAAAGAGTGCTTCCAATTTCGGGACGATGACCAAAGTCGTTCGCTGCGTTCTGTTTATAGTAGGAAACTCCTTGTGGCCTTCACTAAAACTGGCTATTTCAGGGGTTCTTTCATTGTGAGAGCTGCACACTTGTGGAACGATTTACCATGTGACATTCGAGAGTCAAGTTCACTAGCTATTTTTAAAACTAAGCTGCATAACCATCTTTTGAACAGAGTAGCTCACTAAATAATCTGTAGCATTTAAATATATTAGATATTATGTTTTTCTCTAGCATCTGCTAACTATTTTAACTGTTTGTCGACTTTTGTATTACCCTGCTTATAAATATGTAATATCTCTATAGTCGCAGGGTTGCCTGGAAGAGATCGCTTAAAGCGATAAGGCCGCCCTTGCCCACATTTTACTGTAAATATATTGTTAAGTTAGTCGAACTAGTTAAAGTACCAATTTGTGAGCATTAAAGAGTTATCTATCTATCTATCTAAACAAATGGTGATAATTTATTTTTGTTGGCGGATTCTTGTTAATTGATGTGTCTACTTAGTACTAATTTTTTTTTTATTCCTTAATATTAATATTTAATCAGTTAAAATATGATTTTAGTTCACGTGGCAGATTGCTTCAAATCACGCGAAACGCGAACTATGCGTTTTTACCGTTACTTTCGCCGCTCAATTAAAGTTATAAGGATTGTTGATAAAGTTCCAAAAGTTAGGATTTGTTTTAGGAAATTTCCTGCTCTTTAAGGATATATTTTCAAATTTTGACAATCTCAAATAGTTTATGAAATATTAAAAAAAAAACCAAACCCTTCTTTTTTTGTTTACTTTATTGTTTATAACTTTTGCAATTTTTTTCAGCCCCTCTTGGAATTTTGATAGAATGTTCGAGATGCTATTCCGAATCGAATGAGGCCAAAATCATAAATTTCGGTGTATGAGATCAGGTTTCGAGGAAAATAGCACTTGTTAACCAGAGTATAAGTAGTAAGTAGCTACATCGCGCGGTTTTCTATTATTTTTATTTTATTATTTATTTTTATTTATTTTATTATTATTTTATTTTTCTGAACTACCCAGGTACCATTTTAGGGTTCCGTACCCAAAGGGTAAAAACGGAACCCTATTACTAAGACTTCGTTGTCTGTCCGTCTGTCCGTCTGTCTGTCTGTCTGTCTGTCGCCAGGCTGTATCTCAAGAACCGCTATAGCTAGACTTCTGAAATTTTCACAGATTGTGTATTTTTGTTGCCGCTATAACAACAAATACTAAAAACAAAATAATATTAATATTTAAGGGGGGCTCCGATACAACAAACATGATTTTTTTACCCTTTTTTGCTCGATATCAATAATGGCAACCGGTAGGCACTTGAAATTTTTACAAAGGCCTAAAATATATGTGTTATTTAATAATTTATAATAATATTTAAAGAAAATAAAAATTTAAGGGGGGCTCCCATACAAAAAACACAATTTTTGGCCAATTTTGCTCTATAACGGTACGGAACCCTTCGTGCGCGAATCCGACTCGCACTTGGCCGATTATTTTTATTTATCAAAATTAGTTGAGCGGTTTAAGAGTGACGAAATAACATACTGATAGACTTCCACATTAATTGTCAGAATATTATTATTATCGACCAGTTCATTTTGTATCGATACTATAATAATTAATCTTCAAGTCAACGTCCAACGATATTCGGAAATTGGTCCGATTAATGATTCAAGGAACTCCAATACAACGTTTATACTTGTTGCCAATTTTTTAAATCGTCCTATTTACTCCATTGTTGGGTTTGCATGTTTTGTATAAAATACGTTTCCGTAGTCTCCGTTAAACGCCCTATTAGCGTTGGTAAGTTGCCAGCCAAGAGTCCTTGCCAAGATTTTTTAATTTAGTTAAGATTAAGACGCAACTTAGTATAAATCAAAATCTGCTTGTGATAGTCGTAGGTTACTTGTAGCGTAACAATTTTCTAAAGAGGAATTCACACAACACGACAACAGTATAAACTGGGTTCTCAATCTTTCGGAAAAACAATAATTGTTCAGGGAGTAGAGTCTAATAGCGTAATGCCTTAAACCTTTTTGCATACACATCAACAATAACTTCCTTTGCTAACTAAAGATTATAAAAAATAACTAGATGACGCCTGCAACCTCGCTGCGTCAAAACTCGTTTATCGCGCGGAAACCGCAGATTTTTCCGGGTTAAAAATATGTCCTTTCCCGGGACTCAAAGTATCTCCATACTCAGTAAAATTGGTTCAGCGGCTTGGGCATGGAAAGGCAACAGACAGACTCACTTTCGCATTTAAAACATAAGTATTGATTGTTATCAATATTAAATATATGACGGCGCTGCCGAAATAGTTGTACTTCAAATATGATTTTTTGGTACTTAGATTAATATTGTAATTGGTAATTTCCAAACGAAATAGAGTTATCGCTCTGACGTAACGCTAAACACTGAATAGGCGGCCAATTAAAATGGTACTGGCCGAATATGGCAAAACTATGGTTTATTGTCTATGGATAATAAAAAAGAAGGAGAAGAAGAAAATGGTTCTAAATTAGATTCCGTGTTGGAGGCGCTCGCATTCAAGTGTTTGGCGGACGCCATAGTTTCAACTGGAAATTATTACGACTAATTGTCGTTGTTTCATAATCTCTAATAGTGGAAGCTCAATAAGAATTACAATAGAGGGATTATAAGGTGTATTTCGTACTATTCTCCCTCGCCCGTCTCCCACGCCACTGTCTTGAACTAGCACTTTACAATGAAGACCTATCCTGACAAAAGCCAAGTCCCTTTATATATATATATATATATATATATATATATATATATATATATATATATATATATATATATATATATATATATATATATATATATATATATATATATATATATATATATATATATATATATATATATATATATATATATATATTTAATAAGTATTGATATGTTTATCAAAACAATCAATTACATATTAATCTCATCACAGTATCTTGTTTCCCAATATAATATTGAAATCACTTCGGATTGATGTTGAGGTATGACAGTAAGCGGATTTCGCGAAGTGACACGTTTACAAGCGGGGACGGTGTTATTCTTGTTGTGACAAGAAGGGAACAGATCAATCATTCGCGATTGATGCTCGAATCGATAAACAATAGGGAGTGGAGCAAGTCGATATTTTGGAGAGTAAACTTTTGAAACTTTGTAGAATTTACTAAGTAGTATTTGATTTTTACTGTAATTTTTATAATATTTTGTGGTAACATTATGTATGAATCAATAAATAAAACAATTATTAGTTTGTACGGTAGGTATCTATGTTAATGAGCATAATTAACACAAAATAATAATGCAATAAATTAACAGAAAACGAACGCTGACATAATGTTAAGTAAAAAACAAAAGACAAAAAAAATAAAAATATAAAACGTAATTAGAACTTTTTAATTAAACCGTGCAATCTGTCTGATGGTGTTTTAAATTACTACAAAACTTTAGGGTTATTCTGTTTATGAAACAAAAAAGGCAAAAACTTTGATGAAAAACGAAAATGTGAAAATAATTTACAATATACATTATATAATCATTAACGTAATTAATTTTACTTGTAATATCTATGATAACAGCTTATTACCAACACAATTATTAGCTGTCGTAAGTGCGATCACAAACAAGCAACTTTTATTAATGAAAAAAGAATGAATCTATTTGCATGAGGGTACATCACTATGCTTAATCCCTATTTTGAAGGGGATTTAATCGTTATAATACATTTTTCGCTTCTTATTATCGATGGATTGAGAGCAAACAGGTTGGTAAACTCGATACGAGTCAACACGGTATCACTTACTGAGCCTTTTCTGAATATTTACATGGCCCTCCACTACTTTAACAATTTTTTGGAATAGGACAGTCAGTTCTATTTATGATATTGGAACTAGAGTCCGCCGTGGTATCACGTATCTTGCGAGAGCAATGCAATAGCAATTATTGCGCGATAATTGCTCCAAAATCGCAATTTCGTATCAGCCAAAACAATACGATTGCAATCGATCGCTATACAATATGATACCATTGTTTTATACCCAGCAATCGCTCGCGCGATTATTGCTAGTGGATTGTTGATCGCTATTTTTACGTGATAGCCCTGCCGATTCACTCTTATTTTTACCGCTTTTCATCGCTTGTTTTTCATCACCCTCAAAACAATTCATATAAAGAGATAAAAATACAACGTTTCATTTCAATTGAATGGTAAATATATCAAATTTTATTATCTTACAAGCATACGAAATAAATACCATGAGGCACGGCATAAAAAGCGATGTGCATGCCGTTGTCAGTATCCTGTTTATTTTAATGTGCCCGAGAATTAGTCCCACTTAACTACGGTATAAATAAATGCGGTGAAACACAACTTATGATCGCATTATTTATTTTTACTATCGCCCTGACAAATAGAACAGCGTCGATGCTTTGAAGATCATTACTTGTTTATTTCCTGAGTTTGTCGATTATTTTTGTCTTGTTTGTGGGCTAATTGTTTTGAAATACTTTAATGATTTTAACGTTTTTGTAGTACGATTTCATAATATTTTTACTGCAGCTGTTTTTGATAAAGTAAATGAAGTAACCAAACAAAACAAGAAAGCAATACTAAATGAACTTAACAATAATAATCAATACATTTAAAGCTATTAAAGTAAACGACGAAAATGACTACTTACCGTACTGAATACAAATCGTTAAAAATCGATTTTCCGTCCTGTTATTACGGGCACGGAAATATTTTTTCCGAGTATTGGATATTGTAGCCGTTTTGCATAAAACATTGTCAAGTCAATTTCGGTTATTGTTACTGGTATCGATTCGGTTACCAGTTTTTGAGATCTCTAGTAGGTAGGTATTGTACCTACTAGAAATTTAAAAGTAGGTATATTTTTTTCTTCCCATACCAACATAATATTACCACATAATACCTACCTATTAAGTATTACGTTACTTTTATAATAAGATGCATCTTATTCAGAAATGGTGTTCTCTTTTTCGATTCGTGGTTTCATCGGTTTTCAAGACGGATGAAAGAAGTTTCGATTCAAAAACTTTTTGATAATCGACTACAGCCCCAACCATTAAACCGCGGAAATAATTGGTGAACGTGAGCATGAGACGAAGATAATTGGTACGTGTGAAGAATGCTTTAATTGGTCCAATAAATTTATTCATCGCTCAAGTTTTCGGGACGTTTGAAGATTTATCGCGTACCACTGTATAGGTTTTATTGAAACGAAATAATATTCTGTTTTCAAAGTGTATGTGAATTCAAGTATACTATGTATTTTGATGATTTTTGATATTTTTTTCGGCTTGAATAATCTTGATATTTGAAGTTTGAGCCTTGGTTTGCGGTTAAAATTTTATTCACATTATTTAAGTATTGTCAAATCGCACTGCAAGGTTTGCATAATATAAATTGTTTTAGAAGTCCCCCTTTATCTAAACTAGTACAAACTACAAGTACTATAAAAGTGTACTCCCACATACTAGTGTTTTGTGAAGTTTAAAATCAAGATACACTACGTCCGTTGTTTCACAGTAGAGAAAAACAATTTCAAGTTGAATAGCGGTACATCCTGAGAAAATACGACTGATTTAAATTAGCTTTAATGAGCAATTTGTTAAGTAATAAGTTATTTCAGTACTCTCGTACACGAGCACACATTTTATAGCACATAACATTTAAGGAGCTGCCAAATTGACTGTGGCAACATTAAATTAACAATTTATGGCCACAATATTTTTATGATGATAAATGAGATCTGTTACCGCTTGTACCTAATAATGAGGTTTCGTTCAATGACATGGACGATTATTGATTTAGATTTGAGGTTATCAGCCTAAATACTGAATGCTAGTACTAACACTTCTGTCTTTTTTGATTTGATTGCTCACCTAATAAATAAATACCTGAACCGACAGGGATTGTTTCGGTCGCGGTGACTTTTTAACCGACTTCCAAAAAGGAGGAGGTTATATTGTTCGGCTGTGGGTATATATATATTTTTTTAATGTAAATAACGTTGCCGCCTTGTGAAATATCATATTGAGGAGCTGTTTCATAGAAACTCACATAATATTCACGTGAGATAATAATACTAGGTAGATTTTATATTTTGAAAGTGACTTTTAAATATCTCGACTTATTATTATCTTATTGAATGTCGTTTACGCAGGGTACCTACTATAAGTTTTTTTTTGAGCAGAGGTACGAGTATCTTAATATATATATAGCGATTATAAACGAATCGTCTTCATTTCAAGTCACCGTAAAAGGTAAAATGGGTCATATTTCCGAATGGGAAAAACTCTCGAACCATTAAAACAACCGCTTTCGATTATCACAGATCAGGGATGCTCGAATAAAAAGACGTCCACAAATCGTGGATATCCGGTCTCAGGTGATATATAATAGAAAAGCTTATTTTCCTGAACGGATTCAGGAGTCGCAGCGTAAGACAGTCGTGACATGTGATTTATGTGTTTTATCTGAGCGGATTTCATCTCAGATAAAACCGTCCCGGCGTAAATCAAATCCGTCGTTGGTTACTTCGTTTATAATGCCATCCATAAAAGATTTGATTGAGTGATGCTACGGTGTCCTGAGCTGCTTTCGAAGTTTTAGCTTTAGTACTCCCATAATCATGATTCATGAGTAAAAAGCTATAGACTAATGAATTATTTTTTACAAGCTACAAGATTTTTTAACCTAAAGGCTTTATTTCTTTAACTAGAGCTAAAAAAGCTACTACCATGCCTTTGATGAAAACTCCTTTAGTAGTTTTTGCGTGACGTGACGAACATACTCCTTAGTTCTGAACTTTTGCTTTTATAACATTAGTGATTTTAAAAAAGTTGAACAAAAATTTTATAGACTTGATGAAAACCGAAAGAAAGGTAAAAGTAAAAATAGTTATTTTCTTCTTTATTCAGTTTATTTCAAGCATGTGGGACCACAGGGCACAGCTAGTTTTACCAAAACGATAAACATCTGGCAGCCCGCCAGAACATGTAGAGCATTATTCGGTCATACAATAATCCTCAAATCCTTTTACCTGTAGAATTGTATTACATAAATAGACAAGAGGACTGAAATTTGTGAGGAGGGAGTAGTTACAATAGTTGCCCCGTATCGACTAGGATTAGAACAAATAATATTGTTATGTAGTATTTCATACACAGTGCATACTTCCTACTCCTCCTTTTTTCTTCTGATTATTTTCTTTGAGAGTCCTTAGACAGCTTTAGCATGTCCCTCGAGCTCCCTGAGATCATATCAAAGGGTTTTCGTGGTTGGATACCGCTGTCGATCCTGGCGACACAGGAGATGCAGTGGTGGGAACGTGCGGTGGGCAAAAGCCCGTTAAAAAAGCACAGTATGGACCTTCTTGTAGGTAAAGTCGTAACAAAAAATAAATTAACGAGTATCAAAACATACCTCTTTTTCAAGTGAATTTTTATAATGTTCGTGACAAACATAACATCTTTAATGCATAGTACGTAAAAAGTAAACGTGTAACAAAGTTGACATTGGGAAGTACCGGGTCATTAGGGCCACTGATAAGATCAGCGATAATTTCGACCCTTTGTCCCTTTCACGTCAAAATATTTTACGTCCCTGTGATGTTCCGCACAAAAACAGTAATTACTGTGGGAAATGACGTTTACTGCCTTGAGAACGTAAAGCTTTTTGTTTTACTTTGTGTCTTATTGTGCAGATACGACTCGTGAAACTATAGATATAACTTGTTGCTATTCGCTAGTAAAAGAGACAATGTGACTGTTATGCTAGTACTACAAAGTTAATTCAATAAATTGCATTTATTATGGTACAAACTATGATTTGATACAACAAAAATGTACTGTCAGAAAAATTTATTGATAAGCAGATGGCGGATTACCTTATTCGGGTTATGTCGAGCCAAGCCGAAAATTCAGGCGTAGCATAGACAGAAGCAGACCAAATAAAAAAGGTCCGCTAATCTGCCTGCCATCAATTCCTTCGATGATAAAAAGTCAACATTGCAATTCATTTTTGTAAAATTAAGCCAGATAAAAATTTCTCTGGCTCAATTTCGCCAAAATGAAATGAACAATAAAATACGATGCATAAAATAAATTACTTGTACAAATTAATATATTCTCGCTGATTCATCGAATCGCGTCGTAACTTTCTTCCAATAAAGATAAGGAAGTGCTAAAGCGTTTTACTTCGCGTACATAACCATGATTGTAATTACGCTGCGGTACATCTTCTTACTTAAAAGCTTAATGAAAATAAATAAAGGCTGTATTTATGGCCGCCATAAGTTATGCCGCCGGTAAATTGTATCCCTGTTGCCGCCCGGAGATTTCACGCCCACTTCGTGTTAATTTATGCCAATATTCGTGAAGCGATGTTATCAAATATGGTGCGTTCATTAGGCGTCGTTTAGGACGATTGAGGAAATATGGATTCAAGTTAACATGTCTATTGATACTGAGAACCAATCGAAAGAATGTATTAGCGCTAAGTCATCTAACTTTGTTTGCTGCTGTGTAGCCACCATTGTAAACAACGTAACCCAATAATGGGTAAAAAAAAAAAGTGATAGGTACGATATAAAAACCTAATCATCCTAATATTTAACAGGATACAATGATAATTTTGTACTGAAAACGGGCCCCAAATTATCCCGTAGTAAAATTTTAAACTGAATAAATACGAATCTAGTGTAGCTTGTGTGAATTTTGACGATAGCGAAACGTAAAGTTTATCGCAGTTCACGTGTTTGCTTGAACCAGCATCGGCGTTTTTCCACTTTGTATAAAGTGGAAAAACGCCGATTCTGGTTTACGAATACTTTTGATCGTCGCAGTAAGGTTTCGTGCGTAAAATTTTATAATTACAATATTACAATATGCGAATTTTAAGTTACATTTATCCTTCGATCGCGGATTCTTGGAAATCTGTTGTTATTCTATTGTTGTCGCGATCACCGGTGATCTTATGGGACTTGATAGTTTAAAATAAACTGACAAAAATTGTGACACCTACAATATCTTCTTACCTTTTAATAAAAGGAAGTTAGTTTACGGTTCATTACATAAATGTTCCTAATCAGTCAGTCGCCGGAAAGTGTGAAATTTTAGAAGAGGTCTAAAGTTGTCTCGTTCACTCGCTAATTGCAAACATTGCTATGCCGGTATTTACGCTAACCTAGAACAATATAGAAAATTCGTGAGTGTATAAGACGAGAAGCGGAATTTTTCAAAATGTCTCCCCGTTCAGTGGCTTCTGTACGTTACGTAAACTGTAACAAGTCCCGTAAACGTAAAGTATCCGTCACAGAGGTCACGTACATCGACGCTCGGCCTCAACTGCCCATTTATTGTCCTTTACTACGACGCATTGATCCCTCGACAGGCACGTACGGGGTCGTTTTTCAGTGCGACTTACAAGGGCACTCATTTGTAATTTCATACGGGGCTTTTGCAGTTTTGAGTATTTACATCATCAACGGTGTATCTGGCAGTCTTTACATGTATATATAAAGATGTCTGGTCTGTCTGTCGTTCAAATTATTGCGTCTATATCGCAATTGAAGCTGCTCTTATTAAGTACAGAAAAGAATATTAAAACACTTCTATATACTTCTTATAATTATATGTAAGTAAATGAAAAATATAATAATTTATATGTAATTTCATAATATAAACAGTTTGGATCTTTTTATTAAGACGTAAGAGGGCACAAGTGTAAACTAATTACTAACATAATATTTATATTATCTATTTTAATAAGCTTCTTTACAAATTCGGCCAGTGGCAAAACATATTTGTTCTATTTTCGCCAAAAAAATTACGACTTAGAATTTCCAACCCCAATTATTATTGATAAGATGATTTACAGAAAGGATGCACGGACTTCCGCCCTGATTGATATTCTAATACATTTCAATTCCCCCCTCTGTTTACAGACAGGTGGTTAATTAAAATTTAAGCGTTTGACACAAGAAACAACCCGAATCGATTGTCCACGGAGTTCCCGGGATTTTAATTAAAAGGCGACTGATGCAGTGGATCCGATAAATGCTTACCTCTCTGATTGACAAGCGGAAAATTCGTGTGCGACGTAACGTAAAAGAATGCTACAACGTTTGTCATATTCCGTGTGCATCGCCAAGTTTATAATAAACAAAAGGCATTTGTGATCTTTGCATCTGAATAACTAATTGTAGTATTCTAAGAGCGTAGTGATTCTTAAATGTCTGTAGTGTTAGGCTATTTTAAATATCCAGTTGCCGAAACACGTGATTCTCGCAAAATAGTCGGCCTAGTTCAGAGGAATGAACTGGTCAATACGACTGTTACTATACGGTTCCTTACGATGTTCTTGGCCGTAGAGCGACCCATCCATATTTGAGATCTGAAAAAGTATGTAATGCCACCGCCTGGAGTCGAACCTCTCAAGTATGAGTCTAGTCCAGTGACGCTGTGTAAACTAAATATATATATAAAATTAGTGCTTACATGATAAAGGGGTACGACCTTTGTGGCATATCTAGCCGCCGCCATCTTTATTTTTTTGGCGAT
The DNA here is from genome assembly GCA_963422495.1 of Polyommatus iphigenia. Classification (NCBI taxonomy): domain Eukaryota; kingdom Metazoa; phylum Arthropoda; class Insecta; order Lepidoptera; family Lycaenidae; genus Polyommatus; species Polyommatus iphigenia. The sequence goes on along the minus strand of OY730181.1, from coordinate 41,455,360 downwards.
GGCGATGTAGAAAATGTTCGAACCCCTTTCCAAAATACTTCAATTACCTAACATAATACAATACCATACCAGCCAATACATCTAAATTTCTACTATATTTTAGAGGTTTAATAACAATCCGCAAAACTCATTTCCACAAAACAAACATGGTGTCGTTGAGAAAATAAATAATTGGCTTATTAGGGGAACCCCCCGCTGCTGCACCGGACGCTCGTGACAGCCGTGAGGGTTGATGATTCGTCCAAATCCGCCGGTAATAAGAATACACCTTTTGTTTTATTCATTACTTTCTTATATTTTGTAAAAATACAAGGGTTATCCTGATACTTCTATGACCTCATAGAAGTATCAGAATAACCCATTTTCGTATCTACAAAGATAAGATTTATAGGTAGGAAGCAACTTACATTTAAGACTTGAAAGTAAATTACTAAATATACAAACATTGAATTGATTATCCTAAGTAACAGGAAAGAAGCTATAAAAGAGCTTTTTCATTTAACTTAACCCCAGTCGTGTAAACGCGAAAACCAGCAATAATAAAATAACATGAAAGTATTACTTCAATCCTTTATTCGTAAGATTATGTGTCTACCTTCTAGCGGTCGTGTTAAATGACGCGGCAAAAGCAATACGGAGCAATTTGGCAGGGGATTTTATCTCGATCCAGCGTCTCGCCGGGAAAATATTATCTTGTATGATGTAAGCAGTACACTGATTAATTTTATGCAAAACACGTCGATTTTGCGAAATCTTTGAAATTATGTTAAGCGTCTACAAAGTTGTTTGATGTATTAACTGGTTTTGATTCTTATCGTGATATTTAAAGAGTTTGGAGAAAAATGTAGCCTGGAGCATTTCTCAATTTTGAAAAATTAATGCTTTGTAGGTTACTGGCTAATTTTTTAAATCTGCTTAGTAAATTAAAAGCAGTATGATCTTTATATCCGTACATTGTACAATGCCATAGTAAGTGTATTCCCAAAAACTGGTACTTAACTTAAATTTGCCAAAAATGCTTTAATCTTCTTCGATTCGACAATACCTGAACGGTTGCCAACGATCGAATACTGAGTATGGCCTTAATTTATTAAGAACTTCATCCATTGTATACGTTTAGCTTAACTTGGTGACTAGATTCACGACTGTACTTACAAAACAACTGAAGGAGATTTGGCATGGCTTACGCTGAGTCGTGCGACGAGCTACATCCACTGCCAAGCCACTCTACCGGAAATTCGTAGCAAACTTAAACCTCATAATTTCGTGTGTAGAATTGTGTCAGTCGGGGAGAAGCAATTGAAAATAATTGATAATTCTATACTCGTAATGCCATATTATAGCTATAAAATGTATTTGTAATTTACTTTTGTTGACATGACCAGCTGTATAATGGGCCGTACTTAAATTAAGTACGGCCCATTAATATTATCTATGCTATAGTCACTTTAGTAAAGTGGTTTAATAAGTCGAATTTCGTAATAAAAATGAGATTAAAGACGTTTTAAAATATGTATAATTTTAATTTTAATACATAAATTCGCATATACTTACTTAAAAAAACCTAAACACCTGATTGATGTATAACTAAAAATAAGGAATATTACGCAAATGAAGAGCAGATGGCGCCACTGGCACATACAGTAAACAAAAAAAGTCGACATTTTGCACACCATTGGTATACCAGAATATTGATAGAAGCGTTGTCACACGTCGAACAAAATGTTTAGTTCGCTGTCTATGCTGGTGCTGCCTCTAGCGTGTAAACATTGCAGTAATATATCTATACATTGCAGTAATATATCTATACATTGCAGTAATATATCTATACATTGCAGTAATATATCTATACATTGCAGTAATATATCTATACATTGCAGTAATATATCTATACATTGCAGTAATATATCTATACATTGCAGTAATATATCTATACATTGCAGTAATATATCTATACATTGCAGTAATATATCTATACATTGCAGTAATATATCTATACATTGCAGTAATATATCTATACATTGCAGTAATATATCTATACATTGCAGTAATATATCTATACATTGCAGTAATATATCTATACATTGCAGTAATATATCTATACATTGCAGTAATATATCTATACATTGCAGTAATATATCTATACATTGCAGTAATATATCTATACATTGCAGTAATATATCTATACATTGCAGTAATATATCTATACATTGCAGTAATATATCTATACATTGCAGTAATATATCTATACATTGCAGTAATATATCTATACATTGCAGTAATATATCTATACATTGCAGTAATATATCTATACGAGTACATTTATCTATACGAGTACATTTATCTATACGAGTACATTTATCTATACGAGTACATTTATCTATACGAGTACATTTATCTATACGAGTACATTTATCTATACGAGTACATTTATCTATACGAGTACATTTATCTATACGAGTACATTTATCTATACGAGTACATTTATCTATACGAGTACATTTATCTATACGAGTACATTTATCTATACGAGTACATTTATCTATACGAGTACATTTATCTATACGAGTACATTTATCTATACGAGTACATTTATCTATACGAGTACATTTATCTATACGAGTACATTTATCTATACGAGTACATTTATCTATACGAGTACATTTATCTATACGAGTACATTTATCTATACGAGTACATTTATCTATACGAGTACATTTATCTATACGAGTACATTTATCTATACGAGTACATTTATCTATACGAGTACATTTATCTATACGAGTACATTTATCTATACGAGTACATTTATCTATACGAGTACATTTATCTATACGAGTACATTTATCTATACGAGTACATTTATCTATACGAGTACATTTATCTATACGAGTACATTTATCTATACGAGTACATTTATCTATACGAGTACATTTATCTATACGAGTACATTTATCTATACGAGTACATTTATCTATACGAGTACATTTATCTATACGAGTACATTTATCTATACGAGTACATTTATCTATACGAGTACATTTATCTATACGAGTACATTTATCTATACGAGTACATTTATCTATACGAGTACATTTATCTATACGAGTACATTTATCTATACGAGTACATTTTTATATTATTATAAAACAAAGTCGCTTTTTTTTCCCTCATGTCCTTTTGTTCCCTTTAATCTTTAAAACTACGCAACGGATTTTGATGATTCTTTCAGTGTTAGATAATTTATCAAGGAAGGCTATAGGCTATATTTTATCACGGACTAATAGGTGCAAAGAAATAAAGGAAAATGTGAAAAAAACGGGGAAAATTATTTGAAAGGGTTAACTTGAACGCGCTAATCTCAGGAACTACTGGTCCGATTTGAAAAATTCTTTCAGTGTTAGATAGCCCATTTATTGAGGAAGACTATATGTTATCACGCTAAGACAAATAGGAGAATGTGGAAAAAACGGGGAAAATTATTTGAAAGGGCTTATCTTGCGAACTACTGGAGCAATTTTTATGTTATTTGGCACAGATAAGAAGTAGACCACGTTAAGGATCATAGGCTATCGATTTTAATCATTTTTTCAGTGGCTATATATTTTAAACCCGTGCGACGCCGGGGCGGGTCGCTAGTTCTATTATAAATTAATGGTGGTGATTATCTCAACAACTGAAAGCAACTTGTAATCAATAAATAATTCCTCCATGAAGTTATTTTATACTGGCATAATACTTGTTTGGCTTGCTATCGATTTCATTGTGGGCTATTAAATTGAATAACAACTGTAATTAAAGCCGCCATAACATTTCCAAGACACACCTTTAGGAATGTCTTATTCAATTTAATTCTTATCCAAATATAATTCTTGAAGCGTTATAATATTATATTTTTATTTTACTAGAACCTGCAACGACGGAACCGTACATTTTTTCGGGATAGAAAGTATCCTTAAATATATGGAAATAAGCTATGAGCTTCGTTAGTAACATAGAATATCATTGGAAATAAGTATTTCCATACAAAATTAAGCATAAAGAAGAAATGACCCCAACATCTGCATTCTGCACACATGATTTAGCTAAGTATCTACATAAGTATTCACACGATTACAGGAATTTGTGGGTATGCGATCCAACGCAGCCGAGCGCTTGCATGGAAAATGCATAAAAAAGTTTACCAGTAACTGGTCCAAAGTAATATTTTAAACCACTTTATAAAAAGATATTGAAATAGCCGCTATCGCCTGGAGATATGAGTTTATCCGTTCAGGGAATTAGTGTGAATATTTTATTCTTTATTGCCTTTAAGAATTAATGAATTTATTCATTATTCTAAACCCGAGCTTTTGACATTTCAATAATTAGATTTCGTTTTTTATTGCATATTGGCTTTTTAGTTTTAGAAAGTTATGACTGATAATGTAATGTATTTTATTGTTATATGAGTACTCTATCGATTACTTTATAAGTTGCTGCCTTCGCTCGCGAAGGAAATTTTAAGTTACTGGGTACTACTGAATATTTTAAAACTGAACTTTTTTGAAAATTGTCAAAAAAATTAAGCTTTTTTTTAGTGAGCGCCTGCTGCTGTGCTCTTCTCTCTGGAGGCCCACCGCCCTCCACGGAAAACAGGCTTCCAGAGGTCTCATGAGGCTTAAATAAGCCTTTCTTCTTTCATGTCACAATGCACATAGGTACATTGTGCATCGGAATCAACGGCACTTCCACACTGCAATCCGTTATTTGATTATAATGGTTATACTGCTTCCTGAAAACATTATTGATTACTTAAGCAATCTTTGTAATTCCGTAACTAGCTGAGTGTTTATATATGTGGTATAAAATCAGCGGTGTAATTACATTAAAGCTGTTATTTATTGCACCCGTGCACGATAAATTACAAGTTCTAATAGAGTCGTCGTATTATTTTATGGACGTTTGTGCTTGGAGAATACATGTTGACTCGTACCATGGGGCTTTCTTTGTAACAATATTAGAAATTACTAGCTGTCCCGGCAACGTTGTTTTGCCATATAAAATATTTCGCCCATATTATTTTGTTGAAGTGACTAAATAATTATGGCACCATGGCATCGTCCATCGCTATCCGTCGCACAAACAATGGTTGCCGTCAGTCTCGAGTTGTAATAATGTACTATTATTTATTCAACAAATGCGCTTAATAAATATCAATATAAAAAGTAGCCAGTAGCCGATTCTCAGACCTACTGAATATGCATATAAAATTTGGTAAAAATCAGTAAAGCCGTTTCGGAGGAGTACGGTAACAACCATTGTCAACACTAGATTTTTTAAAATAAGAATTACTTACTTGGTGAATTTCGTATCGCTTCTCTCGACCTAACATTAACCTTCCCCGGACTTCGAAGAATATTTCAAGACCCAAATTAGCCAAATTGGTTCAGCTGTTAGAGCTCGAGGTTAAACGATACTTACAAAATTTTATATTATTTTTTATAGATTTTTAAACATTTGAACATAAGGATCAAATTTTAAAATGGCCCACGAGAGCTGTAAGTTCTAGGGAACTAATGTAATACCTATTTCAGAAAAATAAGCTTTAACCACAGTCACAAATTAATCATTTGAATATAGATATAGAATGTAACTTTAATCGATTGATAAATTGGTTACTTTACACCAAAACCACTCCAAGTTTCTAACTCAACCTCACCATCAATATTATGTATAATACTCGTACAAGTTAGTCCGCTCCTTCAATATTGCATCCTTTTAGTGCATTGACGGTACGTCCATCCATTCACTTTTGACATAATATTTTCCACTGTCACTATTGTTGCAATAATATAAAATCGAAAAAAGGTCGGATCAGAGGCGCTACTATAATGCATACAGTAAATAATACGACCTACTTTAATAATAATAAAACGCTTTTAATATAAGGGTCAATTAAAACCGCGACGCGACGCGTAGATGCATTTGTAAAGTATTGAATTGACACAGATTTCAATTGCGTGAGACGTCTTGCGAATCTGTCAAATCCATGTAAATTTTGAAATGCATCTACGCGTTTCGATGCTGTCTGAATTGACCCTTAGGGTGCGAGCTTAAAAATTGCCTCTACAGTCTACATTGTTTTGCTATTTCAAGTTACAGTTAGGGCCTTTTTCACCACTTCCTGATAAAGTGCCGGATAGGCTTATTTGACAAATTCTCCATAATCTATCTGTCAAGTTTAGTGGTGGTTAACCTTATTAGGAAGTGGTGAAACAGGCCCTAAGTCTACTATTATACAGACAAGGTGTTGCAGCTCTCAAAGCAAAATATTATATGCAGTGCAAAGACACCCTCATTTACCCAAATGCAGTGAGGTACTTACTAGAAGCCGGTTTTTACACCGCAGACCTTGAGTTATTGATCGGTTTACAGTCTGTAGTAAAAGTTTACTGCTTTAACTGAGTTTCCTTAATAAAACACATAAAAACATTAAAGGTTACCTACACCTACGAATCCATAAATTATTTTATGAAAATTCCTGGCCTCTTTTACGATTCTATTACGTCGAAAGCTTATAGCTACAATACTGAAAAAAATGCTTTCAAAAAACATCGCGTTCTGTATTCTGATAACAGAATTTTGATCAGTTACTTTTCAAGGGAGGTTCTATTTCAATTGGCCTTATACTTAACCTCCTTATTTTCGAATTGAACAGGGCAATAAATAATCATATTTAATTTATTAGAACTACTTATAATGTCATAAAATACATTTACGCTATAATAACTTTAGTATTTGAATATAAATCTGCGAAAATGATTAATGCGAAAAGTATGTCAATAATAATACATTGTGATTTGTGACTGCGGGACAGACAACACAAAACCAACTTGTAAATTGTAAATTAATGTTTATATTTACATAAACACGCGAATTAAAATAAAATTGCATTTCATTTGAATACTAAGTATACGACATGATTTTTGTGAAGTCTAGAGTTTTCGAATTTTAATGTGATGAGATTTTAATTTGCCAGATAAAATTGTGATTTTTACTAAATGGATAAACCTTAGAAATGGCTGTACCGATTATGTTATAATTGAGTGTGTTTAAATCGGGTAAGTATGAAACCAATCTCTATTCTCAAATCTTCTTCAAAGATTCTTCAAAATCTATTTTTTACAACGACCTAATAAATAACGTTTTAGCGGACCTACCGGGGCAATCATGAATCACACTATCGAAGTTTCTGATATCAGCGCGACACATACAAAATTTGAAATGACAACTATTTGCCTCGTCGATAGGGAATATTATCAAAGGTCGGAGCAGAGGCCGCTATTAGCACATACAGTAAAAAAAATCCGATCAAAATCCGAATAATAGAAATGCTGTCAAACCTCGTACAAATTATCTTCCTACTCCTCCTATTTTCTTCTGGTTAATTTCGTTGCGGGTCCCAAGACAGTTTTAGCATATCCCTCGGGCTCCCTGAGATGGTTGGATACCGCTGTCGATCCTGGCGACACAGGAGATACAGTGGTGGGAATGTGTGGTGGGCCAAAGCCCGTTTAAAAGATAACCTCGTACAACTTTTAGACTTTTGTTTACTGCTGGTGTTGCCTGCAGGGTACAGAGGTAACATTACAGTATTATTATTTATGAAAAAATTATAACTCGTTATTTCGATTAAACCTTGTACATTATTATAATTATGACAAGTTTCACAAAAAACATCGCGACATGTAAATTTTATATAAAATAAGATCTGAACAAGCATATGGGGCGGTGCTATACGAAAATTACGGGAAAAACAAAAAATAAAACATTTTTCCGCATTATGTACGGATACGTGGCTTTGTTGGCGATGACGGCTCTTTACAACATTAACGGCTTTTTACGTAGTAAAAAAGAAAATGCTGCTTAGTATTTACGTTAGATTTAATATTCTTTCGAATACGTTCTCGTGTTGTCACAGGGCTCTGGTTATGAGAGGATAATTTTGTTTTCTTTTTGGTTAGATTACATGCCTACAGGCTACATCTAATAAAAAAAAATCGGCCAAGTGCGAGTCGGGCTCGCTCACGAAGGGTTCCGTACCGTTACAGAGAGAAATCAGAAAGTATGCAAAAAATTGTGTTTTTTTGTATGGAAGCCCCCCTTATTTTATTTAAATTTTATTATTAATAATTAAATTACAAATAAAATTACGGATTTTGTGAAAATTAAGAGCGTTTAGCTGTTGCCATTATTGATTACGAGCAAAGAAAGGCAAAAAAATCACGTTTATTTATTTGGAGCCCCCCTTGAATATTTATTTTATTTTGATTTTAGTATTTTTTGTTATAGCGGCAACAGGTATACACAATCTGTGAAAATTTCAGAAATCTAGCTATAGCGGTTCTTGAGATACAGCCTGGAGACAGACAGACGGACAGACAGACGGACAGACATACATCGAAGTCTCATGAATAGGGTCCCGTTTTTACCCTTTGGGTACGAAACCCTAAAAAGTACATGAACAATCAGAGAAACATTCTCAGGCGGATGACGGACGTACCAAATTTGGTCGAGCTATGTCAACATTTCACGACTAACATTGACTTCATAGTTCGTATCGACGCCCCCACCGAATAATCGGACAATGTGCTATTATGGGGTTTTTGCTGTTATGCATTCTTTGGCATCTAGAAGTCAAAATACATCATGTGATTTTTTTTCAGAGTTTTCCTATAAATATTTACAAAGATATAAAAAATTATGTGTTTATTCCATAACAATACTTTAAATTGTATTTTACACCAAAAACTGGGCAATAGGCTATTGCGAAAAAATATGTCAAGACGATTTCACGATAAACGACTATTGCATGATTATTCGGGTAAATACATTGCTGCTTACTGCACACTTCCACCCCTGCACATCTCACTTTCACACTCCTTCCACTCAGGTAGCCGCTGATCACCCGCCTCAGGTTCCCTAGAGACCTAACTTCAGCTAACCGAATCTTTACAGCTGACCACCAAGCATTGTTGAAGGCCCACTCTGTGTCCAGCGATACCACAACAGAAATTTTCTCCTCTCTCTTCCTTCTTGTGTGGTTCACTAACCTATAGATATGCCTAAATATGCCTTATAGGCATATTGGTTGGGTTTTATTTTGGACAACTTGTAGAATCTGAGTCGAACGACCATCATATCGCGGTGGTCATCTCAGTCCACTCACCTGATGATCTGATGCTGGTCTGAGACTGGTCTCAGACCAGCATCAGATCAATCATCGCAGAGGTTTACACAGGACCCAAGAGTCAGGAATAGTCAGACTTTCTTCATAAACAAAAATAAGAAAGTCTGTCTGTCCCTGGCTAGTTTTTTGAATGTCTTAAGTCGTCATAGACGTATGAACGACCAGCGGTCGTTTTGGAAGACATCAAGTGGTAAAGTCCTTCTTAACATTCGTTAAATTATGTACATTGCTCATATTTTTCTTTTATGCTTTACGGTAATTGTAGGGATCCGTCTTCTTGTGCAGTTTTCAGGATATAATATATCATAATCTGTTTCGATTTTTGTTATGAACATGCGGGTTTTCTCACAAACAAAGATGTATGGGCAATACTTTCTACAAAATAAACTAAATGTGACCGATAAGCAGCGAGATCTGTTACAAATTAACGAGATCGTATTTAGATATTTTCTTCTTTCGCAAACACTCCTAAGAAGACGTGCTTAACACTGTCGCGACAGCACTTGTTACAGTTTCATGCCTGCAAGCAACTGCTGTCCGACAGTCAAACATTATACGTGGAAGTTGTCCTGCAGGTCCTAATGGGACCCAATTCAGAATTTAATTAGGAATGCGATTGCTAGCTACTATAAGATGTGCTGTTATAGTGTGTTGTGTGAATATTGTAATGTATTGTAACTTGAGAAGTTTTTAACATAGTTTTGATCCTGATTGCATTGAACTGTATCACGATGTAGTTAGAAGTCGACGATTAAACCACCGTCATATAAGAAAGGCCTATGATGCTCTCGGAAGACTGTCTAAAGCAATTTCCTGCCATTATCATTCATTTTATTAGAACACAATATGATATTGATTATTGTTACACCAACTTAGGTGGCGATGAGTGTTATGATTAGCATTTTAATTAACTGCAATGATTATAAGTACTAAAAATGATAGAGAAAATCTCCAGAGTGACTTTTTTCGAACCTAGAGATGTTTCAATTGCAAGAATGTCATTTATGTCATCAAATAATGTATGTATTAAAACGAAAATACATATTATTTTTATTTTACCTATAGTAGAAAATCATTGGAATAAACGACATTGACTATAATTATAAAGTGTACAATATTTTTTAATCACCGAATAGTAAAGTAATAGGCGTTTACCAATATTCTTATCCTAAACGATTTCCCCGAAAAATATTGCAATGAGATATTATATGTGCATTTTATTACAGTCGAAACGCAAAATTACCCGAATAATCATGCAATAGACAATAATGATCAGAGCTTGACCTACTCCAGAACGATAACTTGCGTTTTGCTTAGTTAAATAAAAAACTTTGGTAGCAATTAAATATTATTAAAATAGCAAGATGGGGAAAAAATTAGCTTTCATTTGAGATATAAAAAGTCTTTGAAGCTTTTTTATTAACGGAGTTTTTAACAAAAATCAGTTTTTTGGCTCTCCTGAACATTTTAATTTTTTCGATTGTCCGATTATTCGGTGGGGGCGTCGGTATTATTACTAGATTACGCCCGCAAGTTTATTGAAACTGATGACCAGTATCCTTTGTTCTTTTCCGGGGTTCAAAGTATCCATACCGAATTTCGGCGAAATCGGTTTAGTGCGGCGGCGGTTCGACCGTAAAGAGGTAACAGACAGACAGACACACTTTCGCATTGATAATATTAGTATGTAAGTATGGTAAGGTAACGATGTAGTATGGAACAGCAATAAAAAATTACAAACACCCTGAACTATCTATTTTGATTTTATAAACATTCTGTAAAGTGAATTAACTTAAAATGGCCGCTAGAGTAATTTGTCAAACAATTTCCCGGCCCATCTAGATTATTGAGTCGATAGCATGATTGTCCTCTATATTTGTTACTTACGCCAACTAAATTGCTGTAGCTGCAATGTTCGAAAACGTTTTAATATTTCCTATACGAGAGATAGTTACGCTTACAACTACATAGTTATGCTCGGTGTTACCCGCGGACCCCCGTTTATTAGGGAAAATAAATTGTGATATTTTCCCATAGTAAAAAGTAGCCCATGTGTTAATCGCGGTATTAACTACATAGCAAATTTTGTTTAAATCGCTCCAGCCGTTTAGACGTGAAGAAGTAACATACAAACTCACAAATATTAGTGTGATGAATGCATGTCTTAAAAACACATCGGGTTTCACTCCAGGAAAGCAGTCAGAAAAAAACTAAATATTTTTATAAATAGTCGTTCATTCTCATTCGTTCATCTGTTCTCGCCCTTACGAATTTTCGATCAAGTCACATGTTCTGACGCTAGTCTAACATTACCATCTTATAAAATGCACAAGGACTCTAAAAAAGTTTTCATTTCAAAAGTAACGTCTTAGCTATGAGCTATAGTTCTCATAAACTTTTTCGATGCTGATTTTCATATTATTTTATATGCACCTTTCACGTAAATAGCTTCCTCTAGTTAACTGAAATTAGCTGATCAATTTCCGTAATACAACATGGCATGTTAGTTCATCTATGTTTTATACGTGGGAGAGCCATGCTTCGGCACGAATGGGCCGGCTCGACCGGATATACCGGACCGGAATACCACGTTCTCACAGAAAACCGGCGTGAAACAGCGCTTGCGCTGTGTTTCGTCGACTGAGTGAGTTTACCGGAGGCCCAATCCCCTACCCTATTCCCTTCCCTACCCTCCCCTATTCCCTTCCCTTCCCATCCCTACCCTCCCCTATTACCCTATTCCCTCTTAAAAGACCGGCAACGCACCTGCAGCTCTTCTGATGCTGCGAGTGTCCATGGGCGACGGTAGTTGCTTTCCATCAGGTGACCCGTTTGCTCGTTTGCCCCCTTATTACATAAAAAAAAATGTAATCGAATTTATATTTTTGCATGTCCGTAAAAATCCGAAAGCCAGCCCACTTTCGTTCGGTAGCATGGTGAAACATCTGCAACATCTGCAAGGTATATCTATTTCTACAAAACTCTGCTACGGCTCACATCTATATTTAAGTTAACTTTTAAGATAAGATCGCAGACCACCGCTCATCGTTCATCATATTCAAGTGCACATATAAACCATAGAACTTCAAAGTCGAAACTCATGAATATTTTAATTGCATCTCTTTAACTCCAGACTGTATCCGACGGTTATCTGGTTATGAACTCATACGGCGCCATTAAAATACAATGTAATTCAATTCGTAGCGACAAATTAATGGCCGTAAAATGTTCACATAAAATGTAGTTCGTCTACGTTAGTTCTCAGTAATAAGTATCATTGGGTTTACGCTTATTGTTCGTTTTATAGTCGACGAAAGATTTCATTTTACCGTCCCTAAAACTTTAAATAGCCAGCAACAATGCTACTGCGATGTCGTATGCTCGCTCATTCACGTAAACTTGAGATTACTGTAGTGTCGTACTTGTGTAATGAGTTTTCTTTTATGAATAATATTATAAAGTATTACATTAATGGTATGGTCGAGACTTAAGGCACTTCCATTTTTCGAAAATGTTTATCATAGGCTATTTCTAACACCAAAAAATGTATCGTTCCCTTGCAAATAAAATGACTCTGGTCCAACGTTACTGAACAAGGCACATACGTAGTAAAAACTAATGTTTAACTTACTCTAGTAGGTACCTATCTACCGCTAAAGGTATGTGTAAAACCTAAAAACATTGCGCTTCATAATTAAATAAATAGTATTGTCGTTGGTCTATTAAGTGGTATCATGTTTCGAGAAGCAATAAAAAGGAGCGCTCAATGAAACACAAATAGCTCGGAATTCCGAGTGATTGCCGGACTTAACCTACTTATTCGGGCGAGTCGGTTCCGATTTGATTCTCGGCCGAAGTTTGAAGGGTACATGCGTGAGCGTAATCGTAAATATCGCGGCCGTTCGCGTAAATAGCGTAATCGGTGCGCGTAAATCTTCGAGCGATCGTAAAATGTTGCCGCATTGTACGTCAAAGTATTGATTGCATTACGTCGCGGTGCGCTGCGACCGCACCACGTCCCGAAATGAGATTCAATTATTCAACCACACGTCATGGCCCTCACAAATCTAATCTGTGAAATAAATAAATCATGAAAAGATGTTGGAAACGTACCATCGAAGAAACTGATTCATAGGCAGTTGAAAGACCTACGTCATTTGGCCGAATTATTTCAATTCAACAATTCAACGTAATTTGTGATCTGTCAGCTGGGTTTGACAAAATGCGACCAAATTACGTAGGTCTATCTGCCTATGAATCAGTAACTTCTCTGATGGTACATAGCAGGGATAGAAATATGGAAAGTTGCTATTTCACTTTCAGCTAAAACGTACGCTTAAACTCGAAAGTGGAGAAACCTTGAAAAAAGCGTTTCACCCTCCGCGTAATTTGGGTTTGACGTTTCTGTCTCAACGGTTAAAACAGTAATTATTCGTCTAACGTTACCCCCGGGTATCCCGAAAACGTTATTTACGCCGGCCGTAATCCGAGGGTGTCTACAAAAAATGGTCCGCATCTACATGTCGCTCGCATTCGAGGACGCGACTCATTTCGGGGAAGACAAATTACGTGGCAGCCGAACGCGGAAAAAATGCGGCAATTAACTACTTTAGTCACTAATCCCGAAATAACCGACGTTTCGAAATACCATTTTCACTTTCCACGGAGGACGTCGTCGGTACCGCATAAAGTGCATCAAAGACTCGTATAATAATCTCCGATCATATTTCCTTCGTCATTAAACATCAACAATTGCGTTTCAGTCGGCGGTAACGAATGGATGTCTCGAAGCGCAGTAGCCTCTTTGGCCCGAGGCGCTCGTTTTAAACGCGTCGAATTTATAACCGTCGAACCGGTCCTAAGGTAAACTGTAAAAACGATAGCTCCTCGCGCTCGCAATTACAATCAGAGATATAAAATAATATAGCAATAAATATAAAATCGTGAGATGAGAGAGACGATGTTCGCCTGGAAATCTGTAGTGTTCCGTTTGCTTTAATCGCTGCGAAAGCGTTTTATTCGTGAACGCCAGGAGTTATTTATAATATTTTATAATTAAAGTCCGTCGGAGAAGTAATGGCGTCTAGATAACCGGTGTCGATTAATTATGAAAGCAAAATACCGTGTAACATAATCAGTTATTTATTATTGCTGTGACAGACTGAGTCGTTTGTCACCAGTTTCGCCCACAGAGTCGCATCTCGGGTATTACTCTCTCACTCAGATTTAAGTTCACTTTAAGCTTTATGTTCTTTATTTTAAGAGTCGTTTTCCCTCTCGCCGATCCCATTAACTCCTGTGATGACAGCCGGGATCGGTTATCTAATTCCATCTTTTCTTTCGGACCCACCTATATAATAAAACGTTATCGCCTCCTTTTATCTGTGGGCAATTTGTAAATTGTCTCCATCATTTTCTAGATTAAGTCGGAGTGAATATAGAGAGATTAAGTTAATTATGATCTACGGAATAATTTGTACCTACCACGCGGGCTTTCATTAGCAAATATAGAGTTTCAAAGCGACAATCGCGATCGACGTGGTCTTGTGCGTGGAATGAAGTGCATCACATGCAGTCGGCACTCTCAAAGGTGGTAAAATAAAGGGAGGAATCGAACAACAGCTTTTTGAGGCTATGCACCATTCAAATTAGCTTAATGCGTCGAGCACAAAGACTGCGATAAGCAAAGACGACGGGAAGCCGTGCGTTCCGTTTTTGATTTCAATTGAATTTCGAAATCGGTCCCCAAATTATCGGCTCCTTGCGCTAATAAAACTAAAAGTGTTTTCCAACTACATTACCAGTCGGATGTTTTTCTCGCAAAAAGTAATATACCCGCAACTTTTATTAGATAAGTAATATGTTTCGATACATTTGTTATTTCCTGTAACAATATTCTATTTCAATATTACCTAATGTGGTCACAAAGGTAATGTTAAAAGTTATCAATGTATGATAGATGATCAATATAGGTAACGCAATAGCACTCACCAATGTGAGGTGGAGAGATTTTTACAAATAAGACTAACTTCGATCACATAAGTATAATATAATATTATGTGATCGAAGAAGACTAACAATAATAATTATTTATTAATAATATTTAAGTAGATGAATTAATGGGTAACTAACAATTTGAAAACGTCCGCTTTTTTTGCATAAATGGAGGCTTTACATGGTTTGTTCAAATTATAAGGGTACAAAATATAAATAATTATAACCTCCTTTTTTGATGTCGGTTAAAATGAGTAATTGCGCTTTTGTTGTTTAATGTTAGTTACCTGTTACCCACTTCATGCCTTGAATTATATTTTTAGAGTTGCCATTATGTCTATTTCCAATAAAATAGTGTCTGTGTTCGCCACTGTTTCGAAAACGTCAAGACGAGTTGTAGACTACAGTAAGCCGAGTTAATTTCGTATCTTGATTAAGTAATTAACAATGCTGACTAAATTACGTGACTGTTGAATGCAAATATTGGCTTAACAGGATTTAAGTTTAGAACAGCGTTTCGAAATAATTAACAGTGACTATTGTTAAATATGCTACCGCAATCATTATTGACGACATTGAATTACTGCAATGATTGCACGCTAGATGGCAGCACCAGCATAGACAGTAAACCAAAAGTTTTGTTTGACGTTTGATATCGTCTCTGTCAATATTCTGATGTGACGTATGCAACATGTAGGATTTTGGTCGGATTATATTATACCTAATACTTACTGTATGTGCTAGGAGCGCCCTCTGATCCGATCTTTGCGTAATATATTTCAGAACTATAAACGACGACGACCTCTATGGCTCAGTTGGTGGGCTGTTGGTAGCTCAAGCCGGGGGTCGCGGGTTCGAATCCCGCCGACGGAACAAAAATTTTTTAAAGTTTCTGGGTCATGGATGTGTATTAAATATGTGTATCATTAAAAATCTTAAATATATGTATAGTACAAAAGTATTAAATATGTAATATATTTCCGTTGTCTGGTACCCGTAACACAATGTCCTTCAGGTACTTAGCACGGGGCCAGACTGACGTGGTGTGAAGCGTCCATAGATATACGTAAATTTTCATTCCTGTAATACGAATTTTATTGACTCATACCTATTTTAACTAGCTAGTGGAAACGCCAATTCTACAGACATAAAATATGTTAACATACGTCCATACTATTTTATTAAGGTATTTCGATCGCGGCGCTAAAATAAAAATGTCATAAAATTCCTTTTTATAAAACCATTTTATTGTTCTCCGAGTATCAAAGGCATTTTGCTTTTCTTCTTTTACGACCGCGTCGGGTAAATTAATGCCGCAAATGAAACTCGATGGCACTATTGCTGGTGTTAGTACAAACTAGGCCAATAAGATGATAGGTATCAATGTACTTAAGTATAATTAGGTTAAAGTATTCAAAATTCTGCGTTAATCAGCTTTTCCGGCTTGA
Organism: Polyommatus iphigenia; assembly: GCA_963422495.1. NCBI lineage: Eukaryota > Metazoa > Arthropoda > Insecta > Lepidoptera > Lycaenidae > Polyommatus > Polyommatus iphigenia. The sequence continues at coordinate 41,438,686 of OY730181.1, read as the reverse complement.
AAGTGAGCTATGTAACTTCCGGATAAGCTATTGGCTATCCCTTTGTGAAACTCCTAGTGTCAAACCCCTATTCAATGTTGTAAGGCTTTATTAGACCTACCCAGTAGGTGGCGCGACTTTGCTCTTGACCAATAAAATTATCCGAGAACGCTGTCTCGCTACTGATCCGCTACTCTACTCGGTAGCAGTACATGGCCCTTACAAACGTTCTCATGAATAATAACATCAACCAACTGAAAACTATGATAAATAGGAACAAAAAGAGCAAACAAAACATGCCTAGACTTTTTTATATTGGCTTTCATCGTAGGAATTTGAGAAAAAAGGGTTCCCTAGAGTTCCGGCGTAGACAGTCAGTGACAAATCTTGAAATAGTCAACAGATGTGGCCATCGCACAACACGCGCGCTCGACCGTTGACAGATTAGAGGATACAAATTTAGCCTGTTTTATTTGGGTTTTGGGATGAATTATTGTCTTCGCATTCTTCTTTTCTTCATTTGTCTCATGATTCGTATTGGAATGGACAAATTAGTCTGGATGCGTCGAATAATTTATGTGTCTAATTAAAGTTTGATTAATGTTAAACAATTTTAATGAGACTTGTTAAATTAACATTCAACGTCCAGGGAGTTGTTGCAGTTTTTATGGTCATTTATGTAAGACATCTCAGTAACATTATTTGTAACAATGTTTGTCATACAACATAAATCAGTGATACCTACTCATAACACAGCTAGGTGTTTCCTATATAATTATGTCCCTTTTTAGTCCCTTTTCACAGTCAACTGTGAAAGTAGCGCCGCTGAAAGAATTACTTTTCTCATTATTGTGTGCCGTATTGGCGACTTCATGATGTTGATTTCTTATAGAAACAAAAGATTCAAAGTATTTTTCAGCACTGCTACTTTCACAGTGAATTCAATACAAGAGACTTTATAACGGATATAACAGGTCCTGAATTATTTTATTATATGTAATATCTTATTTATATTACTGTATGTATAAGAATATAAGGATAACTTTGAACATTGTATCGTCTGAATTCTTAAGGCAACACGAAAGAGTAGAAGTTTTTCGAATACAGAATATTCTAGATAGTACTGTTTACGACTTCTATGTGTAGCACGCACGTGCTCGACAGTTACTGCCCACGTATGGCGTCCAATTGCTTTTGTTTCTCTGTACTTTATGGACGGAGGATCACTATCAGGACCCCATACTATTTATTTATATATACGTCATAGGCGGTGGATATCACGAGACATCCGAAAAGTCCTGTAAAATGTTAAAAAAAGGTGTGACTAGCCTCGTTGTTGGCTATACAGGTAGATCGCAATAATAAGCTGTGTGGTTCAGGAAAATTCATTTTGTCTGTGATATTTCTATTGTCAGACGATAATATTATGGTTACATCATGATTCATGATTCACAATAAACTATTGAACCTTTTTCTTTTCTAACGATCGGAAAATAATCGAGAGTGGCATAAGTAACTTTTTTGAGCGTAAGGTTTACGGTCTACGGACAACATTTACAAAATAGTCCAAAGTACGGCATGTCACAAAAGTGTACAATATTAAAAGTCACGTAAGAATATAATATCATGTATTGTAAATCGCGTAGTTGGCTTTGTGGTTAACCATATAAGCAATATAATAAAGTTACCATTTATACGTTTAACTTTCATATCACAATCCAAACAATGATGAACCTACGCGATGGTATCATAAGAACAGATAAAATCAAACTGAGTAAGGCACCTACGCTTCAAAATTCAGGCACCGCTTAAATCAAGTAAGTTCTAGGAAGCAATTCGTCATTGTCAATCCTTTTGCTTACTCAATTAAACCTGACAGCTTGGATAATGTTTGTTATACGGTTCATACGCTATTATCGTATATGGAAGTAAAGTGAACAGTGATTAATACGATACTAGCTTTTGTCCGCGGCTTCGCTCGCGTTATGAAGTAAAATAATAATAGTTAGGTATCAGTCTCAGGTCGATCGGCTTAAAATTGACAAAGTTTCATACAATCTTTTATCCCCTATTTTATCCTCTTGGGGGTAGAATTGATCAAAATCCTTTCTTAGCGGATGCTTAAGCGCATCACAGACGGTGAAGATAATATAAAATATATATTATCTTAGAGCATATTTTAGAATATCGCTCACCATACAAATCCTATGAACCATCACACACGACGAAGTTAATTTATATTTTATATTTTGTATCTTAAGATACCGAGCGATATGGAAATATATATTTCATATGTTAAGATGTTATCTTAAGATACGAAATATATATTTTGTATCTTAATATGTTATCTTAAGATGCGAAATATATACATCTTTATGAATACAGGGTGTTTTTGTGTCGGGCAGCGGGCTCATCGGTGATCGGACGCACTAAGTGGATGCAGTGTTGCCAGTGCTGTATGTTAGAAGGTTACATACTCTCAAGTCTCATTCGAAAAGTAACATTTTGAGGGAAAAAAGTAACATTTCGGATAATTAAAATAAAATTGACTTATAATTTATTGCTATAATTTATTGCTAGCTTAAAAAGCTCATGAATCGAAATGAATGTTTCTCTTGAATTTCTGAAATACTCCTGAAACTTCTTCGTTGACAGAATATATTGATAAAGGTTGAATTCGCCGCAGGTTTTTCTCTTTTTTATGTGAGGCTCTATCCAAATGTTTCTCCTTTTGGAATGTGCTACTGCAATCTGCATTTCACATTCTATATTAGAATCATCGTCTGAGGAGTTCTCTAACAAATCAAGAAGTAAGGCAGTATCAGTTATCACTCATAGTCAATCACCCTGTATATAGAACTTTAACAAGGAATACGTGTGGCACCAACGCAGACTCGTAAGGAAATGAACAGATTTTTAATATTATCGTATCTTAGCCGTGTGTGATAGCTTAAGATACTATAATATTTTATATTTGGGCATCTTAAGATAAAATATTATATTATCTTCACCGTGTGTGATGCGCTTTACGTCCTAACACCTACCTGCATGCCAAATTTCAGCCCGATCCGTCCTCTGGTTTGGGCTGTGCGTTGATAGATCACTACGTCAGTCAGTCGTCACTCGTCACTCATCTTTGAGTTAGGTATTTATATTTAGAAGTTAGTTTATTATAATCAATATCTAGCCCTAGCCCGTTTTTCTACGTTAGCCTTTCGAAGTTGGACTTATGAAAGAACGAAAATAAAATAGAAAATTATTAAAATTTAATAACATCAAACTATTACGATTAACTTTGACGGCGTAATTGGAACTAAAGGCGCTCTTATAGTGGTAGTTTTATCACGGACCGCCCAAAAAAGTGTGAAAGAAGACGAATCTGAGCGCAGTTGAACATCTACCTCGATCGTGGGAATCGCAGACACAATAGACATTCAATTGTTATGCGGCAACCGACTGCCGCTTGGGAGATGATGGGTTAATAAATATAATGTTTGTGTGGTTGAAAAGTCGTACCTACTTGGCTATTTGCAGCGCCTTAAATAAAATATCGTAAAGTCACAAATCTTGGACTGCAATTCTGACGCGCTGAAACGCGAGAGATTTTATTACGCGAAGAATACAGAAACCGTCGATATCAAAACCCAATATCAGTCGATCCATTTCATACATATTTTACATTTCCTCTCAACTTTAAGTGCTACGGCGTTTCTCGAATAACGTTAGTGTCCATATTTGTGGCATTAAAATATTGCTAATGTGCTAGTATTTCCATTTCCATTTCGTCGTTGGAATTTATTAGCGTTGGGTATGAAAACAAAAGCGTTTAATGTATTTAAAATTGACCTTTGTGTTGTATTTTTCATCTGCAAATGTTTGTATTGGGCGCTAAAGTAAATACGTCGTGGGCAAGCGAATTCCAATAAAATGCTACAATACTTTTTATTGTAATCAATGTTTTGTGTAGCGTTTTTTTTCTCATAACTTTCATGCTTTAAAGCGATATTTTTTGGGTTTTATTGCGTCTTTGTGGGTACTACCCACACTACGCGTTTTGCCGTAATAGTTTAATAACAGACATGTTATTATATTATATATTTTGAAAAAATATTGTTAATGCGTTCAATTTGTAAGGACTAAGGACACTAATGTATATTAATATTATGTACTTATACGAAAAGCTTCACAGCCGTTTCTATGAAATGCCTACGTATAGTCATTGGTCATAAAGATTAGAAATTAGGCTCTTGTTAGGTTTTTTTTTTAAATTTTAACATACTTAGATATTATTATTATCATTCATAGTAGAGGCAAGTACATTGTTTAAGGCTTTATCATATTTAAGTTATTTTAATTAGTTATTAAAACATGTAAAAACAATATAATGGTATGTATGTTTGCACATTCAAATCTATACATATTATAAAACAAAGTCGCTTTTTTTCCCTCGTGTCCCTTTGTTCCCTTTAATCTTTAAAACTACGCAACGGATTTTGATGATTCTTTCAGTGTTAAATAGCCCATTTATCGAGGAAGGCTATAGGCTATATTTTATCACGCTAAGACTAATAGGAGCGAAGAAATAGAGGAAAATGTGGAAAAAACGGGTACGGAAATAGTTTCCACATGTCACGATATAGCTGTCATATTATGTCTGTCTGACACGAAATTTGACACGATAGACCCTACGGCTACATAGCGCCATACAACCCTCATTGACGGAGATAGGTGTTAAGATTTAACCCTTAATTCACTTCCTGAGTCCCAGGGACTCACATCAAAATTTTAAACGGCCATTATTCAAAAGTCTTAGCACCTAGTTTCCCCCACGTCTCAGTACCTTCATGTAGTGACGCGGGCGACATGGTGCCGAGAAGATGAGTGCGTACACACCATATTTGGTGAGTTATTACGCCGAGTGAGTCCCAGGTACTCATACTAGTGAATTACGTTATAACATATTTTTATAAGTACATGAAAGTTTTGAAATGTAGATTTTTCACCGTTATAATAATTTAAATTATGTATGCTTTATTTTTCTGTTGTACAATTGTAAAATGGCTTTAAAAAACATGACTTTATCAATCTAAGAGAAGACGGAGCAGATTCCATTCTGGAAGCCTGGCTTCAAGAAGATTTGGGCGAAAAAATGACATTCCTGAAGATGTGAGCCACCCTGAAAGAAGTTAGCTAGGAGGGAAAGCATTACTACTTAGGCCACTGTAAAAAGAGAACAAAAACTCGAGACTAATAGGAGAATGTGGAAAAAAACGGGGGAAATTATTTGAAAGAGCTTATCTCGCGAACTACTGGAGCAATTTTTATGTTATTTGGCACAGTTCTTATCTGTAGACCACGTGAAGAATCATAGGCTATCGATTTTAATAATTTCTTCAGTGGCTATATATTTTATACCCGTGCGACGCCGGGGCGGGTCGCTAGTAGTGTTAATAAAAGCAAACGGATGCTTTAACATTTTGCTGAAACAGAATATTTTAAAGCTTTATACAATTTATGTTTGAATAATATTATTCAAATAAGTTTTAACACAAACTCCCTCTAATAGTTTTCGAGCAAAGGATTATAAACTATATCTCATACATATTATGCCAGAGAAATGTCGATTTGATACGAGCGGTTTATTAAAACAGGCTCGTGCTTAAACTAGAAACATAGAGCAATCATAAAATATACGTACTTACTGAGAATTTAAAACAAAATCTACATGAAACAAAACTAAGTAGTAAAATAAATTACTGATTTAGCTAAGCGCTAAATTCGGTCCAACAAAGGATCAAAGACAATCACTGAGGTGAAATATGAAAATGACGAGAAGTAAAAGCTTTTGAATTCGCAAAGAAAAGTATCAAAGTTTCCATCGATTGTCCAACTTTGTCCCTTTGTTTTTCGTAAACAGCTGCGCTGTCGTTGGCGTCCGTCGTTTCTGTGCTTCAAACGCGTTGTGGTCTAAATATACCATTTAAATTCAGAAGCGATGTTCCTCCGGCCCCGATGGACTATTTATTGTTTGCTTTTATGACTCTTCTTTGACTTACTTTCAGTTCGAACTCTATTTTCGAGATCGTTTCCAGTCCAGTGTGTCAATGATTCTGCAATATTTATTTCACAATGTTTTCGGTTGCTCTAAATCTCAATTGTTTGGAAATATAATAGTAATAAATTATAATGTAAAAGCTTATAGCAGTCGTATACACCTTCGAAAGAAAAGTGTAAGTACCCATAAAACTCGATAGTCTCACATCTCACCAAAACGGCCGTCGAACTTCTACTTAAAATGAGTATAAATTGCGAAACTTGAGAATTGTTTGCGTCTCCGTGGTAATTTACTCCGTTTTTCCACAGTTTCATTATAACAAGTTTAATTGAAGACCGCGTCCGGTACATAAATTTTAACTTTCAGCATGCATTTTAATCTACTTATAGTTTGCAATGGTACATTTGCTTCTTAATGACTGTTGTCGTTCAATTGTTTGTTGGTAATTTTAAGATGATTGTTGTTTGCATTTTACCGAGACTTTAACTGTTCCATTTAAAATGCAAAATTACAATCTGTACGCCAAAGCTTTGCTGTGCAGCGTAGCTACAATATCAATGTTACAATATCACGTACGAGGTAGTTAATTTTGTTATATACTGACATTGTCTGGAACTGATAACTGTTGGAAACCGCACGATGTTTTAGTATCGGTTGCCTAATGACATAGAGGAGTAGTAATTTGGATTGTCTGAGAAATTGTGGTTTGGTTTCATCGTTGTGAACAATAATTCTGGATCTCATTTATGAGTTGAAAATATTATGGAACCTTTAGGCCCAATTTCACCAACGACTGTTAAATTTAACGCTCGAAATAGTATCACGGTTGCTCTTCCGTCTTTGACATGAAGGAAAGAGAAGACATGACATTTTAACAAGCTGTTAACACTAACAGACGTTGGTGAAATTGGGCCTTAGTGTTAATAATAAGATATCTACTTCTTACGGTTTTCATAGTTTCGCATTTAGATGGATAGTTGTAAAAATATTCTAAACTATGTGATCCCTTCAACCTTCTTAGTACAAAATAAAATTACATCTTGCCGCAATAAAAAGTGGTCGCCTTTTCCCGTGCTCTAATAAATACAGAGTCATTATCTGCTTGTTAAATCCAATCGCTTAGCCGTGATACCGTAAGCAAGAGAAATAAGGAACATTTTTTATATAGATAGACAGAGCAATGAAATAATTTTAAACATTTAAATATCATCGGCTGTTTTATATCACTTAAATTAATCTTTCGTGGCGAAAACCAGCAATGGATGCTGGTGTAATTTCCGAGAACGTAACGTGTCGAACATTTTTCTTAGTATTGCCCTTTAAGGAATCTGATAAAGAAATTTATGTGGCGACACCGAGCATGTTGGTTGAAAATCGATGACATTCTTAATTACTTGTGAATCACGAAATGTTATCGAAAGAGTTAATTAATTGCAAATGGTAATGTTAGTCATCGAATTCTTGTAGGTTATTATTCAGTACAAAGTAATTGATATCGTACTAAAGACTTTCCTTTCTATTTGCTTTGTAATTTTATGATATTAGTGACCTTTTTAATAAAGTAATAATTTTAACAAAAAAAGTATTTTTACTAACAAAATATTATAGCTGAAATCCATCTAATTCACTCGTTAGTTTGAGTATATTTAATTAAGTTTAAGTAACTGAAATAACAATCTAATATTTCAACAAAACTTCTATATTTGTATACTTAATTAATAACATCTTCATTATATACAAAGAGACTGCTTGAAATTTGCTGGATATTATAGTCATTTTGCTGCGAGAAACAAGTGAACAACTGAATCGAAATTCCAACTACTATTAACATTCAAGGAGCTAAAATATCTCGTCACCAGACACGAAGAAACAAAACTCAAGACAATGCTAAGTACGATTCTATTTTAATCAGACGAAGAATGGAGTCTATTTAACGTGTGAATGACTCGAATAAAATAGCGGTCTTGTATTCAACTGCAAAAGGCGCTAAGTTGTATTACGAAACCGAATGTACAGGCAACCAAAATAAATCTTTTATTTTCATAGTTTACATCGAATTTTAAAAACTATTTTTTCATAGTTGTTTTCCCACCTTAGATTTGAACTCATAATTATTATTGTCCTTCAGATATAATATGTATTTTCAGAAATACTGTCTTTAACTACACCGTTTTTATTTGACTGCAAGTTAATTAAGTATGAAAGATATAAATGATATTTTAAATGACATTGTTTCCTTTGAAATTCATCCACCGTTATCTTAGCAGGAGCGAAACAACAAATGAATGTTAAGTCACATCGAATTACTGAGCTGACAATGCATAAAGGTTATCACAGACAGAACAGGTAATGTAAAGATGTATATTATAGCACGATACATCTCAATACATCTCGATACATCTTTCTATAGAAATCGTCAGGAGACCACACACAACAGCTATAACGTATATTTTTACATTATAGCTGTTGTGTACGATTTCTATAGAAAGATGTATCGTGCTATAATATACATCTTTACATTACCTGCTCTGTCTGTGACAGCCTTAATGCGCACGCACAGAAAACGACCGATAAAATCTGAGCATTTGAATCGGTACTATACAGATCGCGAATTCAAAATAACGCGGCTGTCCCAACAAAACAGCGACGCCAGCACAATAAGACAATGTTCCGCGTGCCACGCCGATGCCAGCACAGATTTATACAACATCACCTGCCTCGCTTAAACTATATTTGAATGTTTCATTCATTTGTTCGTTTCAAGCCCGTCAAGCTAAAGATAGAGCTCAGGTTTATATGCATGAAGTTTGTCTAAACTCTAACTCATATCTTTGGCGTTTATAAAACGCGAAAGATATGAGTTACAGAGTACAGTTATAAAATTTACCTTTTGCAGATGTAATGAATATCGTATAAGCCTTCTACGTGATTGCTCGTGCTTCAGCAATTACGCTACTCATTTTTCGTTTGCGTAAAAAACAACGTAATAAATAACAATGCAAGTCATGACTCACGCTTCAAATAATAAATAACTCTCGTACACATTTTCGGTCGAAGAAAACAATTTCGTGTGCTTCAGCATAAACAAAATTTATGCGCCCCCAACTTCCTAAACGGCAATTCCTCATTTCGTTTGCGACAAACCTGCACGAGCTCATCTTCATTTTTATTAAACATTTTCCCATAGGAATTGCAAGAGTGACAAACGAAATTGTTAATGCTAAAGGCAATTTTACGAGGGGACAAAACGTGAGTTGTAATTCAAAGCACGCCCGCAATCCTTTACATCAAGTCAATCAAAGAAACGCAGCTCGGTCCGGAGATAACATTAATGAATTTCATTCACTGGGAATTCACAAAAGCGGCGTCCCGCTAAGGTTGAATCGACCGCGGTCTGCGACTCCCCGGAAAATATAAATAATCCCCGGTCGCACCGAACCGCGCGGAGTGAGTGCGAAGCGGGCTCGCGACCACTTTCTCATGCAAAAGTCGAACTGTAACTCGAATTCTTAGCTGAAGCACTTGTCGGTTTTACGAGCGTAGAGCGATTTAATCCACTTAAAACCCGGAGCACAAACTCGGAGCCGACAAAGCTCTCAGCCGTTCTCATTTAAAAATGGAAATAAACCTTCGGCCATCTTTGACTCGACGCGCGACCGCCGGCTGAATTCTAAGTGCGCTTCTCCACCGGCCACTAGCTAGTAGCTACAGATTCTTTTCGGCTTGATGGATAGCATCCTGTTTGCGCGAGAAGATGTTTCATTTACTTCTATTGTCAGCACCTCGATAAACCCAGCCATCACGTTCAAAAGCCACTCAAAGCCGTTCGAAAATAACATTAAATTACTCGCAATCGTTGGCGTCATTATCTCAACACATTTAATATTCCGACGTAATAAAGCTGTCGGAGTTTCACTTTATCGAAACATCAATCGTCAACCTGCACGAATATAATAACGCCACTAATCTTGAAAGCTTTTCACATATTAAACACGAGCCGACTGTTGGCGAAGATTTGCACCTGCTCGCCACCTTTCGAACATATCCAATCATTTTATTTGCATTAATTCCTAACAATCTAAACTAAGTATGCATTATAATTCCAAGGAGCCAATTTCGATGATGTTCTTGTGAACTCCTCTCAAATTATTTATGTATTCATGTTTCATGGGTAGGTACCTAATAATGTAATTCGTGAAATGGCTGCCAAGGAGAAGATAACAAATTGCACATTAAAGAGCAATTCGGTATAATTAGGCCGCTTCAAAATTTTTCTGTTTTATAAAATACCGCTCCTAAATAATGCTTAATTTTTCTCTACAAAGTAACAGCTATAATTTGGACTCCAGAATTTAATTGCCTCTAAATATCTTCCTTTTTTGGGGTTCAGCGGAAATTGCGTGGAAGGAAGCCACTTCCAGACAAAATAGGTCTCTAGGTGCAAGATAATTACACTTTTTATCACATTCCGGAGGTTGGGGTTTAAATGGGCGAAGTAATTAGCAAAAAGTACCGTTCAAACTTTATACATTCTTCTTACCTTCACGAAATTCACTCTTTAGTGTGTTATAATTAGACTTAATGTTAAAAAGAATTGATTTCTATTGGTATTACAAGTTTGGTAAAAAATCTTTTTCAATCATGCAATTGAAAATTATTTATTTGCAGAATATACTTATTCTACGGTTAAAACAAATTTTTAGTTTATTGCACAGGAGGGTGCAACTTCTTATGGCCCGTCTGAGCCATGCCAATTCGCATCGCTTATTGAAAAATTTTACTATCATTCAAAATTCACCTTTAGTACTGTACATTTTTACATTGTAGGAAGTTAAAAACCAATCTAAAATATTCTAACGTTTTACCATAGAGGAATATCAGCCAGAATCGTTATTAACGCCATCTATATATAAATAGCTTGCTTTTCCCTTATACGAAATTTTGTATCAAAGTGTTAGTCTATGTATAATAATTGGTCTATGGTTTTACTAAAAAACCCATTTTGTCCACAGGACGGTGACCGCGGCTATTTGGAGGGGCTCGCGTCACGGTACGCAGATCTGTTCTCGACACACTATGGCGACGTGCTGGACCACCTGGAGGAGCTGAGGCGGCACGAGTGGGAGGAGATGTCCCCCCGGATGAGGGTGCTGGGGGGTCCAGGCACGCCGCAGACCCCCCCGTCCGCGAGCCCGGGTTCCCTCGCCCTTAACAACCTGACCACGTCACACTCGCAACCCATATACGTGCCTGGAAAATATTCGGTGAGAAGATAGAATTTTTTTAATTAAAGAAATAGAGTAAATTAACTTACACGTTGGCAGGTAGGTATTCTATTATTTGGAAGCTTAGAATTTTGTTTAAATGCAATAGGTATGTCAATAACTCTACAAGTGCCAATATTTGGGTGTTTTACCTTATAAACTATCATACATACATGATATATCTCATGAACCTCAATTCAAGTGAATTCAATTCATTTATGTATTTGCTTTAAAAGTGGTAAAAACAGTAGATGGTAATAATCAGTCAGAACTAGCACTTTTAGCTAAAATAGCATTCAAATAAGTAAATTAAATCTCATTAAATCTACAATTATTATAAACATTATAATTGATGCACTTTACAAAGTACTCGTATGTAAAATGTATTACCCTGCAATTTTATGACATTAAAAACAGAAGACTAAATAAAACACTCGTTGTTCGGTCCTCTATAACTAAGCTGAAATTGATCATAATCCCAAGAACCGTAATAAACCAACTTTTAAACTCATTACCATAATATCGCGATTATCATAACATTAAAATACTCATTGCTTAATATTGAATTCTCTGAGTTGTAGATAAAATTAATTTCCCTAAGAGATCGTTAATTTGCAGAATTTATTTGTCTTACTTCATTCAAATTAAGATAGGGTTGCTTTCATCATAAATTAAGAAGTTATCGCCAAGTAACAATAATAATGGATTGAATTTATTGTTTTGTTTGTTGATAAATACTAGGACATAGGTACGGTGAAAGTAAGATAGCGAAATGGCGAAATGTACTGGTGAAATCTATTAATAAATGATAGCAGATTTATATACTTCCTGCGTTATTTTATGAGCATACAAGTGATTTAGTTCCCTTAAACGCACTGTTATCCATATCACTTAGCTATCGTTTATTACAAATATTGTTTCATAATGTTGTTATAATTTTCTGTTCAGGAATATAAGATTAAGGTCTAATGACTTATGTAACAGGAATTATTTTAGCAATCTTATCTTATTATTTTGTACAATAATAATAAACATCGCATTTCGTTTACAATATAAACTATTCATTCCGTTTAAATTCAACCTAATGCTAAGTACTCAGTACTCACCTCACAATATACGGTTTTGCTCAATCGAGCAATAACGTCGAGCAAAACCCGCGGCTTGGGCTTTCGTTCACACATTCAGCATTGCTCGATAGTTTTATTCTAAATCGATATGTTTCATTCCATCAATCCGGCTCGATCCGGTTCCATCAATCCTTCGAGCGGCTCGGTGCGAGCCATCGAGCTGTCAATTTTTTCGGTCCACGCGGTGGTTATTACTCGATTTGGAGTAAAACTATCGAGCAAAACCGTATGTGAGTACTTAGCATAACAGTGAGCGTTTTCTCCGCAGCCCTCAAGTTGTCTCACCGACAAGGAGGAGGACGAGATTTACGGTTTCGGATACGGTGTCTTCGGGAAACAGATGTTGCATCGTCAGCAACAACAGAAACAATTGTTGCTGGCCCAACCCAACCAGCCGCTAATACACAACCAGCAACATAACTATCAGAGGTATGTTTGTTATTTTTTTTTTACTTTTCATTGCAAGTATTTGTTAAACAGACTGCAAACATTCTAAGTGTCTAAACACACTAGGCCGAAGTTACGTGGCGTAAATTCCGCATGATTCCGCCCGCAATGTATTTTAAATTACCGATGACACACTATTCCGTATTTTGTATGCGTTTGACATTGCGGACGTAATTTACGCCGCATTCTTCGGCCTTGTGTGTTTAGACACTAAGAGTGTGCGGTTTTAATCTGAATGCATTTTAAATACTTTAGTCACTAACATTCTTATTTAGTAAAACGACAAAAAATTAAATGATAAAAAACCCATCACGAAATCTGCTCTGTTATAAAATTCTCGGATATTTTATGGAGCCAATTAAAATTGATTGAAAGGTACCGATTTATTTGCTAATTAAATTATCTGAATGATAAAGTGATTTGCCTAATCTTCTTGTCATTTCCTTTCATAGCCCAATAAAATGTTGCATTTAAAGCTGGACTATCTACAAACTCTTAAGCAGGTTTACTTATAGATAAGGTTTTACTCTGCATGTTTAGCGCTTAATCTAAATTGAAATCAGCCGTTCGATTGGCGACAGGATTTCTGAACGAAACGTAGAAACTCGGCCGTTTGTGAAATATCCGTATCCGTATACGAAATTACTTTTAGGATAGTGGGAGCCATATATCATTTACGACTACTTAGCGAATGTTTTAAGATATTCCGTCTCTACCTGAGGATTTAAATTTCGAGAAATGTTTTCGGAAAAGGGTTTCTCATTTGAATATTTCTACATGCTTCCGTGTAACTTAATAGTGAGTTGAGGTAAAATGTTGCAACATAGTTTTAAACCGAATTCTGCTTCTGCTTTCAAAATGTCTGAGAAATTAGAATTAATTTCCTTATATTCTGTGTCTGTTTGAGTGTTTAAACTTGTCTCAAAATTACATCAAAATGACAATAAAGGCATTTACCTAACTAAACTAATGATTATTTAAGAGTTACTATGTAAAAACGTGTTTAAATTTACCTGTTATTTCATCCTAAATAAATCAATGACAGTCAAGTCGCAATGCCAGATTGAGATCTTCTCTCAGCATCAGGCTAGCTAAATACGTCTTAAACCAGTAAAAAATTTATCCACATTCCAAGAAACGATATTTCCGCGGTGATTATTTTACGAGAGACTTAACATCGGTGTAGCCTTTCAGTGCTTTGAGCTAGATAAAATCAATCGTAGGACCTATCTTTAATTTATAGTTCCAAGATATTGAATTGTAGAAACCCGAACGCTGAATTATCGCTAAATATCAGGTATAACTCGTACTGGAGTTTACTGAGGGTTTTCATTTAGTATTTAACGGCTAGGTGCTCTGATATATCAGATACTAGATTTAGGTCGTGTGAATTTGTTTTATCGGTCTAGAAATTTCTGAGCTTGATTTTGGAGCTACCTTTTTCGCTAAGTATATAATTATGCTAGCTTATTATAGCTATTAATTACGCTGCCATTACTATAATATAATTACACCAAATAAAATGTAGATTTTTTACGTTGTTGAGGTAGCAATAACTTATAACTTTTATCAAATCAATAATAATGACAACAATAATAATCAATTATAGTTCATGTTCTTCTATTTTTTTAATGTTTAACTTAACCTTTGCTTTACTGTGTTCTATATTCGTCGTGCGTATTTACTCAAGCACCTAAAGTAGTTATTTATTTTAAGACCTCAAGAAAATGGTGCTTTGCGATAGCAATAGCACATTAACTTCAATAAACTCGAAACCTAAATCAGCTGCAACGAAGTCGGCTTAAAACTTAGTAAATTTAAATTCCAAGCTAAGATTCAGAAAATTGTTTCATTAGGTATAGTTTAAGTGATTGTTTCACGTTCGTTCAAAGTTCCTACTATCAGCATAATATATAATATAATATGCGAGAAGGTATACAATATTATGAAGTAAAATTAAAAAAATAATTGGCCAAGTGCGAGTCGGACTCACGCACGAAGGGTTCCGTACCGATAAAGAGCAAAAATAGGCAAAAAAACGTGTTTTTTGTATGGGAGCCCCCCTGATTTTTTTATTTTAATATTATTATTAATTATTAAAGAACACATACAATCAAGGCTTTTGTGAAAATTTCAAGTGCCTAATAGTTACCAGTATTGAAATCGAGCAAAAAAGGCCAAAAAAATCACGTTTGTTGTATGGGAGCCCCCATCAATTATTTATTTTATTTTGTTTTTAGTATTTGTTGTTATAGCAGCAACAGAAATACACAATCTGTGAAAATTTCAGAAGTCTAGCTATAGCCGTTTTTGAGATACAGCCTGGAGACAGACAGACGAACAGACAGACTAGACGGACAGACATCGAAGTCTCAGTAATAGGGTCCCGTTTTTACCCTTTGGGTACGGAATCCTAATAATCAGCCAAGTGCGAGTCATACTCGCGCACGAAGGGTTCCGTACCGTTATAGAGCAAAAATAGGCCAAAAATTGTGTTTTTTGTATGGGAGCCTCCCTTAAATTTTTATTTTATTTAAATATTATTATTAATTATCAAAGTACACATATAACTAAGGCTTTTCTGAAAATTTGAAGTGCCTACTTGTTGTCATCATTAATAGCGAACAAAAAATGTTTGAAAAATCACGTTTGTTGTATGGGAGCCCCCCTTAAATATTAAATTTATTTTGTTTGTAGTATTTGTTGTTATAGCGGCAACAAAAATACATAATCTGTAAAAATTTCAACTCTCTAGCTATTACCGTTCTTGAGTTACAGCCTGGAGACAGGCGGACAGACGGACAGACGGACAGACATCGAAATCTCAGTAATAGGATCCCGTTTTTACCCTTTGGGTACGGAACCCAAAAAAGGATACTATATTCGCAGCGCCATTAAATCGTGTGACCGCACTCAAACTCTCGTGTGTTCTCGTGTTTTACTAAGACTTACGTCTGCAGCCGTTGCGGTTACGACTTTTTTATTTAAGTACACATTCTAAGTTTTTTGCGAAGATATAATATATTATATCAGTTTGAGCAGGCATATAGATGCTTGGTATAGAAATTAACCTTATATCAAGTAATTTTCTTCGAATTTCGATCAACTAAAACGTATTAGGTAATAAAATTCGAACTCCAACATCCACATTCCATCACATCGACGCTGTCGGACACTGCTTTACATTTACATCTACAGCTTAACATTCAACACGTCATAAATTTGTAACAGGTACATAGCCTAGGGGGCCTATTCTCAGGACTCGAATGTCAGTCACTTCGAGCGCCTTCTTTATTTGCACACACACAATATGCTATCGTCTATCATACACTTGCGCACACGCGTGAGTGTCCCTGGACCTCCACAAATATTTCAGAACTAAAACCACCGAAATCGGTTCAGTCATTCTCAAGTTCTAGCGAGATTAACAAAATTTTAAATTCATTTTTATTTATATAGATATTTTCTGTACTTCTGCCTGGTATCTACAACCAGTTCGTGAACTACCCCGGCGAGAAGATCCGACGTAAAAACTTATACGAGGTGGTCTTTTACCAAAGAGATGGAAAATTCTCTTAAAAAATCTTCTCATCGAAGTGACTTTCAAGGCATGAGAATCGGGTCCCAACTCCCAGGTAACAGGTATTAGTGGTATCACCCACGCCTCTGGCGAGTATACTCCGGTACCACACTAATTAGCATGGTACAAGTCCCCAACTCGCTAGTTCGCCTAATGAATTACCTCGTAAAGTCGATTGCGTGATTTCGTCCATAGTACGGTCTACATGTAAATTGGCATTTAACTTTTTAGAGGTATCATGCTTTGTATCAGCTTAGGAAATTCCTTCACGCCGACGGTAGAAAAGAAATTAATTTTTCTTCGAGTAGCTATTCGATTTAAAACAAGCACTTAATTTATCTGCTTACCAGCTCTAGATTTACAAGCGTATACGGTAGAATATTGAATTTGTACGAAGCTTGAAAATACTGTGCTTTTACAAAGACTAATTTGTTTTTGATCTTCAATGTTTTTCTGGCGTTATCAAATCAAATCAAATCAAATCACTTATTTCGGGCATCAGAGGCCCATATAACAAATACAATAAAATCTAACATACATCTATCTATACTTATAAAATTACATGTCCTGACTGACTGACTCACTGATTCATCATCGCTGAGCAAAAACTGTTAAAGTTACAGCCACGAATGGTGTGGTTGTTTTATTAAGGTGTGGTTGTTTTATTAAGTAGACACCCACTAAGGAAGGAATTTAGAAAATTTTACCCCGAAGGGGGTGAAATAGGGGTTGAAAGTTTGAATGAAAGTCCGTCATTTCTTGAGTTAGAAACATGAAACTTTATTTTTGGGTTACTGATAAAAAATGAATGGATACGTATTTAAGCGTTTTTGGAAATTCTACCCCCAAGAGGGTGAAATTGGGGTTGAAAGTTTGAATGAAAGTCCGTTATTTCTTAAGTTAGAAACTTGAAATTTTATGTTTGGGCTACTGATTAAAAATAATTGGATACGTGTTTAAGCGTTTTTGGAAATTCTACCCCCAAGGGGGTGAAATAGGGGTTGAAAGTTAAAATGAAATTCCGTCATTTCTTAAGTTAGAAACATGAAAGTTTATTTTTGGACTGCTGATTAAAAATGAAGGATAGGTATTTATTAAGTAGACACCCGCTAAGAACAAGAAACTTTATTTTTGTGCTACTGATTAAAAATGAATGGATACTTATTTAAACGTTTCTGATAATTCTACCCCAAAGGGGGTGAAATTGGGGTAGAAAGTTTCAATGAAAGTCCAACATGAAAGTTTATTGACGTTTGACGTTTGCTTAAATAGGGTCCCGTTTTTACAATTTGTATAAAGAACCACAAAAAGGGGAAAACTATCCATCTTTGTTATTATACTATGTTAACGCGGACGAAGTCGCGGGCAACAGCTAGTATAATTATATAATAAATACCTTAAAACTAACACAGGTACATATTTTATATATACTTAAAAAACTAACACTGTCACATTTTGCCGGCGACGTGACTGGCTTCGTTCCGGAGTCTCCCCCGGAACCTCCGGTAGACTACATCCATCGGCCAAAACTCCGGCGCCTTGAAAGTCGACAGAAGTTTCGTCGGTACTCTCACCACAAAGGAGCTAAAGTTAACTTTGTGGCGAGACTGCAGACCCTCGACCCTCAGGCGCAGTGTCGTCTTCTTCTGGATTCTTCTTCTTTTGTTATAATTGCGAAACAAGATTATGATTACTAAATATTATAATGATAAATAAAAATATCATAGCTAATTTTTTGCGGTTAAAATTAAAATAAGAATATTAAGATACTGGAATATTATCGTCAAAAAGATAAGCCGATACAAGTGTATAAATTTTTATTTCATCAAAAGCACTTAAACCGTCATAATCTGTGGGAAACATCGAGCGTTTTATATTAAAACGTTTTTATCAAACGGATTTTCATTACTTTATAAAACGGGTATCCTTTTAAATATTTCGCAACACGAAAAACATTAAATTAGCATTACGATATGGATCCTGTGCGATATCATATTTTGTAATTTGTAGTCTTACTCTCTTATTTTGTAATGTACCTAAGTCTTTTTAATATAGTTTAGAGTAATTCGTATTTTGTAGGAGTATAATAATTATTGTATTTATGTAGAAATTTATAACATCTATTTATTTTACATATTACAGTCAAGGTTTTTGCTTCATTCATATTCAGATATTTAACAAAAAGATACTTGAGGGCCTGCAGCGGCTTCTGAGTCTCTCAGACCCTCCTGCTTATATCATACAAGTACATATTGCTTGTAGTAAAATGTAATGGTGTCGGGCTAGCAACAGTAACAACAGTAGACATGAGAAAGAATCGACATACTGACATATTTTATCGACAAAATGGCGGATTTCCATTGTCTAACTGTCACTTTGTCTTATCTAACTGTCACTTTGTCTTATCTAACTGTCACTTTGTCTATTCTTCCCACTGACCTCTATAATACACTGGACTGGCTATGCCGTACAAAATGACTGCTATTTTTTGTGCCGATTTGAAGCGCCACCGGTGAGCGTACTGCGAACTAATTACATAGAAAATTACAACCGCCATTTGCAAAATAGTAGTTCCAAGTACACTCACTACTGCTTTCACATAGCAATCAGCGCCAATATGGCGACTTTTAAATAGGAACAATTTTTTGATAGCGATCGCCGGTCCAGTGTATTATAGAGGTCAGTGATTCTTCCGTAGAAATAGACCGTTTCTATGGTGACCATGCTACTTCTGCAGGTGTATTCTCGAGTGACAGCTGCTTTGCATCCATGCTTCTAAGTCACAGGCTACACGGTCAAATTCTCATCAATCTGATCCATCAATCTGATTGACGGAATATTGACGGTTATAAAAAGTTCATATTAAAAATACGATCAATCCATCAATCCGAGTCGTACACGATCAAATTTTCGTCAATCCGTACCAGATTGATGGATCAGATTGATGAAAAATTGACCGTGTAGCCGGTGACTATGGAAAAAAAAAACTTGTAGGTCTGAAATATATAGTCAAGTGTCAATCGAGACAAAGTTTTCTTAAGAGAAGACAGTGTTTTTACAAGACAAAACGTTTAAGTAGGCGATAAGTAGGACCGTTTGTTCTACTCGTGCAGTAAATAAATAGTCGTATCGGGAGCGCCCGATCTTAACGATGTCTTGGA
Organism: Polyommatus iphigenia; assembly: GCA_963422495.1. NCBI lineage: Eukaryota > Metazoa > Arthropoda > Insecta > Lepidoptera > Lycaenidae > Polyommatus > Polyommatus iphigenia. The sequence goes on along the minus strand of OY730181.1, from coordinate 41,419,073 downwards.
CCGAAGTGGGTGTCAACTGAAGCTAATGCAGTTCACACATACGTTCAGTATGTTACCTCAAAACGAGAGTCACCTTTATGTTGTTGACATAAGGTCCTCTCGGAGGTAGAATAGCTGTGAACGCTAGTATCTGCTCGCTATTATGCCCAATAGTTTATGTTCATAGGAACTCAATATGCTTTCTGGAGTTATTGCCGTATAGATATAGATATTATGCTTTGTTGCAGATTTGGCTAAATCAAAATAATTTGGATACATGTAACCAGTAATAAACAGAATATGAACATTCATTTCGAGATTGAGAAAACTTACGACTCTACATTCTCAAAATGTCTGTACTTTTAATCCTTCGATCGCGGATTCTTGAAAATCTATTGTTATTCTATTGTTATCGCGGTCACCGGTGTCCTTATGGGGATTGAGGGGTAATTCGACATTCCTTTGTCAAATTAAAAGTTAAAAGACATTTTGAGAACTGCATTGCAAAAGGATTTTGAGTGATTCTTTTACTTTGGCCCAATGCAATACTTAAATCTGCACCATGAATTTATAAATAAAATACTTATTGTCCTCAGAATTCTGGGTTCTTGATCATTCAACCCTTTTACTAGTAAAGCGTGAATACGCATGTATAACTTCTTTTTTTTAAAGAATAAAGATTAAAGAGTCCTTAAACATCCAAATAAGACTAAAGTAAGGCAAAAATGTATTTTGTTAAACGACCGTTAATTCTGCACTCTGCAGTATCCAATCAAATCTAAAACAATTGACTGCGCAAACTTCCAGTGAAATCGAATTGTCTTCGTCGCACTAATGCTGACGCGTATTAAGTTCGACGTATCCGAGTCAATTAGCACTAGTCTAACTGGCTGAGATAGCGACTTGCAGATATGAGAAATGTGTACTCTAGATAAAATAACGATCGAGTGAATTTATTAAGTTTGTTTTAGATGAAATAGTTTTGCTAAGTGCGTTAGTTCTAAAATGTTATGCAATGCAACAAAAATTATAAACTATTGTTTAAAATAGCGCATTTTCGCCACCTTTCTAAAGCATCGTAGAATTGCAGTTAGTTTCGTTTCAATGTAAATAATTTCCATATGTTTTTTAAAATAAATAAATGTTTTTTTTATTTTATTAGATACTACTTAAAAATCAAGTGAGATGAAGCGCCTGATATATAGGTAGCTTATTTTCTGGGAAGGGTCCTCATAATTTTGCAAATGTTTGCTCCACCGTAGCGTCTAAACTCTAAAATGATCCGATTCCTAAAGGGTTGTCAATAGGTCCATACTTACTATTACTATAACTGCGAAAGTGTGTCTGTCTGTTACATCCTCATGCCCAAACCCCTGAACGGATTTTGCTGAAATTTGGTATGGGTATACTTTGAGTCCCGAGAAAAGATATATCCATTTTATCCCGGGAATTTGTACGGTTCCCACGTGACAAACAAATTCTGGCGCAACGGAGTTGCGGGCGTCATCTAGATCGTAATAATGAGTGTTGAATGGAGCTATGTAGCCGTAGGGTCTATCGTGTCAATTGTCGAGTCAAACAGCTGTCATATGACACGAAATATCTTCCACATGTCACTGTCATTCGTCTGTCTGACACGAAATTTGACACGATAGACCCTATACGGCTACATACCGCCATACAACCCTCATTGGCGGAGATAGGTGTTAAGATTTAAGAACTAACCGACAAAGGAATTACGCTATTACGTAACTGACTGCAATGTCTAAATAAGGCAAGCGACACACTGTGCGCTAATGTGTTCCGGACACATTAGTGCACTCAATAAATAGAACTCGAAGGAAATAGGTGCCGGCACAAAATGAGTAATGTCCTCACTAATAATATACACCGCACTAAATTGTCACTAAAATATGTTTTGTGTCTTTACAGTGTTAACCATTCATCATTATAGTTCCTTGTTCAATTTTAATATTTATATGCTTTCATTAAAAAAAAAAAACAATGTTCGACGAACCAAGCGCGAGTCGGTCACGTAGCGCGAAGGTTTTATATGTTACTGTAAAAGCTCGAACTGCAGTAAATCCTAAGATTTACTAGTAAAACCTAAGATCTACCAATTCCTAATGGTAAATGTCCGAAAAGGTTTGCGATACGAACTTTTACCACCATATAGTTGGTAGATCTTAGGATTTGCGTTTAAGACATGGTCTATTATGTTACAAAAAAAACGGCCAAGTGAGAGTCAGACTCGCGCACGAAGGGCTCCGTACCGTTATAGAGCAAAAACAGGCCAGAAATTGTGTTTTTAGTATGGAAGGCCGCCATAAATCTTTATTTTATTTTAATATTATTATAAATTATTAAAGTGGTATTAACCGTGGAAGAGCCATGCTTCGGCACGAATGGGCCGGCTCGACCAGAGCAAAAAATCGTCGTAATTATTAGAAATACTTACATTTACCAACTCGTGTCGGTAAATCCTAAGATTTACACTCAAATCTTAAGATTTACCGAAGTTCGAGCTTTTACAGTAACATATATACGAAACGACCAAGAAGTACTACATAAAACATTGAGAGGTAATTAAATATTTGTTTACTTTGTAATGAACGGGCATAGGCAATTAATCATTGTATTTTATTATGATGCCAAAAACAATAAAATGAACACTATATCTTTTTATTTAAAACAATACATTGCAAGTTGCAAGTATAAAAATAAAACAGCAACGATCACAACTCTTGAATTTTGGCAAGTTGCCCAATATACGGAGCAATTAATGGTTTAAGCGTTGATTCAACTATTCAATTCATTACTCTGTCTTGACGCTAGACATACTATCTATTTATATAATCTAAGGAACAGTGCTTAGATTCCATCTAGCCAAAATTGTTATTTTTTTTATATCGTAATGTTGTAAAAGAGGTAACTGACTTGGGAATATTAGGATAAGTTTACAAACACGCTATCGTATTGTTTACTGTCTTATTTTTATTTCTAAACATAATATTAGGACAAACCACCCCATCGTTGGCAGCCATTTAAGTATAATTATTATTGCACCGTAAATATTTGTTTGAAAACAAATAATGTAGTATAAACTCTTTGAGTTCCTATGATTTGGTGTTTTAACTCTTCAACAGTGAATAACTAGAAATAGTCGCGATTTACTATAAAAGTTATGTTGCTTGGTGCTTGCATACATTCCGTTGTCAGTGTGGAACGGCCCTTACTCGGGATTTATCTCGGTGCCTGCATAAATGCGCAATGCTTCGTTACGTTCGTGTTGCTATCTATTTTCTTGTTGTGTTTTGTTCGAAGATTTAAATTGGGACCGGTTATCGTTGCTTGTTTTATATGCTATTAGACAGTGATTTCATTCTCTGCATCATATTATATAGTTCAGTCATCCGTGTTGCTATTTTCGTAACTTTGTAGCAACATATTTTGAGAATATATTTATGAGATTTGTGCAGTTTATACGTAGGTAATAAAGTTTAAATGACTGCAGTAATGGTACATCAATAGTCAAACATTTTCAGAATTTATTTACAGAATAATTAACAACCGAATATATTCAAACCGTCTGCTCAAAAATTACTGCTCATTTCGCACAAATAGTCTTCATAAAAACGCAATCGGCACCTGAATGCGTACAAAAATTCCGATTACCCCAAATTGCTCTTACATGTTAGGCAAACTGTGAAGCACTTTTCGTCGATTAAAACACTCTAATTGAATATGGAAATAAAATAAATGTTTAAGTTCCCGGCGCTTTATGTACGTATTAGCACGTCGATTTTCGATGTTATTGCTCACGTAAATTTATATTCGTCCAACTAAATTGGTCCGAAATCAATATTCATTGCGTCGTTGCTCGCTTCCGATACGACGGCGGTCCTGTTGATTTATAGTTCATTGTGGACTCGCCTTTACATCCCAACTTTATTGGACGCTAATAGGTCGAAGTTTGATTTTAATAGTTTGTGGTAGACGAGATAGTTTGCATAAAATACTCTCCGCATATTAAGAGCATACGCTAACACTGTTTTTCCATACAAACGTATTCCCCAATTTACTCCCTGGACAATGCGTCTAGACTCTAGACAATTGATTTTTTTTATGCAATATTGGGATCTGTTAAAACTATGCCTCGACGTTCGATTTTTTTTTAATTTACTAATATAATATAAAAAATATGACCATTCAAAATCGCCAAAAACGAATGCCGCGTACCCCGCCAATCAACCGACCATAAAATAAATTTGAAAGATGTTTACGATAAAATAAAAACGTAGAGGCATAGACTCATTTCTCCTAAAGATATTTAAAAAAATAATAAATAGATAGGCTCTATTTTGAAGGAGGAATCAGAGGAATAAGTAACCTCGATTTACTGTATCTGTCTCTATCACAATACACGTACCGGCGCAGGGTGAAGCGTGATGGCAAAGTTTCTCCGTTTAAATTCTACTGTACCCGCGTTTCCTCTTAATACGGTTGCGAGGCACACCACTACTTGCATGCGAGTGCATCTAATTTTCTTTACGCTTGGAAACAGACCACCCAAGTCCTGGTATCGCGCTTCACTAATCCAGACTGTTTTAGTACACTTGGCTTGTTTCGCCCCAAATCTTGCATCTCTGGAGGACGCTTCGCAAGTCTTGAGCGGCCACGAACTTTGCTTTAGATAAAGGGTTGTTTTCAGCTACATGTATATGGCGGATCATGCTGTGTTTTGCCGTGTATAATGTACATATATCGAGTAACAAACCACGATACAAGGGATTATTAGTTTGTATAACATAATAATTATTATGGTATCTTGTTATCGTCCTATTCAAATTTGAATGCTGCGTGGGATCCTTCAATAAACTATAACTACGAAAATACATACAATATTATTATTATTCAAATTGTTATTAATACTTTTTGTTATATCATTTTAAATAAATATATATGTCAACCATCAAGTATTCGTTCTGCTCATTGCTAATTAATAATTTCACAATTAAATACGGATTAAAATCATATCATGAATCCATTTTGCTCATTAAAATTTGTTTATTCATAGTTATTATCAAGAAATGTCATGGACTGATTTAAATCAATTAATAAAATCGTCAATATATTAACGACGTTAATAAAATGGTTACAGGAAGAACCATAATCTCAAAATTATAAAATTAAATTACAACCTAATCATCGCAAGACACCAATTTTCACCTGCTTGCCTGCTGCGGATATCATATTAAAAAGGAAACTACAGATAATAACCATATAATATGTAATAATAAAATAATAACCATAAAATAACCCTTACTTTTTCCGAGTGTATCTATTTGCGTACAGTATGTATTTAATTTTTAACAAACCTTAAATAATAGGAAAAAATATTGTTCACTAAAACTTGTTAAAGATAAAATCCATTATCGAAAAAGATCTTTCTAAATTAATTAATGCTTAGGGAGGTTTTCTAACTCTTTCAATTCCTACCAAAGGGAAATCTCACAGATAAGAAATTCATGGACAAAGTTAATAATATATTCAAACAGTAGATATTACCTTTCAGAGATTGTTTAATTTTTTTAAATATACAGTCTTAAGGAAAGAACGCGAATAAAGACGGAAAACCAATTTTAAATATTAAATTCTTCAACTTGTTTTAAAACTATGCAGACAATATTATCTTTTGAAGATTTACCGTTTGTTCTTTGTTTCAGCTGTCTAAGCCCCAGATCGGCGTATTTCTACGAATTCCCTCCTAGTGGTAAGTAAAAAACATCTAAAACAATTTCCAACTTGTTTATATTTCGCTCAACTTTTTGTTTATCATAATTTTCCGTTTTAGATGAAGCTAATTTAGAAAATTTGATGATTATTATCATCAAATTTTCTAAATTAGCTTTTATACATATTTGTTAAATAATAATATCTATTATATTTAGTAGATATATTTAGTAGATAGATATTATTTAACAAAACTCCAATTTTCAAAGTCAACAAAAGTCCAAAATCAATAATATCATCTAACACCTGCCTGTTTTAAAAAGACGGCAGTGCTGGTTCATTGAACTCTACTGTCCCCTACAATTATAAAAAATATGAAGTTGAAAAATGTACTTCTGTTTAAAAGCCATTATCTACTCATTTACAATAATCTCAACATTAAAAGCTCTTTTATCTGGAAGTCATCCATTTGTAACCAGAACTTCAGTTACTGGCTTTTTAATGACTTCTTATTTAAAGATTTCTTATACATCACTCTGCTACTTCATAGTGATAATAATGAACAACAAAATAATGATTAATGATTAAAAAAAGCAAAATAATATTTAATGGGTCTCGATATCGAAGAATAAGTACCATAATACATACCAAGTATCACTGTTACCCATACCAAGTATCACTGTTACCCATACCAAGTATCACTGTTACCCATACCAAGTATCAGCTGTTTTAAGCACTTTAATTCATGAAGACCCAAGCGGCCACATCCGGCCGCGATAACAATGAAAAAGCTATTGTGTCTCGTTTTGCCACGATCGATGGGTTAATATAACCTAAAGGACTTATCGAAAAATATTTTTAGATAACTGCCTCGGCACTGCCAAGAAGAAAGTGACCACGTTTTCAAGACTGCTACGCGGACTGAAGTCGCATAGAAAAGAGAAACATGGATCTTGTTCGCCCAAACACTCTCACAGCCCGAGACAGATCCTTCCACCTCAAAGGGTAAGACTTTTATAATATTTTATAGAGTATAATAAATATAATAATCAAACGATGCCGTTTTTAGCAAAGAAAAATAAATGTTATTCGACAAAATATTACTAACAAAACACAACTTCATGATAAACAATATAAAATAGTTAAATCTCAATGAAACTTCTACTAAACATTAAAAGAAAGTGACTGAATGAAGACTGTACTAGTTTTTGCATGGACCACCGACATAGTGGAACGTTGGCATGCAATAACAAAACCAAAAGGCCAACGAGACGCAGCCTTTGAAACTTTTGACTGACCGAAGTGTGTGATCGAGCCTCAATTACCAATCCCTTCTGCGAAAAGACAATTACGATAATTAGAGGTATAATGGTACAATACCACAGACATAGATCAAGATAGATACCGCATGTGTATGTTCTTCGCGTGCCATATCGTGTTCCCAAACGACGAGCAATGCTTGTCTTTCGAAAGTCTGTTCTTTAGTCTGCTATCGGAATTGGACGTCAATCGGAATTTCAAAAATGCCTAAATGCCTGAAAGTGCCGTATTGAGCTATAGAAATTCAAATAGAAACGTTGGCCTTCATAATGGACACGTTTATCATCGGTACACCACATTGGTAGGAAAAAGTGGCACGCTCGTTTTCATACAAATGGAGCGACATGCGGTATCTATCTTGATCTATGTCTGTGTACAATACCTTTTTGAGTTATTAATGCAGAATGGATTAGTGTAATCGAAGCTTAAGTGCTTGAAATAGATTTAGCAAATAATAAACTAAGTATAAAAATGACCAAAACGATGTATGTTTATCGTTTAAATTAGGATTAATATTTTTGTCTTTTACACAGTACTAATGTAAATGTTTACTACTATTGTATAAAGGTTTTAAATTGTATGTGATAATTCTAGGGTACGATTTATATGTTCAATCGATTTAATCGCAACAGTATCAACTTAGATATTATGTACGATTAGAGAAATTGATAGACATATTGCGGACCTACATTAGTCACGTTATGTCAAATCTTGACATAGCCTGACTAAATAATCTAGGTCCGCCATCAGTCAAGAATCAATTTCTCTTATGGTACACTCTTTTAATCTAGCTACACCTACATACCCATAGCGTCTCGCCAAAACACAACACGATTTTGTGTAACCAAATCTCAGCGTACATTGAAGAATGCCTCCCATTTTTTCATACACCCTCTTCCCCCATCCGCCATTGTGCTCGGCGCGACGCCGGTCTTTCTTTGACATGCACTTGCTGCAATTAGTATGACGCGTCGCGCAATTCATGTGTTTATGCATAGCGTGAGTTACCATTCTCCGAGATGATATGAGACTAGTCTTTATATTGCAACGCTTTAACTCCTATTGAATAAGTCTCGTGTCGCCATCAGATCTTTTTTTTTTTATGTAATAAGGGGGCAAACGAGCAAACGGGTCACCTGATGGAAAGCAACTTCCGTCGCCCATGGACACTCGCAGCATCAGAAGAGCTGCAGGTGCGTTGCCAGCCTTTTAAGAGGGAATAGGGTAATAGGGGAGGGTAGGGAAGGGAATAGGGTAGGGGATTGAGCCTCCGGTAAACTCACTCACTCGACGAAACACAGCGCAAGCGCTGTTTCACGCCGGTTTTCTGTGAGAACGTGGCATTTCTCCGGTCGAGCCGGCCCATTCGTGCCGAAGCACGGCTCTCCCACTTATAAAAATGACATTTTTATTTTTACCATTAAATTATCTTCGAAACATTGTAAAAATTTATATTTTCTTCAAGATACATATTTGATGAGTATTTCGTATCAAATGAAGTGATCATTTGTATTAAAAAGAATACAAACAATCAATTGGATCACCTCCTCTTGATTAAAAAAGGCAGAGTACCAAATTTGTAATTTTGATTTGCTCTTCTAGCCTAGGTTATGTTGTACCAAATAGTTTAATGTACCAAATACCATTATATTAAAACCAACCAAAGTTATCGTAATAGATATTAATACATTATATAAATCCATGTATGCTTCGCCAAAGTCAATACTATCAGCGACACTAATACAAATACGATGTTATTACCGAGCAAATTACACATTAAATCCTTAATATCCCGTGTAAGTAGATTTTATGGTCACCCGAGTGTACGTATAACTAAAATTATAGTATCCGCTGTTTGAGTACTCAGTTAATATGTAGTTTACAGTGCATTGTTTATGCTAATACTCACATGACAGGGCTTTATTTTGTCTCCACACTCATGTTTTGATAACGGCCAGCTCCACCATTATGCGAGCGTTTGTGGTACAGCAAGTGATATTACACTTTACAACTTACATGATCTCCATTTGTTTAGTTTTAATAGGGTACACGTTTTATGGTGCTATTAAAAGCTTAATAGGCTATAATCTGTTAAATACTAAACTTGATCTATCTAAACTTAGTCTATCCGGATCAAGGTATGTAAACTATGGAACTTTGTAAGCCTTGATACAGTATCAAATCCTAAGCTTCCTAGAATACTAAATGAAAATGCTTAAATTAAGTATAATGTTTAATGAAACCAGCAAAAGCTGAGGTAATTTGTTAGCGGACTTCTTGAGCTCGCTTGCTTAGTTTTTTCTGTGTGATAAATAGTAAGTACGTTACAGAAAATAGAACTCTCAGGGCCTATTTCACAGTTTTTAAATAAGAGTTAGGAAGCTCAATAGGCTTTTGGTGCTTACTTCAAATTGAGATGCAGAAGTAAAACATGCTTTTAAGCCAGAAACTGATTAGAAAAATTTCAAACTATGCTTTGAAATGGGTTAAAGAATATACGTATTCTTATAAGTTACCAAACTACCGAGACTAATAGGCGTTTTGGCGTCTACAAAATAGTTGTGAATATGCAGGCCTCCATTTTTCCTCGTCCACACATTTATTAATCTCGACGGGGTTGAGAAATGATGGCTGCCAAAGCTAAGTCGGTTCAGTCAAGACGGCGCCCTGAGTTATGGCGTTTGTTGAGAGAAGGGATAAAGGCCATTAGGGCGCAGCATAATCCTTATCGGGCGACTTGCACTTAGGATTACTTCTGTTGGAACTCGCTTTTTTCGGCTGTCCAGCTGTGATTAGGAGATTAAGAGATTTCGCGCCGGGACGACTCAGGAGCCGACGACGTATTAACGATAATGTATTTTTTGGTGAAGGTGGAGGTAAAGAAAGAAACTTGTAGATATATGGAGTTGACAAATCAAAAAGAAAATAATTTTAATGCTTTAATACATTTTTTTTAAACATTCAAGCTGAAACAAATGACGATGGAGAAAAATAATATACCAGATAATGTTTCAATATTACTGCCGAATCAAAATAAAAAAGTGATAAATAAAAGTAAATCTTTGAAAGCCGAAATCTAGACGAAGAATATAAATATTTATATGACATAACTGGCGGTCTGTAAAAGTGTGATTGTTGTATCTTGGAACCCGTCTTGGCACCTCGCCGTAATGTCTTGCAGGATATTGTGCTACTATTAAAGCATTATGGCCTTGTAGAACCACGATATCGGCAATAAAACTTTATATTGGCTCAGCGCTGGCTTCGGTGTTTTGTAGGTCATAAATACATATCTATGTTAGACCTATAAATGTCCTATAGTCTATCTACGAATTTAAATTCAGGTTAATTCAGAAATATCGTGTAGTAGAGACTTTTAATTTATTTCAATAATAATGTATATGTCTAGATGTGAATAATTTCTCTTTGAACTTTGAACACATACACATATCTAGTAACGAGTACATGTTCTTTGACTTCAAAGCTTTTATTAACTAAAACAATAATGATGATGCAAAAGTTAATAACACTGTTATGGAGCGGTCAGAGTGTATGACGTATGTGTCCTGCCTCAGCGCATCTGGACAGAATTAAATTGCATGCAAGTTTGAATAAAGTTATCTAATATGAAACTCGTATTAAAATACGGCAACTACAAAAGTTATACGCCGCGTATTTATCACGTTTACTGTGGTAATATTTTCAAAGCTATGTTCCTGACATAGATTACTTTCTTTGTGCTACGTGTGAGTCTGGGTTAATGCTTTGAGCGAAATGCTATTTTGTATTTGAATTGCTATTTTTATGTGATTTAAAATTAGAAAATTTATCACACATCTGTGTGATAAATTTATCTAACGATCACTAAATTAAGCTTGTTTATTTAATGAACGAGTCACTAGTTCACTATGTAATAAGTATAACGATTTATGTTTTTCATTTATTTTAGATTATATTTTTATTGTCCCTTTATTTCATTGACTTGATCCACCTTTTAGTTTACTTTACTACGATTTTGTTATTATAGTCTTAGGTGCGTTTCCCTGACCGAATTGTGTATGTGTCAGTTTTCGGGCGTTCAATTACATGCAGCTAAAACGTATCTTCGATCGAGCAATTGGTCGCAATGAACGCAGTATGAATATCCGATACTGGCGATATTGATATTCAGCTGTCAATCTGCACTCAGCCAGAAATTCAATCACAGACCATGTAATTGTCGGAATAAAATAAATTTGCACACGAGCGATAGAACATGAACCAATTAAGGTGTTTTAAATAATTAAAGTAGTGCAGTTGTCCATTAAATTTAAATTTTATTTTTATATCTCTGATTTTGGTGCTTAAATCATATTTTCACATTAATTGGCTCATTAAAATCTAAGCTGAATAGCAGCTGTTATTCAAAATTAAAACTATATCCATTTATCTGGGTTTCTTCAAAACATTTCGCGTTATAATTATCTAAAACATTTCAAGTTTCATTTACACAAACCACTATCAAAACGTATCACACAAAGGAAAATCACGAATTCCCTATTAATCATAATTAGTAAAAAGAGGATCTACATCACAATGAGTAACAATTTATCATACACACAAAGCTGCCCCATTAACTTCGCACTTGATAAGGACTGAATACCCCGCGACACTCCGGAACTGTATTTGAAATTTATAGTCCAGTAAAGTCCATACATTGTCTATGTTCAATACCTTTTTCGGCTCCCTCGCTCCACTTTCGTATGCCATTATTCGGTAATCGATGAAAAGAAAATGTATGTCATAGGGATTTGAATACCTCGGGTACCTTTTATTTTCTACTCGTGGTGCTTTGTGATCTAATCAGCGAACGTCATCATCGACTAGTAAGACATTGATATCAATTCTTTTTGTATTAAGCTGTGTTTTTTCCGCTTCATTTGTTTGTACAAAGACGCTTAACTAAGGAATAAATCTACTTTTTTGATTTAAAAATCGTTCTAAATTGAACTCGACTACATTCAGCTTTAATACCAAATGTTTGTTAGAATCTAAGTAGATCAAAAAGCTAATTTAGAAAGCTTTAATACTTTGAGCTTATTACAAAAGCTTTCTGTATGAACTTTCAATAGGTGAATGCCCGTTCACTTTGCATTAAATGTTAAATTTTTTTTGCAACTTTTTGCATATCACAACATTGAATCAGGGTTTGAACCCTGATATTTTGGTATCGAGTCGGCAGAAAAGTTGTAACTTTGTACTATTTGTTGATAAAGAAATGTCTGCTCCGTTTGATAAATGATTGAAATTTTTCTTTACAAACTTGGGCGATGATTTACCAAACTTATTCAGAGTTGTGACGTTTATGTAATTTTAAGATCTCTGATCTTGGCTGTGTATATTTTTGCATATATTTTGTGCTATGTCCTGCATTACATAAAATATTAGTTTTGATTCAGATGTTAATAAAATTTATTCGCAAAATACTTCTCGTACCTAATAGGAAATTGGGTCAAAATATTAATTGATGTTTGTGATTGATACTGTACGATAATAGAATGTAAACAAAGTTCATTAATCGATGGGAAGTCAATTTGACTGGTGTTAGCCATTAAACATTCTCTGTTCAATAGGCGGAGCATGTTTACATTGAACCCTCAATAACCGACCGAAATGTAAGCACTAAGCAATTATTTTGATAGTTCGAATTTCATTTGTATATTTTTTTCTTAGATACCGTAGTCAACCAAGTTTTGTTGATTATAGAACCCTAAAACGGAACCCTAACCAGCTGATTTTTTGTATATTGGTAGGTTAATAGTTGTTTAATTTAAGAGTAACATTGTCCTACAAATAGAACAATCCATATTTTAGGACCATCAAATCAAAGTATAAAATCCTTTCTATCTCTGTTAGCTACCACTTTCAAGATTTTTCGCAAATAAAAATGTTGTTTGTCTTATCAAAATGAAGCTACTCACAAAAATTTTGCTTGATAGTAATAAAAAAAGTTCTAGGGCTCGCTGACTACTAGTATTGCGTTTTAAAAAGTCGCTGGAGATTCAGATTGTAATTATCCAAGAGCAGCCACCAACATGATTGTAATCATACCTACTGATATTAGAAATAATCAATCTGGCACCATGGCGACTCCAAAAATATGTATAAACTTAGTTGTGAGTCTGTACACTTTAGTTGTAAGTAATAATAATAATTTCCTTCAGGTGGATACTCCGGACAGCGTACTCCAAAGTGGTTTAGGCCTTGGCCCGGGGCCAGATACGGCTCTGAGGTCCATGGTTGACCCGCGCGACTATGACCGCCTCCGCTTCTTTCAAATGAGTGCCGCCCAACCAAACACCTTCGAAGAGACGATACATAGGGTGAGCTCGCGTTTTCCTGCAATGCAATGTTTTAAGAGACTCATTCAGGGATAAAGGTTTAGGTTGCTTCGTTATCACTTTTAATTTCAAATGTCAATGCTTTGGTTTTATCTGTGTAAGTTAAAATGTATTTATTATATTTGAATCAGAAGCTTAATAGTCTATTAAGTTCTCTATCTATCTATTAACTAAGTGTTTTCGGTTACACAAGATTTCTTGTGAACTAATATTATTACAATTTTTTATTCTTATTCCTATAACATTAGGATGTAATAAGTAGGCATTTGATGCTTTTTATTGTTCTTCGTATTGTACTTGTAAAAAAATATTTGGAAATCGTAGCATATTTCATAATATATAATATTATTGATATCTCTTAAAACATTTGCAGGAAAACTACCTGTTACACTCTGGCTGACAAAATGCTAATTCATAACATCATTTATTTCGCTTCAAATATCTCGTAGACTTGCTTCTTATTCATCATTTGTCAACAGAGCGGTAACAGAAATCAAAATTCAAAATTTCTCATTTGCCTTTTTGGTTTCTCTACATTTGGTATGCTCAAAGAACAGGAGGTGGTTTCACTATAAGTTTAATTATTACGCTAATTATAGCGCATTATATTTTCATTCAATAACTGATAAATAATTTGGATTTTACCATCGCACTAGATTCGCGTTTTGATAAAATCAAAATGTCCATTTTTTACGTGCACGATTGATCATCAGGTAATCATCCACATAATATTATCTATTTCGTATGCGATGCATTCGTTGCGGACTGATTTGTGTAATATTTAATGGAGGCACTTCACATGGCTATTTGTATTTGGGTATTTGATTCGCCAAACAATCACCATGTGTAGACGGTATATTTGACAAAGTATTGGCCTTATTTGGCTATTTGAAAAATATGACCAATACCATCCAATACCAAATACACGTATCTGTAACTTTGTCGGTTTTTGATGCACATCAAAAGAGTCAAATAGGCAAGTAAACAAAATCAAGTAAAAGTTTGCTATTTGACATCCATGTGTGGAAGGCCGCATTTGCCTTTATATTTTGCTTGTTTGTGTACATACGTCAATAATTTTGCTAAATGCAACAAAAAGCCAATAGCAAATACAAATAGCCATGTGAAGTGCCTCCATAAAAGAACACGAAATTCTGTCAAAGGAAAACGACGCATGCGATTAGGATATGACGTGGACTTACCTATGGATGCCAAATTGTTAATTGACAGTTCATTATAGTTGGGACTTGGGCATCAAATAGCACGTTGTTTATCGCGATGGCGCCCCTGGCCACGCATGGATGCACCCTGTCGCATTTGTTTGCACGAACCTGCACGTGACGGAAACGCATGTAGCATGACTGTATGACAAATAATTCGTAATTTGACTAATTAATCCCTGTTTAAGCGTATCAAACACGCTATTTTGAGTCACATCGAAAATTCTCTTTCATTGTTTACTCGTTTCTTGTCCATAGAGAATAATTCAAAATTCTTTAAAATATGACATTCATTAGTCGCAACTCGCATGGTTATCCGTGCACCGTCAAGCGATTTCGCTTTTAGACGTTTGCTTAGTAAATGTATTTTTGTTGCAGTTAAAAGTTCAAGAAGCGATGAAAAAGAAGGACAAAATAGCGCGAGAGCAAGAGGAGGTAATTTATTCCTTTACTCCAATCTTTTATTTGCGAAAGTTCTTGATTTATTTCACCCGCGATAAATTAATAAAAAAAGTTCTGCGAAGTTTATAAATAATTTAATTACACTAAAGTACGCTGCGAAGTACGATGAATTATTTAAAAATACATTTTGAATCCGTTGTTAGCTTTCGTATCCGACTTAATTGCATTTGCTCGAAAATCTCGTCGACCCGTCTGTCGACTTTACGGCCAACTTTCTCAGAGCTTCAGCGTAGGCTGCAGGCAAAATAATGAGAAATAGTAGACAATTTAATAGAAATTTGAAAGCATGAATGGGTAAGCCTATTATTATGGTATTATGCTACTGCTATTGTTCTAAGCACAAACATAAAGGATTATAGTTTCTGCGGAGGCCTTTAGGCATGTTAACTATAATAATGACACTGCTCATATTTTTCAAATCATTAAATTGTAAAATCTTATGTTACACTGATTACTTTTATACATTCTTCCACTTGTAGTAACACCTTTAGTCAGCACATAAAGCTAGAGGAAATAAATTTGTTTCAAATAATTTACTTACACAGCAAACGCACGCAAATAAAATAATCTGATACAGTGTGAGTGGAACCCTTAATCTTGCGACTTGGACTTGCAAAGCCGGGCCCCAGCTAATCGTGCCCTAATCTCGAGCTAAGCCTATTAGAGGCACTTGTATTGCTTCCTTACTAAACTTTGGAAGCCCTTTACAGAGTTAATGGATGCAATATCTGTATGCTTACTTGTATTAGTTGGTAATTATTAATATTATTTTACTTAGGGGAAAGTGATAATGTGGTTTGTTTCATAGAACGATGATACGTAAAATACTTATTTACACAGGTAAAGTCGTTTTAAAATAATGTGAAAACAAAAGAAAGAAAATATACTTAATTATGTGTCTCATAAAGTACAACTATGTAGTTAGTAAAATATGTAAAGAGCTATTGTGAGCTAATGGCTGGGAAATAAAAATGCATAAATTAGTTTAACGTTCAATACTTTTCTACTTAGGGGAAGTGGTCTTTTTATTACAGCACCAGAATATTTATCGCCTTTCCGCGACCGAGGCGAGAGATTTTGCCAAAAAATCCTGTAATGTTTTTTGCTGTTAATGCATTTAAGTTGTGTACGAAGTATTTGGAATACAAAATCGTGTTACGCTGGAATTATTGCGCCGTGTTCAACACAAGTAACTCCATAAAACGTTTTTATTGGGTTCCTATCTTTGCCAAAATTTATTCGTCTTTCAGCCCGAGCATCCTTTTGGACCTACCACGTCGTTTTAGTAACATTGAAGCATCTTTTAGATCCACGACGATTGACCAATCTTATACGTTTGTTATAAAATAAATTGTTTGTTTCAGATTCTAAGGGATTTACGACATGGCGTCATGAATATGGGAAGAGACGGTGTCCGGGGGCCATTTATCGGTACGTTTTATGATAGAAGTAATCACAACAATGTACTGCTAATTAGTTACAAAATCGATGTTACATATTATAAGATGCTATTTATTGTGTCTAGTGAATTTTGTTGCTAAACGATCTTTACTCGCTTCATTTACTATAATAACAAAATATATTTAAACGTCGATAACATCGAATTGGCTCTCGATAATGAAAACATTGATTTCGAGAGTCTTTGTAATAAGTTTTTTTGATGAAAGAATATTTTTTGTTGTAATTGTTTTGTTTGTGGCTAAGCAAGCAGACATTTCGACGATTTTGTTTTATGTGGTTGAATTGTGTATTTCGTTTCATTTTTTACTTTCGAAATGTCTGAAATTTCATTTGCAAAGGGGAATATTAAGCATGTTGCTTGCTCGATGTTTCAAACGTTTAATTTATTGGAATACTGTGCGGCATGCTTATTCCAGAACCCGTCGATACACACCGGTCGATAATACGGTCGCTTTCGATGTGCATCATTCATAATCATGTTTTTGTTTTATTTTGAAACTTCATGGACGAGTACAATTTCATTCGCACAGCAGAAGCTGGTCATAAATGAAATCGGTCGTCAGTCCTAGTGGAATCATCGCAAATCATGAAGACATACATTTAATTTGCGTCAAAGTGCTAAAATGCATGTTGTTTTAAGATATTTTGCATAAAACACGCACGGCTTTCCGATGTTCGTACACAGCTTAGCTGCAGTGTTGTCAGTGAAACCGCCAGTGTTTGGGATGGGATTAACGGTAAACTTTTTTTGCAATTACGCTAGCACGTGTATTTTTATTTGCACATTTCGAACACAACTACACTAGTCTAATCGAGGGCTCGTTTGCAGACGACACGTACATGTACGACGACGACGCGAGAGGCCTGTCCGGGCGAGGACACTGGTACGATGAACCTCCGTACGAGAGCGACCCCGAGGACTTCCTAATGGGTGGAGGGACACCGGCGGCATCGTTTCAGAACGGCCGAGTTTGTTTTACCCTAAATCTAAGAAACGAGACGAGAGGTGAAGGCGTTATATCATTACGGAGCGCCGGCGACATAAGCCTAGCGAGGGCCCCTCGGAGAGGATTAATAATTCCACAAAGCGGGCCATACCCTACTACTGTGATACCCTTGCGAACGCCGAGAGATAGGGAAAGCGGAGATTACGCCGCATCTGACATTCAATCGATAGGATCGAGGTTATCGGGCATATCGTTAGAATCCAGCCGATCCGAACGGGATTCCAGAAGAGGCTATCGACAAATGTCGGGTTATCGGATAGGAATAGATCCGTTATCGCCGGCGTCTTCGGATTACGAAGATCAAGAGAGCGAAACAGACTCGCAGCATATAGCCACAGTGCATAAGGTAATTTTGCTGTACCTCAACTTTTTACGAATAAATTAGCTTCCACAAGATTCATCTAGCTTTTGATTTAATAGCCCTTTTCACACCTTAATTTTTATTTCATTTCAGTCCGCGGAAGAATGTGAGGGCGTATCGAATTTAGCCGGAAAAGTGAGGGGCTTAAGACAGGATGTACAAAGGAAAATTTCAAGATTAAGACAAGAAAGAGGTCCCGACGGTATCGACCGACGTACGAGCGGCGACCAAGCGTTTCCCTGTTCCAATAGTTCTTTTGAAAGTCTTCCCAGCGGCTCAGGCAGTAGTGAGTGGATTTATTAAGTTACTTGTCTGTGTTGATAATATATAAACGTTTGTAAATATGTTTTGTCTTTCTTTTCTGTGTACCATAGCGCCCATAATATAGGTAGATACTCTTGTATTACACTAGTTTTGAATTTCCTACTAATTCTTCATTGCTTGTAACTTAACAGCAACTCCTTGTATGATGTAACCGCAGGCACTACTCACTTCCTCGTATCGTTGGTCAGACAAGGTGCAATCTAAACCTATAAGTCAGCAAATATTTATGTACAGGCACCCAAGCATTGGTTCGCGCTGGTAGTAATCACTCATCTCTCTCGGCAGAAGAAAACATAGAATTAAGTCCGGCCGGGCGGAGCTTACTGGTACCGCAAATGCTGTGTCGGGCGCGGGCACTCATCGATTACACGCCTAATATTTACGAGAAAGACGCCTTGAGATACAAGGTACGTTATTTAATCTACCGTTCCGCCGTTTCTCTCCGCCGCGGAGTCACTAATAATATATCATTTGTCGACAGAAAGGAGACATCATCGAAGTTATCAACATGAACGCATCCGGGATCTGGCGCGGCGTTCTAAATAATAAAGTAGGAAATTTCAAATTCGCGAACGTCGAAGTTTTGTCCGAGAGGGACACTATGAGATCTAGAACGTCTAAATGGTGCAAGAGTCGAGAGAGGCTCTGGGAGACGAGACCGAGGACCGTAGAGGAGTTGTTGAGAAGAATAGATCTGCCGGAATACATGGTCGCTTTCTCGAGGAACGGCTACGAGGACATAGAATTGTTCAAAGAAATTGAGCCGTCAGATCTTGACTACTTGGGGATCATGACCCCCGACCATCGCACCCGGATATTGGCCGCTGTGCAACTGCTGCACCAGCTCGAATGTAAGTTTTTAAAAATAATACTTACTACCTACTAAAATAAATTCAACCTTCTCGGTAATACCTCGATCGTGGGAATCGCAAACACAATAGATTTTCAATTGTTATGCGATAGCCGGGTGCCGCTTGGGGATTGATGGGTAAATGTTTCTTTACTTTTTTTTTCTCCTTTACTTGTTTTCTCCGCTTTGCTCAACGGAGCGAAGATTAATATAAAGCGGAATTAACTACTCATATTCATGGTCCTTAAAATATATGTTTTGATTTCTTTCTCGAATTTGATCGCTCATTATGCCGCTATAATAAATACCGCATAAAACTTTATTGTTTTAATTAAAATGTGAATGGTTCATAAAAACTTTACGGCCAAGACACTAATTATAATATTATTAAGTTCATTACGGTAATAATGTTTGCTGTAATACATCGTCTTCCGGTGCAGGTGGCGAAGGAGAAGGAGAGGGCGGGGGCTCTAGTTCAGAAGGCGGCGACTCCCCGTTCGGTCGTCGGCAGTTCCCCCGCGACTCCGGGTGCTACGAGGCCGGCGTGGGCGTCGGCGGCGTCGGCGGAGTCCGAGTGCGGACTTCCCCGCTCGTCCACCGAACCGACGAGCCGTCCCACCGACCGCCGGACCCGGCGCCCACTGCGAAACGCTCCATCCGTCGACGCCAGCCCGACGACGCGGAATGCGACAGAATCGAGAGATACCCCGGCACGGTGGTCGAGAAGAGCGTAATCAGGGGCGGAGGTCTGCCGGGCGGTGCTCGCGATGACACGTGCGAGTCGGATCACAAGCTGAACGTGGTGAAGTTCGTCGCGGGCGGCGAGCCGTGCGCCTCCGAGAAGAGCAGCGACTCGGGGGTCAGCAGTTCCTCGTTGAGCTCGGCGCACCCGCATCGTCCCTGAGCTAGGCCTTCCGCGCCCGCGCTCGCATAGACGCTGGCGCGGGCGCGCGCGCACTCTGCGCACACGCCCGCTCACCTCATTGACTCTGAATCTTCTGAAACTCCCGATCTTTAGTAACTATCAAATACTTTCTAATTAGTAAACCTCTATAGTACCTCCATGCTCAATCGAAGAAATAAATTCTTTTTTATATCTAAGTTTGTATAGCGTTTAAATGTTTCAAACGCATAGTGACTACATTATTACTCGAAATATTTGACATTATACATCATGTGTACAATAAAATTTTAATAGCTTCATAAAATTGTTTAAAAATGTAATTTTCATATTTTTTGTCTGATACTACCACTTTGTCAGTTCTTACGCGAAAAGCTCGGATTTAAACTACTTAACTGACTGAATAGAATTTGTTAACTTTGTTTAGGCTATAGGTATAGCTTCTTTTGATTGTAATACCACGGAGTTTACATAGAGCACAGAAGATACAAAAAAGGCTTCCCATTTTCATGTCTGTCACCACTTCTAATAGTTTCAAGGGCTATATCGGTCTAATAGTAAAATGTTAGGATTGTAATATCATATTGCGTAGTTCCTTTCAATGTTATTATTTGTTATTTGTGTCATGACTCATGACTCATGATTGATCGTAACATTTTCCAATTTGTTAATGATTTTGGTTTTACTTCGATATAATTTAACAGAAACGTATCACAACAGTGTTCTTTACATAATCGCTTAATTAAGTAATTTCTGAAAAGTTTTACAGATCGTAATCAAGACTGAATTAAAGTAATCATTTCACAACTGACCCGACTGGTGCTTATAAGGCTTTTACGTAAATTAAATTTCGATGAATTTATTGTTTATTCCTTTGCAATTGCTTGTGTTCTACACACAGACATAGATCAAGATAGATACCGCATGTCGCTCCATTAATGTATGAAAACATTTTTTTCTACCTCCTGTGACGTACCGATGATAAGAATCGTATCCATTATCTAGGCCAACGTTTCTATTTGAATTTCCACAGCTTTTAGGCATTTAGGCATTTTTTAAATTCCGATTGACGTCCGATTCTGATAGCAGACTAAAGAACAGACTTTCGAAAGACGAGCGTTGCTCGTCGTTTGAGAACGCGAAATGGCACGTGAAGTACATACATATGCGGTATCTATCTTGATCTATATTGTGGTTCTACTGTATTTAATCGAATAATGTTCAATCGATATGTTCTTTAGACTTAGGGACGAGTTTAAGCAGTTTTTGGACAATATCTACTATTGTGTTTAGTGCAAAGGTTCTAGATTGTTCATACTAGATGTATTGCAGTGTTACCTAAATTTAGCTTTGTATCATTCCGTTCTTTTCTAGCATATCACGGTAAATGACGATTAATACT
This sequence comes from Polyommatus iphigenia, assembly GCA_963422495.1. Lineage (NCBI taxonomy): Eukaryota > Metazoa > Arthropoda > Insecta > Lepidoptera > Lycaenidae > Polyommatus > Polyommatus iphigenia. Next base: position 41,397,673 of record OY730181.1, on the reverse strand, counting down.
TTAGTTGCTTTGATAATTTATACTCTGTTCAAAATTCTTATTAATTTATACAATACTTTAATATAGATTGCCGGAGAATCTGCAATTTAAAATAGAATAATACGGTATTAAATCTTTGCTTGAAATATAATATCGAACAGAGTATAAATATAATTAGTTATATAAAATGTTATTTTAGGGCAATAAACCAGGCAATAAACCGTCTGGTGCGTTTAACGCGCGTTTTCGATAGCAATAATTGTATATACTTTAATAGATAGGCTAATTATTGTATGTTAAATTAAATTTTTTAAGAGAGCTTTATACGGTATGCCGTATGTAAATAGGTGTGAGATTAAAAATTTCACCTAGATCTTCCTTAAAATTAGGATTGCAATTTTAGCCTCACTCGGTGTATGTCTATTCCCGTTCTCATACGGATCAATAGTAACATACAATGTTCTTTCAACATTCAACTTATTATTATGTTGAACCACAGTTATAAGTTAAAAGCCCATTGTCCTTTTTTTGCGACGACACAAAAATTCCCCGTTTTTGCGGGCTTTAAAGCAATAAAACAGATTTTAGACGCAATTTCACTTGAACATCGTACGTGATGTCGTGTCACGTACGTCGTGTAGGTGGTCCCGAAATGTCTTCACTTCATTGGACCACCTCTATAATGCGGGTTGCCAAAAAGTTGCACATTGCTGTATTGCTCGCTAAGGGTCTGGCTACACTGGGAATTTTTAACGCGCGAATTTTTTCTCGCGATTCTGTAGCACTTTTAAAAAGAGTATCCGCACTGCCGATAAAAAAATCATGTGAATAAATTCGCGAAAATAAATATCGCGCTGTTAAAATTCGCAGTGCGGACGGGGCCTAATTTGATGATGTCATATTTACGGCCTATTTTTAGCCTAATAATGTCTAGGCCTAAAGGGATGAGGATTTTCAGGACTAGGAACGCAACTCATACCACTGTGTAACTGATTTTGTGTAACAGTACTATCGCTTACCATCAGGTGATGCATCTGCTTCTTTCCTGGTTCATAAAAATCTCCCGAACTGCAATTAGTAACTTGTGTTCCCTACAATAGTTTCAGTGTTAGTAGCGTTAAATTCTTATGAACTCGTAATTTTTGATATTCAGTGTTTCTTGTACGAACGGTTGTTATGTAGTAGTAGATCGGTATCAGCGTTCAGTTCCCTAGCTTTTTTATGGCCACAGTCACGGAGTGCCAAGCGATGTGGACGGACAGGTAGTTCACTCTTGTAAATTTTGTAAAAACACCTTTTGACTAAAATTATGAACTAGTCCGAAATTGTACATAGATAGATGTTTGTTACCTGTATATTGTAGATAGAATATTCTTTTGACAATTATTGTATATTCAATAAAAAACAATTATTAATTATTGTTAAATTTATTTATAAATTACGTTCTAAACGCTCATTAGATAATTCGATTTGTGAGTTATTTTATTTGTACATTTTACAATTTTGTTTTTAATTAATTTAACCATAAATGACAGTAACGTACTTTTTGTAGCCATATTTATATTTTTTTAAAACGAATATTACGTGTAAGTTTAAAACTCCACAAATGGATTCTAAATAAATAAATCCGAAAATAAATGTGTGCAAGTTGTTTCATTTCTTACCAAAAACTTCCTGCGACCTGCAGTATCTAGTAATTGATATTATGAACCTATTAACATAATAACGAGAAAGTAATAATGATTATTATGGTTATTGAAGTGCTGTCAACTATGAATTAATAGAATGTTCCTGGAACGATGATAGACTGCAAATAGGTACCCAATACACGACTGGTACACGGCCAGCTTTACAACACGAAGGCGCATACTTTTGGGAAATTATAAAATGAATCACCACATATTTTTCTTACGAGAGTATATTTCAGTAAAATATAATACTATAAGCATTAAGTATAAAACATTATCGCACACTTCATAAAAAAGAAAGTTTAATTAAAGTTAACTTACACCTTGTAATTAAGTAATCGGTTTTTCCTGAGTCTCCGTTTATCAGAATTTCGGCATCCCAATTAAGATATGCACAAAAGTAAGCTCAGGGGCCGTTAAACAAGTTTATTTACACTTTTATGGCTAATTTATACTGTACCCTTTGTAAAGGTGTGTTTACACTAATGACATTTATTATACGAAACCACTATGTTGCTGTTAGGTAAGGGTAGTGTTAAATAGTATGAATTTTCTCGTAGGCTTAACGAAAATGTTTCCTTTTTATGTAGATCAGTCTAAACTTATTTGTTTGTCAAGTAATTTACCTTGATTCTAATATCAGGCTGTCCACGAGAATCAATAGGAATTAGTTAGGTAATAGAAATTTGCTTATATTTCGTATAAAATTTCTACATGTTACGTGATGCAATGCAGGTAACCATAGACATAAAAAGTGTGGGCAAAATTTTAAAATTTATCTTTATGTACTTTTAATATTATAAACCTGAAGAGTTTGTTCGAATGCGCTAATCTTAGGAGGTACTGGTCCGATTTGAAAAAATATTTTAGTGTTAGATAGCTTATTTATCGATGAAAGCTATATATTAATTAATAATAATATTATGATCACGCTAAGACTAATAGAACCGAAGAAACAGAGGAAAATGTGGAAAACAGGAAAAAATATTTAAAGTGCTTAGGGGAGGTCAGCTCAAAGCGGCCACCTTAACTTTCAATTTGAAAAAAAGACGAAATATTATATATTTAAAAATAAAAAATGTGCTACCAGATAGTGCATTTATTATATTTCTGCTGTATGATTCATATTGACCCAAATCTTAAAATTAGCTCATGATTCACATATTACGACAACCTGTCAAAAAACCGCTTTGCCCGAGGGCCCGCCTAAAGCGGCCATAAGGGTAAGGGCAACGTGGCCAGCCCAAATGTTCACACGAAATTGTATTTTTTTTCTTATATATAAATATATTTTTTGATAAAGTGAATGCTAAAAATGTTCGAAAATATGTATTTTTTAAAAAAAACTGTAAATTGCTACTATAGCGCTTATGCCCGGTTTCACAATCACAACATTTTTTCTATAAAAAATAATCAACTCTTCTAAAATAAAACAATGGTCAAAATATATCAATAAAACTTTGTTTTATCTATATATTCCTGTTTTTAAATGTCTCCTTAAAGTATTGCGAGGGAGACCATGTTTGTTGGCTACTAATTTGACTGAACCCTGATTTTCTTGAACATCTTTAATAGCTCGCGCCATCGTAGTCTCTTCCCATGACCCCTGGATAGTTTTCTTTTGGTAGTTTGTTCAAAATAGTTTTAATTAATTATCATATAAAACTATCATTTAGCTCAGCGGCCTATTGGCCGCTTTGCCCGGTCCGCTTCGCCCTTCGGCAACCGTTCTGTTTTAAACAAATTTTTCTATCGCATTTTTTATCACACTCTAGAATAAAAACAACATAGATAAAGCTAATAGATAAGCAACGACATCGGGAAAATAGAAGCATTCAAATAAACAAGAAAATAATTAAAACAGGAAGAATTTACCTTGCATTTTTTTAATAAAACGTGCAATTCCAATATTTTTGGCGCTACAAGCTCGTTCCTTCCCCAACCCCTACCGCATCATGGAGCGGGTCTGGGCGGGATGTTCACTATGCGCCAGAGCAGCAACGTTGCTCTGCCTTTATAAATAACCGAAATATTAAGCGTGGCCGCTTTGCCTCCTATGGCCACTTTGAGCTGGGCTCCCCTATTTCACGAACTATTTACAATATATAATTTGGTGTATCACAAATAGGTCTTTAATTTTGTAGCAACAATAATGGCAGTTAAGGACCAACATAATATAAATATTGTATGGGCCTATGTAGCCTAATATAAATAAATAAAAAAAAATTAAGTACTAAAAGCTTGCTCAAGTAATTCACTGCGGGTCAAAAATCATAAAAGTTGAAATAAACGTGTCTCCTAAACAAAAGCAAACATGTCTCCCATATGAAACCCCCATAATGAGTCACGCATTTATTTTACACATATTTGCTTCTTACCTTTACATTAAAGCAAAAGGATGCGTAAGAAATCTTCACGCGAAACTCAACCTTCAGAGCCTTACAATACAGGACATATCCGCCCGTCGCAAAATGATGAGTTGTCTTCAAGTAATTGTGGCTGCGTTCATTTTTCAATATCTCCGTATATAAATCTTAGTAATTGAAATTCACCATGGAACTCTTGTCGTAAATTTTTTATTAGCTCTGCAGTATCATAAATACTGATCAGAATAAAACTGGATTTAGGTCCTGAGGTATCAGAAGGTGGAGTATATTTAGCTCTACGTGTGCACAAACATGAGCTTTATTTTTATGGTTTGAAGGCCTTTGGAAAGACAAAGCCTTTAGCCAACAGTTTGCATTTGATAATTTTTATGGCAAAGTTAGAAAAAAAGATTGAACCTGAGACATCGCATTTGCATAATATACTGTACTCGGCGAAACATGGCGGTAGCGGTCATTGACTCCCGTCAAAAACTTGTCATTTTCTTTATAAAGCGCGATTGACAATTATGAAGTGTCAGATGTTGTCAATCGCGGCTTTGTATAGAAAATGACAAGTTTTTGACAGGGAGTCAATGACCACTACCGCCACGTTTCGCCGAGTACAGTATAGTTACAAAAACTTAAATAAAGTTGAGAGTAGATCTCTCAGCTTTATTTAAGTTTTTGTAACTATATTGTACATACAAAAACTTAAAAACCCTCTAGAATCTAGATCATCAACAAGTGACTTTTGTTTGTTTGCGTTAAATAAAACTACTAAAGTCTACACAAACGGATAAGTCCACAAGAACTTTGGCTACTTACTATCCGCAAAATGTGCGGTTCCTTAGGGATTTCCCGAAGTCACATGGTATATAAAAGCCAGAATTTGTAGTAAAGGAAGATTCCGAAGAGCACGTACCGTTCGAAGAAGTCAAACTGCAATTCCCCACGGCGACGACACTCCAACTTCTAGAATCTCTGAAACTTATCTCTCAAATTCAAACATTCGAAAATTATTTCGATCCACGAAATCAATGCTTCATATTTTACGATAATTCTTTTGTATGGGAGTTGAGTTCTCCAAAGAAATAGAGAGTGAAGTGGATTTTCAGTTAGGTTTTTAAACTTTAAATAAAATATTATTCAGAAATAAACAAGAGTGATTCTCAAGTTTTTATTTATTTATTAGGTTGATATAATTAAGGCACAGTTTTAATAAATATTATAAGCCCCGCAGTTAAAATTGCCATCAGCCATGCCATATTTTTAAATGATGCAGTATTCAGTAATAATATTAAGAAGATAAAAATAAAAAGCAATGTATGGAGTTAATAGAGCCTACCTAATCTGTAATTTGAACGATCTTGTTGGCCTTTACAAAACTTATTTTCATCCTTATTATAAGCGTTAAAATACCAGCTCACTGTTAAAGTGATATATTATGTAAATTCATATAAAAATACCTCAGCATTTTTACCTTTCATTATTTCACCTCATCAATGGAAAGGCTCCAAAATCCGCCCTCACGAGTGGTGAATAAAATTTCGGCTTTCTAAAATAAACGCTAGGATTTTCCCATATTCATACTCAATCAGAGCGAGCGGTATTTCAGATATAGAATTTTTGATTGTTACCCTACTTCTATGTATGCTCAGCTTTATATTTGCAAAAAACAAACAGCGGGAGTTTCTGGGTCAGGATAATAACGGGTCCTTGCACCGACTGGGAAAATATTTGTTGAGGTCGGGACTCATTGCATTTGTAGACTTTATGGCCTACTCGCTTTTTACATAAAATTCTGGAGCTAATTATGTCAAGAAGCTCGCTGAGCTGATAATAGATTGTAGACTAATTAGATGGTAGATATTATACTTAGGATTTCATTGAGGATTCCTGATAGGAATCGACGAACATAATAATCAAAGACGTGAGTGGAACAACTACTTTTCCTTATAATTTAAACAAACTTTGTTACTGACCTACTTCATCATCTGACTTAAAATATATGTATATTTGACGATGCATAAAATCCACATTTTTTTTTATTTCAAATCAGTTTCTCGGCCCTACAGCCTCCATTTACGCAAGCAATAGCAATTTTTAAATTGTACTTACCTGCTTTCATCGCTCATGTCAATTGTATTTTATTTATCATAATATTCTACACTAGCTATCATAATAAAGAGGTAGGCGATAAGATAATATCTAATAATATGTTTTCTTTGCAACAAATAAGCTCCTAAGAAGTAGTGAACCGATTTTGATGAAAAACAAAATGTAGATTGTAGAGTACATCACGGAAATAGGTTATTGCGAAAAAATTATCATTAATGGTGGGATACAGTATTTATGAGACGTGCGAAGCTGCTGCACGCAGCATTGTGGCAAATCTTCGAATCATGCGTCACTTAAAAAAATAAGTAAATACTTATAAAAAATTTTATTTGTTTATTATGCAAGCAAGCCTATTAAGGGATTTTTCGTGTATTTATAAACAAAAACCTGTTTCATAACCCAAACTCAGATCAATTTTGTTATCAGTGCAAAATCAGAAACGCAACGAACGGTCAGGTTTTTATCTTAAAGTAATTTATTTGCTACATGATTATGTTATTATTGAAATTAAAACAAGACTTAATTCTCGGAATATTCCTTATTATTAAGATATGATTGACAATTATGTGTATGTTGTTATTTTTTGTTATGAGTTTATTTACTTTTGGTGCAGTCTTTTATGAAGTTGTTAATTAAAATATTGTGTTGTGGCGATGTCCATTTTTTAGGGTTCCGTACACAAAGGGTAAAAACGGGACCCTATTACTGAGACTTCGTTGTCTGTCCGTCCGTCCGTCCGTCCGTCCGTCCATCTGTCTGTCTCCAGGCTGTATCTCAAGAACCGCTTTAGCTAGACTACTGAAATTTTCACAGATTATGTATATCTATTGCCGCTATAACAACAAATACTAAAAACAAAATAATAGTAATATTTAAGGGGTGTTTCCATACAACAAACGTGATTTTTTTGGCCTTTTTTGCTCGATATCAATAATGACAACAGGTAGGCACTTGAAATTTTCACAAAGGCCTTAATTATATTATGTTTACTTTAATAATTAATAATAATATTTCAATAAAATGAAAGGGGCTCCCATACAAAAAAACACAATTTTTGGCCTATTTTGCTTTATAACGGTACGGAACCCTTCGTGCGCGAGTTCGACTCGCACTTGGCCGATTATTATCAAACTTGTTTTTTTTAAGTCACACTATTTACACTTTAACCGACTTAGGACCACTTGCTTGATTCGGATTAAATATTTTTTGTAGAAAGAGACAACATGATATTTAACCCCGACTTACATTTAACCTAAATCTACTGTTTTGCATGTAGTTATTTTTAGGGTTCCGGGTTCCGGGTACCCAAAGGGTAAAAACGGGACTCTATTACTGAGAATTCAATGTCTGTCCATCTGTCTGTCCATCTGTCTATCCGTCTGTCTGTCTGTCTGTCTGTCTCCAGGCTGTAACTCAATAACCGCTATAGCTAGACTTCTGAAAATTTTCGAGATTATATATATATATATATATATATATATATATATATATATATATATATAATCTCGAAAATTTTCAGAAGTCTAGCTATAGCGGTTATTGAGTTATTATATATATATATATATATATATATATCGTGTGATACAGAATCTTCATTTCTACAGTTTTATTATATGTATAGATATATATATATATATATATATATATATATATATATATATATATATATATATATATATATATATATATATATATATATATATATATATATATATATATATATATATATATATATATATATATATATATATATATATATATATATATATATATATATATATATATATTACTTGTCTATTGGCAACATATTTTCAGATAAGTTTCATAATATTGTATGTTATCTGTTGGAGCGGCCAGTACTTCCGGATGGGGTTTTGAGTGACGCTGTCTAACTGACGATGGACATTTGAGAAATAAATATCGGAATTATTATGAATGTCGAAAGGAACGGTGTATGCTCCCAAACCCATCGGCTCCAAATCTGACGATATCTGATTAATCACGTTCAGTGTAGATAACTAATATACGCCCACAATCTTGGAGGATGAATGCAATATTATTCCATGGCCATTGAATCAGTTTCTTATACAGCTCGACGATCCTTTATTAGAACTGGGATTACCCGGAACGGATGGTGGAAATTTTCAGGTCAAATTTTTCTTAATGTTGGAGATAATGATTTAACGATTTTTTGAAAGCAAATTTCAGAGTTGGTAGATATCACAAAATGATAGAGTTGGTTTGTAAAATCAAATCCTAGTCAAAATCTATGCGAGCTTAATAAGAGATCGATTGATAAGATATTTTGATATTTCCTGAATTTAACCCCGGATCTTTCGTAGAGTAGATCGCGGGCTCGCTATAATATGGATGATGCGTGTAATAGCCTCATGGTTAACGAGAAAAATAGCTTTGCTGGTATTAAAACATGGGATCAATTGATGGATTTTTAAGCACGCTTTAATTATGTTGAGATTCATGCTGCAACTATACACAGATAGTTTAGAGGAAATGCTGACGTCGGAAAGTGCATCTTTTCATTATATTATGCTACGCGTTTCTTTGGTGTACTTATGAAATTATGGCGATCGTTATCTGTGGAACAGATTGTAATTACAGTTGATCCATGAATGCAACTAAAATTTATTTACCCTAACATTTATGATTGAAATTGATATTAGAGTTCGGTTGCAGAAAGAATTATTGATGTCTTTAACTAATCATAGAAGGGCTTTTGGAAATACTATCCAAAGAGAATACAATCACTACATATAATCTGAATCACGAATGGATCAAATGAGACGATGGATTTTGGCAAAATGGGTTACAGGATACGTGTTAATCGAATGTTTTGATAAGAATAGTTTTGATAGCATTACTAAAATTCAAACTGAGTTTTCAGGTACCAAAACCGTACAATACAGTGTGCTAAACATGATGGGGTTGTGAGAAAGTCACTTCACGTTTGCTATTGCTGTAACGAAAGGATCACGTCTTAACAGAGTGGCCCAAACAAAACTAAGGATGACCAGATTGAACGTCGGTTTGATATATTTTGTACTGTTTTATGAGCTACTGTGGACTTTTCTGCATCTAAGTAATTGGTGAGATGTTTTCATTCTAATTTAGTTTCGATGAATGATGTGCCGAGGAAAGTGTAGCCAGTACATTTCTGGGCAGAAACAAATAAATCAATCAAAGTTTTAATTCGATATTGGAAGGATACAATATTTTCAAATCGTAAAGTTATTTTGACGAATATTAGTAGTGTTTGGTAATAGTTAATGTGAATTGTAATTAGCAATTGATGACTACAGCTGTTGTAGTACAGAATAACGCAATTTATAGTTACTATTTTACGTTTGTTTATAACCAATGCATTTTTAAATAATGGTAATATTATGGTCGAAAGAGATTTGAGAGATGAATGCATCATGATAATCTTGGGTAGAAAAAGACACTCGAACAAACCTGTCTATTGGTAAATGCTACAGATAATTACGTCAGGAAGCTTATAAACAATTATTGTATTTCCTGTAAGCTCTTAAAGTCTTACTCTGGAAAAGATAAACCTGAATTGAAGCTGATGATTGGGAATTTTAGTGGCATCAGGCATGCGATGTGACGAAGATTACGTTTTTGTGTTATTAATTATTAAAGATTCTTTCACCCTTTATCACACTGTGAATAGTGAATAAGTTAATTAAAATTGAGCTTTTCTATGTTTGAGGCATGCAAACGGAGTTTTGACATAACATTTTTAGATTTTTTTTTTATCGTGTGGCAACATTTGTGACAATACGTTAGTTTTTATCTCCCGATTAGAAAATTGTATTTTATTATTTTATCTAGTATTATAAGTTAACAAAGTTTGTAAAACTAATCCTATGTGTGTAATCTCCAAGAAAAACAAATAATTCATTGGCTAGTGAACTTTATTGTGGACTTCCAGCAAGTTGTAAAGTGACAGCTGACGGCACCTAACGAACTTTGCGAAATCAAAGTGGATGAATTTTGTTCCTGATATTCTGCGAATAACCCGGGGAGTATAGTGCTTCATACACATACCACTTCACCTACTGCTCAATATAATATAGTATTAATTGCCTTACACTATACCTATCTTACCCTGAAATACTTACAAGGAATGACACTTTGGCTTTGTTAGTTCTCTCTTAGCTTAACACTTGTGGAAGCTTAAAAGATGATGAACATACACTAGCCGACTCGTAAACTCAAAATATTATAGTTTCTATCATAACTTAACTGTCTTTAACTAATTACCATAAATTTTATGTAAAATATTAAGTATGTACATACATTCAATAACATTTACAAATTAACACTCTCATAAGTATCTCTTGGCTTAACTGTTGTTAAAGCAAAGTAGATGATAATAAACATACATTATACTTAATAACTCTATAACATTATCACAATAAGACAAATTATTAAGTATAAATAATATTCTAGTCTACTATTCAGACTAACATAACTTGTCACTCTCAAATTTTCATAATACAAATATTATTTGAGTATTTGACATTAACCTATGTTAAAGTACAGTATACACAGATTGCAGTCACTACTTTAATCTGTCTATACTATCTTTCTTGTTTCTTTTCTGTCATTTATTTCTTAACTTTATTTTCATCTCTTCATTTTGCTTCATTAATTTCAACATTTTCCTGTGTACTTACTGTGCAACTGAAACAAAGTTTGGGGCTGACAAGTAATACTTGGGCAGCAGGTGAGCATTTGCTTTACAATTTCACCCCATAAAATAATTTCTGTATTCAGTTTCAGATATCAGGAATAAATTAATCTGCAAAATGATGACACGTTCAAATGTAGCCCGTCGGACAGAAGAACAACTCCGAGTTGCCCTTCAGGAGCTGAAGGACTCTAAGGACCAATGTCAACAACTACTATTTGAACGTGATGAGAGTGAGAAAGAAATGCTTATAATTTTGGAAAAAAACGCAAATTTAAAAGTGGAGCTTAGTAAACTGAATCAACAATATGAACATATATGTGACCGTAACTCAGAACTACAAAGTGTCGTGGACAGTTTTGATAATTGCAGATTAGAGTATGAACAATCTTTAGAGGACACATAATATTAAAAAGAAGCTGCAGGATGCACAGGATTATATAAAGTCCCTTGAGAATCAATTAAACTCAAAAAAATCTGAAGAAACGCAAAGTTTGTATAATGAACTTTTAGGTAATGGAATGGTCTTGTCAAAAAATAACATTACTACTATAGATCTCACCGGGGATGACACAATAAATAATCAACATTTTATGTATAGTAAAAAGAAACTTAAAAAATATATCAAAGTTAAAAAATGTATTAGGAAAACGGAGCAATTAATGCAAAAAAATAAAAAAATTGTAAAGCATCTTAACAATTTATCAAAGAATAAAAAAAATATTAAAAATCAATTGTTATGCTGCTCTAAAGAGTTAGAACAGACTAGGCTTAGTTATGAGGCGGATATAAGTAGCCTTCAATCAGAAATTTCAGGTTTGCACTCTACTTTAACACATATCCAAAATAAGTATGAAATAGCACAAACAGAAATTTCTGCATATATATCAGCTATGGATGATCTCATAGAAATTGGAAAATACAATGAGGAACGTGTAAACTCCTTGTTTAACAATTGTAATTGCCAGACAAAATTAGGTCATTCACAGAATTATAATAATAGTTCAGTTATCGGTTCAGCGGTGAAGGCTTCTACTGACTCCTCAAAATATTATTATAAAACGCAGGCACATGCCCCTGAGGCCGGTTCCATCAGTATTTATTGTGATGAAATAGGCCAAGGGGTAGGTGTACACTTGAGTAAATTGTGTTTGGGACAAAAAATAACTTGTACCTGTTTGCCCGGAGCATCATATGAACAAATAATTAGCCGGGCAATTAATTCTACTTTTTGCCCCAACTCAATTTTAATTATATTAATAGAGAGAAGAGGAAAGTTAAACAAAAAACAAATGCTGGATTATATAGACACTTTAAGTAATAAAGAAAATATTAGAAAAATTATTTTGTTTACCTTTCCTTACATTAAAGAGACAAGTAAAAAACTGCCACACGAGATCAAAGAAAATCATATAAGATATAAGCTGAACAGCCTACTTTGTAGTGCCACCAACCAAAATTGTATACTTTTAAGTAACAATATCCCACAAATAGATGTGGTTGATATTAATACTATTTTAAATTTTAGGCTTAATAATCTAACATATGATAAGTTTTTCTTATCATATTCTTATACCAGACATATAGCCAGATGGCTATTTCATTTTTTAGTTCTAAGACAAGCCAATAATTTGGCTAAACGATCAAATGCTTTTATTGAGCATTCAACTTTTTTAAACAACTGTTCAGATAACAGTTTGGAATATGTTCCAAATGATTTAAATTAGTTACTAAGACAACAGAGGCTCACTCTAGCAATGTATTAAGAAATATAAATAATAATATACGTGCCCACCACCGGGAAACTACCAAAAATAAAAGAAGTAACTGTAATTTTAATATTAACCTTGTACACCAGAACTTGCAAGGGATGATGGGAAAAGAATTAGATATCGAACTGTTTTTAAATGAATATAACATAGATATTATGTGTATTACAGAGCACTGGCTTAGAAATTGTGAATTAATATTTAACTTTTGTAATCACCAGTTAGCAAGTTCGTTCAGCAGAGAAAATTCCATTAGAGGTGGCTCTCTAATATTAATTCATAAAAAGCTAAAGTTTAAAGAGCGAAAAGATATTGTGAAATTCTCTTCTGAACGAATAATTGAAGTGGCCTGTATTGAGTTGAGCCACCTTATTATTGTAGGCGTATACAGGCCTCCATCAGGTCTATACGACTCTTTTGAAGAAATAATGGAACAAGTTTTAAATAAAGTATGTGCATCTAAAAAAAAGATTATTGTATGTGGTGATTTCAATATTAATTTGTTAGACTTAAACTCCACCACTATTAGATTCACATCCTTATTAAAATCGTATAACCTAATTAAATTATTTAATGAACCAACTAGAGTTTGCGAAACAACTGCCACTTGCATTGATAATATTTTCACAAATGTTACTCCCTGTAAAAAAGAAATGATTAATGCTCTGAGTTCTGATCATCGTGGACAGTTAGTTTCTTTTAACATGAAATGTGATAATAATACTGAAGAAAAGATTGAGTTTATTCCTGTAAATACAAAACGTATTGAGAAATTTAGAAGTAAACTTGTTTCAAGTCTTCATCGCTTAGATGTGTCAAATAAACCAGATGAAGCTTTTAATACATTGTTTAAAGTAGTAAGAAACCAATTCAAGTCTGTATTTACTTCTAAAACGGTCAGTTTAAATAATAAAAAAAATAATTTCAGAAATTGGGCAACTCCAGGTATTATTGTAAGTAGGCAAAGACTGTATGAGTTATATGATGAAAAAACAATGAATACTAGTGAATCCTTTAAAATATACGTAAAGAAATATTCAAATTTTTTTAGAAAAGTCTGTCAAGCTGCGAAGGCCCTCCACATAAAAGAAAAAATAAAGAACTCTAAAAATAAAGTGAAAACCACCTGGAAAGCTATCGCAGATGAGACTGGAAGAGTCATTTGTCATAACTCTAAACTTGAACTTTATATTGATGATAAAAAGATCAGCTCTGACCTTGAGGTTGCGACAGTTTTTGAGAAGTTTTTTGCTGACATTCCGATCTCAGCTACAAAAGACTTAAATTCCTCACCTGAAGTTGCGGAAAGGTTACTTAAAGAAAATATCAAGGAATGTGATGTCAATTTTATTTTTAAAAAAATCGACTCCAGGGATATTATTAAGACTTTCAAATCGCTGAATGTTAAAAGTACAACTGATCTCTGGGGTATGTCCACAAGAGTTATTAAATCAATAATTGACATCATTGCCCCGCACTTAGCACTAGTCTTTAATAATTGTATTAAAAATGGTGTGTTCCCTGACCTAATGAAGCATAGCAAGGTGATGCCTCTCTTCAAAGCTGGGACTAAGTCTGACCCAGTTAACTACAGACCAATATCTATTTTGCCAACTTTTAGTAAAATATTTGAAAAAATAATTCTAAATCAATTACTAGTTCACTTTAACTGTAATAATTTGTTACATAACAATCAATTTGGCTTTACTAAAGGTAGGTCCACTACAGATGCAGGCATCAGTCTTCTATGTAGTATATTTGAAGCTTGGGAGGGGTCGCAGGATGCACTTGGTATCTTCTGCGACCTATCCAAAGCATTTGATTGCGTTCAACATGCTACATTAATCAGAAAATTGTATCATTATGGTATAAGGGACACGGCCCTAAAACTGTTAAGTTCTTACCTTGCAAATAGAACGCAAAGGGTTGAAGTTAATTCTAAAAGGTCTAATGGTAGTAAAATAAAGCTAGGTGTTCCACAAGGATCTATTTTAGGTCCCTTTCTTTTTCTCATTTACATAAATGACCTACCTTATCTAGTTAAAGATAAGCATGAGATAGTACTTTTTGCTGATGACACTTCACTAATTTTTAATGTGAAGCGACAACAATTTAATTACGATGAGGTAAATAGTGCTCTCTCAAAAATAGTACAATGGTTTAATGCTAATAATTTAATATTAAATTCTAACAAAACGAAATGTTTAAAGTTCAGTTTGCCAAATGTTAGGCAAGTACATACCAATGTACTATTAAATGATGAGAAAATGAAATTAGTGGACACCACTGTTTTCCTAGGTATAACTTTAGACAGTAAATTACAGTGGAGTCCGCATATTGCAAATCTGGCGGATAGGCTCAGTTCTGCAGCATATGCTGTTAAAAAAATCAGAGAAATAACTGATGTAGAAACAGCGCGACTTGTTTACTTTAGTTACTTCCACAGCATTATGTCCTATGGAATCCTTCTATGGGGAAATGCAGCGGATATTAATTCAATATTCGTGCTGCAGAAGCGAGCCATACGTTCTATTTATAAGATGTCATCGTGTGAATCCTTAAGAGAAAAGTTTAAGGAAATAAATATTCTGACCGTCGCATCTCAATACATCTTGGATAATGTACTGTATGTAAGAAAGAACTTAAATAATTTCAAAAAGAAAAGCGACAATCATTGTTTTAACACTAGGAATAAGAACAAATTAGAAATACCAGTGATCAGACTCAGCAAAGTCAGCTAATCTTTTAAAGGCCAGTGTATACGCCTGTGCAATAGAATCCCAGAAAACGTTCAAAATCTCTGTGTCAATAAATTTAAAAATGTAGTAAAAGAACGTTTGTGTACTAAAGCTTATTATAAAATCAATGATTTCATCAACGACAACACACCTTGGGAATAGGGTGGTTCTTACAGTCTACTAGAATATTTTTTATAATTCCTATTGTAAACAGCTCTAAGTTATAATATTGTTATATAACACGGTCAAATTAACTAGACGCGCGGTGATGGCATATTGCATTCCAGTGGTGCGTCAGGTTAATGTGACCGTGTTGTACTGTATATGTTTTTAATTGTAATTTTCTATCTTTTTAGCAAAAGATGGACCCGTGCGAGTTTCTTACGCCGGTTCTTCTCGACGGGTTAGTTCCCGAACCGGTGGTAGGCACCGTAGTATCGACGTTCGGTAATGTTTTTGTAAAAAAATTACTCCGAATAAAAATATTTTGATTTGATTTGATTTGAGATTGAACATGATGATGTAACTCTGGTATAATTTTTCGTCAGGACGAGTCAGGAGTCAGGACGCACCGTAACGGCGTCAAACAGAAAAAAATTATTATGTCGAGACTAGAAATTTGTATTTTGTTTTCATCAAAGTTAATAAATGCCTGTATGGCAAAGGTGGCATTAGTGGCAAAGATGGCTTGTGTAGTAAAGTGGTCTATTATGAGGCAAAGTTGGCCCGAGTGGCATTTGTGGCAAAGGTGGCCTGTGTGGCGATGTTAGCCTGTGTGGCATAGCCTGTGTGACAAATGAAGCCTGAGTAGAATAGTCTGTGTGGCAACTGTAGCCTGTATGGCAAATGCAGCCTGAGTGGCACAAGACTTTTTTTCCGTACGCGTTGACAATGGGTAATGTTGGTGGTATTCACGTTGAGTTGTTTTAAATCACAGTTTGTTTATTTTGCAAAGTTTTATCATGACAGACAAGATGTTGTTGAATCTATGCTAATGTTATAAGAATCCAGTATGGTCAGTTTGGCCGAGCGTATACTAAAGGAGCATAAAGTGTTCATTTTGTTGGTTTCTGACTTGGAGATAGGACACACGAGGACGTGTGATATGCAGGACGGCCGTATCGGCGTGCGCGATTTACTTGTCTATTGGCAACTTATTTTGAGATAAGTTTCATAATATTGTATGTTATCTGTTGGAGCGGCCAGTACGTCCGGATGGGGTTTCGAGTGACGCTGTCTAACTGACGATGGACATTTGAGAGGTGACAAGCATCACCTGCCAAATATCGGAATTATTATGAATGTCGGAAGGAACGATGTATGCTCCCAAACCCATCGGCTCCAAATCTGACGATATCTGGTTAATCACATTCAGTGTAGATAACTAATATACGCCCACAATCTTGGAGGATGAATGCAATATTATTCCATGGCCATTGAATCAGTTTCTTATACAGCTCGACGATCCGATATATATATCTGTTGCCGCTATAACAACAAATACTAAAAACAAAATAAAATTAATATTTAAGGGGGGCTCCCGTACAACTAACGATTTTTTTTACCTTTTTGGCTGGTAGGTAACCAATAATGGCAACAGATAGGCACTTAAAATTTTCACAATATCATTAATTTTATCTGTAGTCTAATAAATTAATATTTAATAAAATTATAATGAAATAAATATTTTAGGGGGGCTCCCATACAAAAACACAATTTTTCTCCTATTTTTCCTCTATAACCGTACGGAAACTTTCGTACGCGAGTCCGACTCGCACTTGGCCGATTTTTAGCTTAAACACGAATATAAAAATTTAAAGCAACAATGATAATATTATGTATCTATTTAATAACGTAGTTTGTATGATTTAGTGCAACATAACCTCAAATTGTAAATAATGCACACCGTAAAAAAGGTTAATTACTTTTAACATAATATTAACATTTTAATGGCGACATGGTCAACGTTAAACTCTCACAGGATCTTAGTTCCTACGACACAAGGATCATTATTTAAAACTCCGAGGTAGAATAACTGTGCACGGTCTGTACTGACGACGCGGGCGACCGTTCTGTTTACATGAGGAGACGGCCAAGTAATTAACTTTTATATTTTCATGCGACCACCGACATTGTTTTCCTCAGATTTTACTATTAACAACCCTTTAGTATTTACAGAGGTGAAAAATTGATTAAGCAACATTGGTATGAGCTGGTAAGGTAAAGTGGGATTGGATGGTTCATATCAGCTTCCCAACCAAGGCAAGAGTCACCACAGAATGGGTACCCAAAGATGGAGGACGCCGCGCCGCGGCCGGCCTCGACAAAGATGGCAATATGAGCTAGTTACACACAAGCCAGGTCTGTAGCACAACTAGGACGTAAGAAATGGAGGCCTTGAGGGAAAAAGGAAGCCTTTTCCCAACGACTCACATAAAAAAGACATCAAAGTTTTTAGTTGATGGCCTCCAAAAAACGGTTCATCTTAGTTTTTTTTTTTTTTTAATGAATAATGATTATAATATTGCTTGCAAGTTATGACTGTGTAATACAATGAACGTAATTAAAAGATAGGTAATAAGGCCTTAAAAAGGTGCTTATTAACTTTTAAACATTTAAATAATAATAATATATAATTTTACAATTTTTGTAAAGTTAAAAGGACTTTACTTTTCACAAAAGAATCCTTTTATGTTCCACAGCGATTAATTTATCCGATCTTCTAAGTATTTTAAACTTTAATTTAAGGCAAAGTGTTTCAAAGTGACATTGTTTTCTAAACTTTATTGCTTTGAAACAAAGGAACGCCATATTTTGCTACCAATCCGTTTGAACTCCGATAAGATAGGGGCCGTCAATAAATTGCGTGAGACTGTGTGACGATTTTATTGTAAGCTATAGTGAAATTAACCTTGACTCCAATTCATCCCCACCTGATCTCACGTGATATTTAGCATAAAAATAAAATATGTATGAAAATGCATTAAAAATATTGCCTTGAAAATTGCTGTCTAAAATACAGCCAATTAGATAGATACTACTACTATTGTTGAGTTAGCAGTGAGTCATCTTTTTTTAACGGACGGGCCCACTAGGGTACCTACTCATTCCTACTACTGTATCTAGCCGGTACCAACCACGAAAACCTTTTGATAATATGATCTCAGGGAGACCGAGGGACATGCCAAAGCTTTCTTGGTAATTAATTAGAAGCGAATAGGAGGGGTAGGAAGCATTCCAATTTGCCTCCTCATACAAAGCGCGAGACAGCATAAAGTTGCAATGACCATTATTATTATTTTTAGCAAAAAATTAAAACCGACTTCCAAGGTAAAAACAATAATAACATTAATATGAACTAAAAAGTATTAAATAATTTTTACTATCTAATAGTGCCTTTTTCCGAATTCGGTTAAACCTCAACTATTTCTGTACTCAATCTTCATTATTTTGAAGTCGGTACCAGATAGCTGAATCTTCAGTCCTCTGACAGAATATTTGAAACTTTTGGAACTATTTTTAAAAAAATTTAAATTTCACTCTTTTTAGTTACACTAGTAGGTAAACCATCGCGTATATTTTACGTATCTTATTACAATTTGTTAAGAGTCACAACTCACACTCACAAAATAATATATTATCAGTGAAGTGGACATATTGTGCTAAGTAATTTAACAATTTTAATGCTTCAAGCCCCAAGCGGTCACCGGTGATTGCGATAACAATAGAAAGGCTATTGTGTCTCGTTTTTCCACGATCGAAGGATCTATCAGATAAAAAATTGTATAAATTTGCATATGATGTAGCGTAGCTACTCATAATATTTAATATTATCATAATTATTGACAGCTGTTCTTGTAATCAATAATAGGTTACTTGACCTATATTCAATTTCATTGAACAAATGCATATTTCTAGTAGAACTTGGCCTAGGAAACCGTATTTCACCCTTATCATCAAATAAAAGCTTATGATTGATAAATAAAGTCGATTTGAAAATATGATTTTATGAAAATAGGATTTGTACTGACGAAAATGCTTTTGCGGTACTTCCGATTTGGATGTGACGTCATCCTCATAGTAATTTAATATCTTTTATTTATCGCGCTCGTTATATGTAAGTTTATTTGTACATAAATAGTAAGAATAAGCCTAGAAAGATATGTAAAATATATTTTCTTGAATAATTCACTTAAAACATCAGTTTTATATATTATCTCCATTTATTGTAGACGGGAAATGAAATGGCCAAAACTTTTCTCCTTGAAAACTTGATTTGTAATTTCTTATTTAATTTTTTTATAATTTTTGGGCACTTTTAGACTCGTACATTTAGCACGTAAAAAATGTTCAATAAAGAGAGTTTAAAATATAAAGCGTATGACGTCACACTATGGCGGACAGTGTTTTCGGCACCATTTATAAGGCATATTTTTCAATAAACATTTTTATGTGTTTCTACTGTGTAAAATATTAGTTTTTTTTTGTGAAAATGAATGATTAAGAAGCGATTAGCATGAAGAAAAAAAGTAGGTCAAGTAGCCTATTCAAATCGATACTTAGTGCGCCATCTATCGATTAATAAGTATAACTAATTAAAAAGACACTTAATGACTTTGTTTTGTTTAAATGCTCTTTTTTTAAATAACTTTATTTTAATTCTATTTGTCTATTTAAATTTTATAAAGTAATTAGTAAGGTATTCGATCTGTATATAAAGTAGTTAGTAAAGTATTCGATCTGTCGTCTGCCGCCACGCGCCGCTCGGCGGCGCGGCGACGCCGTCGCCTCTGCGGCGCCGACCGCCGTGTATTAAACAAACATGTGTTGTTATACAGTACATAATTATTATTATTAGTATATCCATACCTATGCCTTGTACTATTATCTATTCTGTGCCATGAGACATTGGTGACCTTAACACGACGTGGTAATGATGATGATGATGACGATGATGATGATGAATATGAATTGCATAGTAGCATATGCTTTCTGTTCTTAAAACAACGCCGAAACTCCCAAACGTGTATCTATAAGGAGTCAGGAGTTCTCTCAGCATCTTCGAAACCATGGTATACCTTGACCCAATATTTGACTTTTTGGTAGCATATTCTTAGTACACTTCACATAAAACCAAAATCATCATATGTTTCCATATAAATTTCGAGGAGTTCCCTCGATAACTCATGGATCCCATCATCAGGTCACCACTTTTGTGAACATGGTACCAAACTGGAGTGAAACCTAATACAACGAAATAAAAATTTCGAAAATCGGTTCTCAAACGGCGGAGTAATCGTTGAACATACAAAAATAAAAAATAAAAATATCCACAGCCGAACATATAACCTCCTCGTTTTTTGGTAGTCGGTTAAAAAGGCAAAAGTCTAAGAACTTAAGGGGAGGCACCACGGAATAAACGTTAATAATAATAATTGTGACTACTAAGCTACAGCTAAGTTAATATTGGATGTTTTTGTGTTAAACTGTTGGCAATAATAATTATTGTGCCGTTGTGTGTGAGTCATCCGTAAAAATGTAAAAATCTAAACGTAGGTACCCAACTACGAAAATAATTTTGTGAAAAATATTACGTAAGCATATTCTGAGAAACACTTTCCCTTACATGAGATTTGTCTGGACCCCCTACCTGGACCCCCCTTATACCTTGCCTGATTTGTGGATGCCCCTTAAGTATAAAGTTAAACAGTACTTTTACTAAGATGGTAGTACTTGGCAGACAGAAGCGTCTAATGTAGCACATTCGAGTTAGTGTACCTAAGTTTTATTAGTGCTTAAGAGTTTCTTGTTCTCATAAAAGTTTATACACACTTACATCAACACCAATTTCATTAATACGAAATCCTGTTATCTATTAAAGCTTAACCTATGATTATTATTATTATAGTTATGTCTTTTAAACAATCATTGGTAACTTATTGAAATTGTTGTTCAGAGGCTATACTGAAATTTCTAGGGAAAATAAATAACTGCTTAATTTGCTAATACATTTAAACTGAATTAAATGTAACATAATAAGTAATAATAAAATTCAAACACTTTTTGTTCAAAATGTTAAATTTCTAGAAGAAAATATACTTGAATCATTGATACTTATTTTAACAAATTGTTTCTTTAGCAGTATATGAATTTGCTAATATAATAGCTTAACAATAAACGGAAGGCCCTATTAACGCGTGATGATGTAGCGATGAAGAGCTGTATAAAGTCAAACCAGTGCAGCACCAGTTACGTTTGGAGTAAACGATCAAACCGGTACCCGATACACACAACAACAAAGTAACGCGAACTACAGATGGTACAGAATTATTATACCTCCAACATAACCTTTATTCTCTCGACAAAAGAATCATTTTTGAAGTGAAATCTGAAATGTACAAATGATATTGGTTTCGTTATTCTGTTATTATATTCGATACGCAGTCAATAACTGCAATTGGATCCTAAGCCAAATTGCTTTAAAGAATTTCCACTGAAATCGAACAGCCACGATCTATTTACTGGATAAGTTTATTCTGTTTTATGTTAAAACTTACAATGTTATAAAAATTGGTAAGAATAAAACTCCATTATTGAAATTAAATCCTACAGATTATAGCTGATAGTCTACACTCTACAATAATCTTTTTTTTTTTTTCATTATTAATAAAGAAAAGAGTCAATCAATGAATATTTAATTTATTGATTGCATTGAATACGTATAGCCTTTTAAAGCACTAAAGGGACTAATTTCGATAAAAGTCAATACTCGTAATAATAATTATTGAAGTGAAAACTTCTTTAGCGGCGTTGAGCACTTTTGTGGGATGGGTAAAAACTGTGAAACTCGCGTCAGATTCTCGTACTGATCTAAAAACCTCGGAAAAACCGTAAGACGGTTGGAGAGTAGTGTTGTAACATCGAAATTGATTAATCGAACAATCGATTGTTTTTTTTTTATTGACGATTTTTTTTAATCGATTGTAAGGGTTTCGATTAATTAAAAAACTGGGTTGCACTCCGGGAGTGCCGGCAGAAGTGAAAACTTGATTATTAACGTTGTGCATTTTTTTAACCCATTTTTTATGACAATCGATTATTAAAAAATCGATTTTTTGTGAAATTTTTTAATAATTTATATGAAAACCCATTTTTTATGAAAATCGATTTTTAAAAAATCTATTTTTTTAATTAATAATCGAAACCCTTACAATCGATAAAAAAAATTGTTCGATTAATCAATTTCGATGTTACAACAGTACTCTCCAACCGTCTTACGGTTTTTCCAAGGTTTTTCGATCAGCACGAGAATCTGACGCGAGTTTCACAGTTTTTACCCATCCCACAAAAGTACATATATACTCCGCGGAGTCCCATAATTTCAGCTTAACTCCCAACTCCTGTATCAGCAAATTACTGTTTATAATATTATAATCTAATAATTGTTAACAATATTATACACGAAGGACGTTATTGTAAGAAACGTATTGCATTACAAGGATATCAATTATTTGTCAGAGAATAAAATATTATACTGGTCATTATTACTTTTAATTATGATCACAGCATAATATTATTATGAAACTACTGTTTCAAAGTAAATCCACGCACAATAAAATACTTTTATAAATTAGGACACTCCATCTACACTTTACAGGGTATTACAAAACAAAGTGAAAATACTTTAGGGGTTGCATCAGTTCAATGTATTGAGTTCACTGTGAAAGTAGCAGCGTTGGAAGAGTAACTTTTTTGACTTCTGTATAGGAAAATTCATGACACTGGGGCGCTTGCGCATACCAATCACAAAAAAATTTGCTTTTTCAGCGCTGCAATTTTTACATTGAACTCTATAATATAATAGCGGACATAATATTATACGCACCCTAAAGCATTATCGCTTTGTTTTGTTACACTCTGTATATTATTCAAAGTTCCATCTAAATAACATAGAGCTTATTCAACTAAAATATTATGTTTGCGAAATTATAAAAAAAATATCAAGTTCTTTCGATGCAAATAAACCTTCCCTAGTAGGTACTAGGTAGGTGAAGTAATATCTAATTGGTTATCAAATGTCGAATACGATACGAAAAAAGTCTGTAGCATTAAGTATTCATAATATCATTATTTAAATTATCCAATATTTACATTGCGGTTTTTGAGCCCCTTGCAAGTATTGAGTTGCTCTAACGGATGCAAAAAACCTCGTTTGTGGTTTTGTTGCATCCTTCTTATTTGAAAAGAAATCAGATATTCATGACTTATGTTACATACCTCGCAAAACACATATACTAGCTGAGCAAAACTTTAAGATTGGTTAGCTAAACTAGAAGGGGCAATACCTGACTCGTTTGATTTCTGATAAAGCAAAGAGAACTTCAAAGAGAATCGTGAAAATTTTAAGGGAAGCTTTACATTTTTTACATGCGACCTTAATAATAATTCACGAGGTATACCTAAGTATTTATTGAAAACCATTGACTTAATAAGAGAAGATAATAATTCCAATTAACGGAAGCAGGCAATGTTTTTGGATGAATTAGTCATAGTCAACCATGTCTAATTCAGACTAAAATACAAACAGAATACAAAAGATAACGCTAAACCATAAAAAAGAGCAAACAAAAAGAAATTATTACGCACAATTAAAGATTGAAATTAAAAATCAGAAACATCTGTGTCCGACGGAGGAATTACCGCCACAGTGTATGGAACGTTAACAATAAACGCTTCTCTTTTTACACCGGAACAGCGCCGAGTTGTGAAAAAACACAAACAATAAAAGAAGGAAGATACGGGGACGTTTCGCGCCCTGGCCATAAAATTAAATGGAAAAGGGGCGCAAACGCCCCGCCAACTTTCGGCCGGGTCAGTACGGTAACGCGCGGACTTATGAAAAATCGCGCAAGTTAAAACGCCTTCTCAGATAACTTGTTAGTTATTGCTTTTTTGTAAGGCTACCTGCAGCGAACCTCCTCGGCTCGGAATTAATGTTCGAAGATTTAAACTCGTAATAATTTCAGTGGCAGTTACTTTGTTCGTAATCTCAAACGTTTGTCAATATTCTGTTTGCATAAACTTCGTTTTGTTGGACGTAAATTAATTCTTGGCGTGTTTTATTGTGCAGCATTTTTGAACACGTTGCCTCGGTACTTTAAGAAGTGATAATAAATAATTTTTAAAGAGCATTTTATCTTAATGTCTTAAGACAAAATGAAACAGAAAAATGCCTTAACAAATATCATTTTCTTCGCGGTCAATAGATATTTCGTTATATTCACTGGTTTCAATAGATATATTGGCTAGCGAATAATCCCAGTTTACGGTTGGGTGACACAATCAAACATTGAAAGGCCAGATCGGAGATCTCGAGAGGATCGATTAACACTACAGGCTGGAGTGTCCGGAACCCGTCGAGTGACACGGCCACGGATATTAACCACTCCATAGCTAATTGTTCCCAGTTCAATTATCGAACAACTGTCAACAGGGCATTGGAGGCATTGAAGCCGACGACACCGACGTGAAACTAACAGTGATTCTATTTAATTTGTCACAATGTCTGTAACGTAAGTTGGTACTAGATGGGCCAATACATGGCCAATGCGATTACGAACTTGTATATATAGTCTGATTAACAAGTGCCATTTTCGTCAAAACCTGATCTCATGCACCGAAAATTATGATTTTCATAATGATTTCTTAAGTTTTCGCGAGTATCACTCATGATATTATAAGTTTAAACACTTACGGATTTTGTCGCGGAGCACTTTTATTAATCCCGACGTTTCGGCTACTTTACAGCGGCCGTGGTCACGGGCGGACTGAGGTGACAGGTGTCCAATTTCTTGAAGTTATCCAACTACCCGACGACTCATCAATATTTGTTTGCGTTCCGATCTACGCAGAACGACAAGACACTGTGAGTTCGTTCTGCGTAGATCGGAACGCAAACAAATATTGATGAGTCGTCGGGTAGTTGGATAACTTCAAGAAATTGGACACCTGTCACCTCAGTCCGCCCGTGACCACGGCCGCTGTAAAGTAGCCGAAACGTCGGGATTAATAAAAGTGCTCCGCGACAAAATCCGTAAGTGTTTAAACTAACAAATACTAACTCTTAATTATTACAACCACTTTATTATTGTATAAGATACTAACCAAGTTACTAACACATTTTATGTTTTTTGTTTATGTTTTTTGTTATTTTTTGTTTTTTTTTTAAGAAATGTCTGTTTTATTTTTATTTTCATGTCATAATATTTAATTATAACCTGTAACTGTTAGGCTACAATATGGGCTATTTGGTGGCCTGAAATAAAGATATTATTATTATTATTATTATTAAACTTATAATATCAATTATGATTTTGGTCTCATTCGATTCGGAATACCATCTAGAACATTCTATCAAAATTCCAAGAGGGGCTGACAAAAAATGCAAATAAACAATTAAGTAAACATAAAAAGAAGGAATTGGTTTTTTTAATATTTCGAAAACTATTTAAGATAATCAAAATTTGAAAATAGATCCTTAAAGAGCAGGAAATTTCCTAAGAAAACCTAGATCC
Organism: Polyommatus iphigenia; assembly: GCA_963422495.1. Lineage (NCBI taxonomy): Eukaryota > Metazoa > Arthropoda > Insecta > Lepidoptera > Lycaenidae > Polyommatus > Polyommatus iphigenia. Next base: position 41,371,727 of record OY730181.1, on the reverse strand, counting down.
TGGAACCTTATCAATAATCCTTATAGCTTTAATTGAGCGGCGAAAGTAACGGTAAAACCGCGTGGTTCGGGTTTCGCGTGAATTGCCGCAATCTGCCACGTGAACTAAAAAATATATTTTAACTGAATAAATATTAATATAAAGAAATAAAAAAAATGGGTACTAAGTAGACATATCAATAAACAATAATCCGTCAACAAAAATAAATTATCACAATTTGTTTAATTGTTATGCTTTTGTTCATTTGTTAATAGTCACCATTTTAATGTTAACATAAAAACGCCGATTTTTTCTAAGCAAGAAATCTAGAAATTTTTATTGTTCTTTTGGGCTAATTTTAAAAGGGCTTAGAAGAGATAGCCGGTGGAAAAATTCAATAATTTTGATTTTTCACTTTTTTATGAACAATCAAAGGCATTCATGAAATTTTCATGTAAATGCAATTAGGGTTTTTTCATCAATAAAAATGATTATTTAAATTTTATTAGTTATAAATATAAAAATATATATTGTAATCTGGCTTCTAACAACAACAAAACAAAATAGTAACAATAATTGGATATAAAAGTACCGTAATTGCTTTATTTACATGAATAATTTTGGAATGCCTTTGAATGTTAATAAAAAAGTGAAAAATAAAAAATAAGATTTTTTTCAATGGGAATCTCTTCTAAGCCCTTTTAAAATTAGCTCAAAAGAAAAATCAAAATTTCCAGATTTCTTGTTTAGAAATAATCAGCGTTTTTATGTTAACATTAAAATGGTGACTATTAACAAATTAAGAAAAGCATAATAATTAAACAAATTGTGATAATTTATTTTTGTTAACGGATTATTGTTTATTGGTATGTCTACTTAGTACCCAATTTTTTTCATTCCTTAATATTAATATTTAATTACTTAAAATATTTTTTTAGTTCACGTAGCAGATTGCGGCAAATCACGCGAAACCCGAACCACGCGGTTTTACCGTTACTTTCGCCGCTCAATTAAAGCTATAAGAATTATTGGTAAGGTTCCAGGATCTAGGTTTTCTTAGGAAATTTCCTGTTCTTTAAGGATCTATTTTCAAATTTTGATTATCTTAAATAGTTTTCGAAATATTAAAAAAAACCAATTCCTTCTTTTTATGTTTACTTAATTGTTTATAACTTTTGCATTTTTTGTCAGCCCCTCTTGGAATTTTGATAGAATGTTCTAGATGGTATTCCGAATCGAATGAGACCAAAATCATAATTTTCGGTGCATGAGATCAGGTTTTGACGAAAATGGCACTTGTTAACCAGAGTAATAATATTATCTATGATTGCAATTGCTCATGATATACGTCGATTGTTCATGGTGGGATAGACAGCTATGTAAGCCTAAACATCTTTGCAGTCTTTTAAAACTAGTTTTACATGAATTTTCATTTCTTAATGCTAATAATTTTACAAAAGAGGTAAAAAATTTATTATATATATAAAAAAAATTAATTTGTTATTGAAAAAGCTAGTGGCAATTATGATTATCTAACATTGTGAGAACATTGTGTGTAACCTCAAATAACGTAACAAAGCAGCGAAAACTATATTATAGGATGAAATTCCAAATACTTTACGGATTTAGGTATTAGATGTATTAACCCTCAATTCACTAGGTGAAATTTACTAACGTAAATACCTTCTATGAGTCCCTGAGACTCACATATTTTAAATGTATGTTTTTATGAAATAAAACAAATTTCATCTACATTTTGTTTAACAATATTCTTAGGTACTTTGTAAATTATTAGAATTTATAACAAAACCAACCAAACTTCTGAGATCCTCTTGAAAATTTAAGAAAAAGCACTTATCAGTCTTTTAAAACCATGATATTTTTAAGGTTTCTCTAAACTAACAAATATTCTAAAAATTAAAAAGAACCTAACGTTTTTAAACCAATAAAGGTATGCAAAATAAAATAAAATAAAATAAACATTAATGTATGCTTCTATGCAAAGAAAAAAAACGTGCAGTGAGTTTCTATCACTATCTCAAAGCTACGTCGGCATATCTTTTTTGAGCAAGTAAAACATATCGGCTTCAGACATTTTGTGCATAGATGAACAGTTTTTGTTCTCTTTTTATAGTGGCATATGTAGTAATACTTTCCCTCCTAGCTAACTTGTTTCAGGGTGGCTCACATCTTCACGAACGTCATTTTTTCGTCCAAATCTTCTTGAAGCCAGGCTTTCAAAATGGAATCTGCTCCGTCTTCTCTTAGATTGATAAAGTCATGTTTTTTAGAGCCATTTTACAATTGTGCAACAGAAAAATAAAGCATACATAATTTAAAATATTATAACGATGAAAAATCAACATTTCTAAACTTTACTATACAAAAATAATCATAACGTAATTCACTAGTATGAGTCCCTGGGACTCACTTTGCGTAATAACTCAGCAAATATGGTATATACGCACTCATCCTCTCGGCACCATGTCACCCGCGTCACTACATGAAGGTACTGAGACGTGGAGGAAACTAGCTGCTAAGACTTTTGAATTATGGCTATTTAAAATTTTGATGTGAGTCCCTGGGTCTCAGGAAGTGAATTAAGGGTTAACTACTGCGCAAATAGGGGGTGCACAGGTTTGAATGCGAGGGTGCGAACTGTCGGCGCCCTTAAGGCCGTCCCCCGAGCAAACGACCTTGGCCATACATTTGCCGCGTTGCCGAGATCGCACCAAAATCATATTATTTTTACTTATCTTAGTTCAAAATTGTCCTAAAAAAAATTAAAACGGGGAAAATGTAGTTTATGATATTGTCGATCTATTGGCGTGAGTTTCGAATAAAAGTAATTTGTAAATTCTAAGGAGATGCTGAATGTATGCTTGAATTTTGATAAATTGGTATTACTTTGGAAGCTGATATCATGAGTATAATAAACAAAAATAGAAAATTTAAAACGGGGAAAGGAATTTTGATATACTGAAGAATATAGCTGTATTTTTATTATAACTTTGTAGCTTTCGGATTATGAGTTTATAAGGCTTTAAATACGATAAATTACGGAATCTCCGGAGGGAACGCCCTTAAGAAAGTTCGTTTGTGAAACTGCAACTGTTTTAAATTTGTTGCGTATGTATGAATAGCTATACATTATCCAATACATTATCCATACTAATATTATCCTTCGATCGTGGAAAAACGAGACACAATAGCCTTTCTATTGTTATCGCGAGCACCGGTGCTCGTACGGGGCTTGATGGGTAATGCGAAAGTGTGACTGTCTGTCTGTCTGTTACCTCTTCACGCCCAAACCGCTGAACCTATTTTGCTGAAATTTGGCATGGAGATACTTTGAGTCCCGGGAAAGGACATAGGATACTTTTTGTCCCGGAAACATGTACGGTTCCTGCGCGATAAACGAGTTTTGGCGCAAAGGAGTTATGGGCGTCATCTAGTAATATTATGCTATACAGTATACACGATACACACTCGTTCTAGTATATGAAAAATGTATACTTAGCCCCCTACTAATAACAAGATCAATCCGGTGTGTATAAATATACGTTATGGTTAGGTATACATTGCTTTATCCTTGTCTGTCAAGTCATTAATCTTACGTATCAGACGATTAAATATTCTATACCATACGTCTTTATTGTAAATTTTTTCATTTGTAAGAGGGGTAAAATATAAGTATAGGATTTTTTGATTAAAATCCTATACTTAGATTTTTCTTTTTTACTACTAAAGTATAGCATTTTTCTTGGTGAAACAAAAACTAAGAACAAGAATTCTGTTTTTTTATAAGTTCCACCATAGGGTGAAGTTTAAAATGGAAGTAAACAAAGCTAAGTAAATCGGTGTTCTTAAACCGAGTTTTGATATAATAAGTAAAGTCGAGTTAACTGAGGGAGCTAATCCAGAAACACGAAGCATGGTCGAACGAATTCTCGAATATTTGTCTCTGTTATTCGAAGCGCAATTTCATAATTACACTGAAGCTGAAATATTTATTGAAATAAAATTGTAATATTTATTATACTGATATTTGTCTATTACAATATTTATAATCGCCAGCTTTATGAGTCTGTCCGTCTTTATATTTAGTGCATAAGCTACTGAAATCTGAACGGATTTAGATGAAAGAGCAATTTTTTTTGCGAAATTGTGTACAGTTCGTGCGCGATAAACTAAAGCGCAACCAAGTTTTATTATTGTGGTTTCACGCAATTTTGTGGTTCTAGTTTAGTGATAACGATACAAAATCCCTTCACTGATGATGTCATCCATACTAATATTATCCATATACTAATATCACATTATAAATGCGAAAGTGTGTTTGTCTGTCTGTTACCTCTTCACGCCCAAGATTTTGCTAGAATTTGCTATGGAGATACTTTGAGTTTTCTGAAAGGACAAAGGATACTTTTTATCCCGGAAAATGTACGGTTCTCGCCTGATAAACGAATATTGCGCAACGGATTTACAGGCGTCATCTAGTATTTTACAAGTTACTGCTAATTTTCAAATATCGAATACCCACACTTACTATCGAAGAAAGCTATGATTAAACTCGATAACGATCTTCGCCTTTCCGAAATACAAATGTCAGATTTAAACATTCGATACGTTGATGGCTGTGTTGAATAATTCCGTAGTTCGTCGTTCATATTGAATATTCTATTCTTGTGTTACTTACTCACAGGTGTCTGAACAGCTGTTTAACGCCTTGTGCATTAATTATGTATATGCTTTCATATAAATAGGTATTTCACCTTCTGCTTTCTTTTCTACAATCTCAGAGATAAAAATATTTGATTTAGTTAATCAATTAACTTTTTTCTTCAAACTAACAGTTATGTTGGGATTTTCAAACAACGTTGGAGTATCCACTTGTAAATCCGGACATTATATTAAGTGTAAAATCAGGCATATTGCACCTGCAGTTAACGCTCACAGGGTTCTGAATCAATTGCTCGATGACATGGAAAAGAACACAGGGTTAGGCTGTCTTTTCACCAGAGCTGAGCGGAGCTGTGTTGCGAGGAATGTGTTTTTGAAAACCAATAGAATCGCTTTGTTGACAATTGACATGACTTTGCCATGACATCGCTCAGCGCGGCGATGCTATTGGTTCTCAAAAACACATTCCTCGCAACACAGCTCCGCTCAGCTCTGGTGGAAACGCAGCCCGTTACGTTTCGCCCAAAAACAATGCAAATGTGAAATAAGTGCCTTGAATTTGCATAATGTTTAAAATTTAATAAAACTTTACAAAAATCCACACTACCATTATAAATGCAAAAGTACGTGTCTTTTTTAGGGTTCCGTAGCCAAATGGCAAAAAACGGAACCCTTATAGATTCGTCTTGTCTGTCTGTCTGTCTGTCTGTCCATCCGTCCGTATGTCACAGCCACTTTTTTCCGAAACTATAAGAGCTCTATACTATTGAAACTTGGTAAGTAGATGAAAAAGAGGTAATAGCCATGATAAATTCCTTAAAGAACTCAAACTAAACGGGATATGATGAAATACCTACAAGGCTGCTAAAATCATGCGCTACCGAATTAGCATCCGTATTAGCATATTTAATAAATTTATCATTTGAACAGGGCATATTTCCAACTAAATTAAAAAATCTATAGTTATCACTATCTTTAAAAGTGGATGTAAAAAAGAAGTTAATAATTACAGACCCATTACACTTATCCCTGTCATTTCAAAACTGTTCGAAAAAGTTATGCAAAAACGACTCACCTCTTTTCTCGAAAAACATGAAATTATAGTTAAAGAGCAGAATGGCTTCCAAAAAGGAAAATCCACCACTCTAGCAACCTCTTTCTTAATAAAGGAAGTTATAGAAAGTATGGACAAAACAAAACCGGTCACTGCCTTAATTTTTGATATGTCTAAAGCATTTGACCATGTTAATCACGAGAAGCTCTTACTAAAATGTGAGCATTATGGTATTAGAGGTCCAGCTCTTGAATGGCTAAAAAGTTACCTTTCAGAACGTAGCCAACAGGTAAAGGTTACTAAATTAAATAATAAAAATGAAATATTAGACATTACTCCAGAAAGTAGAAATAACATAAAAGGAGTTCCTCAAGGGAGTACTCTAGGCCCCCTTTTATTTATTATTTATATAAATGATTTGCCGAAATTTATAACTCACAACCTCACACTCTTTGCTGATGACATATCTATTATTATAAAATTCTTAAATGATCTGACATATAATTTAGAAATAAATCGTGTATTAAATGACGTAATCGAATGGTTGAACTACAATAATTTAAATGTAAATATAAAAAAACAACATATATGCAATTCTATAGTAAGAAAGGCAAAGCAAAGGACCTGTGTGTAAAATATGACAACTCAATATTAAAAGAGGCTAAAAGTGTGAACTTCTTAGGAATAACCATTGACAATAATTTATCATGGCAGGCACATATATTGTATTGTAGACAAAACTTGCAAAAAAATTAACAGATACGTATATCTTCTTCGATCCCTTCACAAAACTGCAACTGCAGAAACTGCGTTAATAGCTTATCATGCATTTATTATGTCAGCACTCCGATATGGCATAATAATATGGGGCAACTCTGTAGACATATCCCGACTATTTATTGGTCAGAAAAAGTGTATCCGAGCCTTATGTGGAGTTCACCCTATGGAATCATGTCGCCCTCTTTTTAAAAAGTTAAATATTCTCACACTGCCTTGTTTGTACATATATGAGATAAGCATATTTGTTAAAAAACATACTTCAGAATATTATACAAAAAAGTCCCAATTTCTAAATAGAAATACAAGGTATCCAGACCAGTTTGTTTTACCAAATTTAAAAACAACATTAGCTAGTAAAGGATGCTATAATATGTCAATTAAAATATATAATAATTTACCTAATGACATATAAGAATATGGACCACTATCTATTTTTAAGAAAAAACTATTTAATTGGCTGGTAGAGAAGTGTTTTTATTCCTTAAATGAATTCATTATATAATTATTGACTGACATATTATTTGTAAATTTAATTAATATTCTATTGACATTTTTTTACCTTAATTCTTACTTAACATCAAATCTGAATTAATTATATAATTATTATTGACTGACATAATATTATTTGTAAATTTAATTAATATTCTATTGACATTTTTTTTTTCATCTTAATTCTTACTTGACATCAAAACTGTGTATTTAATATTGACTTAAAATAACTAATTGATCCTTTATAAATTATAATAAATTCTAATGACTATTCTAATTGTAACATGACATGTTCACATCGCAGACCAATTAAAATATTAGCAATAAATTTAGTATTATAAGAATGACATAGTATAATAGGTATATAATTTATGAAAAATGAGTAGATAACTTATGTTAATCCATCAATGGTTTTTGTTGTAGTGGTCAGGATAACAAATGTAGTTTTTGTAGATAACCTGAAGTCATGGTGCAACAAGTTAATCCCACATCCTCCAGCTTCTTACTTCGACAATTGGGTGCTAAAACAAACAGTAAAAATTAGAATAAGACTTTTGTATGACCCTCCATTATAAAGAAGGCTTATAATATTATGTACTTACCGTATGTGTGTGCACCTCAGGAGTCAGGATAGCGAAGTATTGCTGGATTTGGTCGACATAACTAGTAACACATCATAATATTTACACTGTGATAATATAATAAAGACTGCTGCTGTCTGTAATAATTATTCCTGGATGTTAAACGCCACGTGGCCAGTAGATGATACTGCAGATTTAAAAACCTCAAGTCATAGATATGGAGGGTAGATGTGTCATGGCGAACAAATTAAATTATTTGACAATTCGATTTTTTTTTCTGTTTTTGATTGACATTGATATTAAAGTCGTTATAGTTTTTTTTTCTCTGGATAGTAAAGGCAATTTTTTTTTCTTCTATTGTTATTAATATAATTAATGTGTGGCTATCTTTTAATTATGACAAATATAGAATTTATAAGTATTAAATTTTGCATGCTTCCAAAGCAGAATGTTTGATACTGTATAATATAACTTACTTTAAGATCTTTGTAACAACATTCTTTGCAAATAAATGATTATTATTATAGTCTGTAAACCGCATTAAGATTTTGATACAAGAATGGAAAAAATATTAAAAATTTTAGGGGTCCCCATAGGTACAACTGAAACAAAAATTTTTTTTTTCATCTAACCTATGCGTGTGGGGTATCTATGGATAGGTCTTCAAAAATCATAGGTTTCTATTATCATTTTTTTCTAACCTGAATAGTTTGCGAGAGAGACTTGGTAAAATGTGTGTCTCCCCCCCCCCCCCCCCCCCCTCTAACATCTAAAGTATGATAAGTTTTAAAAAAATATATGATGTACATTACTATAAAGACTACCAACGAAAATTGGTTTCAACGAGATCTAGCAAGTAGTTTTTTTTACGTCATAAATGGTAAACGTTAAATTAATTTTCATTAAATCAACTAACATATAAAAATAAATCAAAAACCTTTTAATTTCATAAAAAATATCGTTATTGCTGCTGCGGAACCCTTTATGGGCGAGTCCAACTCGCACTTGGCCGGTTTTTTAAACATTTATTTATTTCAAAAAACTTAAAATCTAATACATTAAAACCTCGCCAAACCAAAGTTAATCGACGATCTGTCTGTGTATTACCTCTTCACACCCAAACCGCTGATCCGATATAGTTTAGTATGGAGATACTTTAAGTCTCGAGACCTTTCTCGGAACTAAGGTATGTCTAAGATGCTTTTTATCCCGGAAAAATATACGGTTATCGCGCAGTCTAGTATTAAATAAATATCATGTTGTATTATAGATGGTTAATTGTCAAATGTCAGCTAATTCATTACTGCTGAAACGATAAAAAATGCTCAAGATTTTTTTTTTTTGTGAAATGACATATTACGGCAGCAGATATATTGTTGTAAAGTAACGACATCCGTCGCATTAGCAGAACGGAGTCACGCGAGAGTATTATGTTGCACGACCCCAATTGAATACTTTATTGTTTATCGATAGTTCGATAAGGGCGTTCACAAAGTACTCAAAGTACTTAGGAAGAAGGGGGTCTTTGTAAGGTTACTTTTTTAAACAATTTTATGACATTAAATATTTCATATTTATCAGCCTTCTGGGCGTCATAAAGGCATCATAAAACGAATTTCAACTACACAAAGTTCCTAGACACATCTAGTATTACAAAATAGTGTTGCTATAAAATACCAATCATAATTAGTAATATTATGTACTAGAATTTGATTATCAGTGCATTGAACTGACACGTTCATTTTGTCCGTCACGTTACTCGTTACACGTGACACGCATCGATTCTATTATAAATTTAATAATACTCGTCTATTTAACAATGCATGGATTTTAAATTCAGCCTACGTGACGAGTGATTGTTAAAATTAACAATTTATCATACTCAATTAGATGTTTTGTCACTTTATGTGGATAGTTGTGATTTAATTATATACGTTAAATTATATTTTTTATTGTTATTATTGTTAATATTCACAGTATTAAAGTGATTTTGATAAAGGTGCGCCCAAACAGAAGTTATATAACGTTATAAAACATTGTGTAACACGATAACATTTTATAACATCGTGTAACATACGCGACAACATATTGTCAAAAAAATATAAACGTGTATTTTGTTATAAATTGTTAAAAAATGTTATACAAAAATGTTATCTAACGTTTAGTAAGACAATTACCAGCTTTGTGAAGTGTTTCAGGGTGCTTTATCTTTAAGGTATATATATTTTTTATATATTTCTTCTTATAAAATCCTTTTCAAAGCATTTCAATATATTATTCCTTTAGAAAGAAGTTTATGCACCGACTTCGAAGCAGTTACACTTAGCGATAAGCGTTCGAACAAGTTTTTTCTTTCAAACTTAAGACTTAATTTAAACTGTTTTTCTAGCGCTGCAGTCAATCCATTAATTTGAAATTCTTTTAAATTCATATAAAAAAAGAATGTAGATTTACTTCTACATTATAAACATCATTATAATATAAGTTTATTGCTTTTATAAGTATTAATGAGTTGAGGGTCAACGCAGGGAGCGCACATGGGGGAAAATGTATTTTTTTCCCGAATCTTTGCTCAATATTATAAATATGTGTTTCTGTTACCTATTCACGCCTGAACTCTATAAAATTACTATGAGTTTGCGTGTAAGTGTCTAAATACGCCAGGCCGAAAATATGCGGCCGAAGTTCGGCATGATTACGCCACGCATACAATATAACACGACGTAATTTCGGCATGGTGTGTCATCGGTAATTTAAAATACACTGCAGGCGTCATCGTGCCGAACTTCGGCTGTGGTTTTTCGACCTAGTGTGTTTAGACACTTAAAAGGTAATATACTAACAGACTACTCGCGTCTCAGGAAAATACGATTACGTAGGATAGCTATAATGTAAAGAAAAGTAGTAGAAACATCTAGAATACCTCCTTACATGATAAAACGTATCATTTTGTCTTGATCAAACAATATGGTGGGAGCATTATTGTATAAGCAAGCAAACAACAAGCTTTCAAACTCTAATGAGGGCGTGAGTGCAATTTCTTGTTCCGAGTATGGAGGATCGCATATGACAGTTTCTTGGGTCCGGGCGATGAACCCGAACCCTGGATTAAAATATTTGTACATTTTTGTGTCAATGCCTTAGGAGGTGTTTTATTTGGTTGGAAACGTGAACAAAATGCTCGCTTGTTGTCGTGGGCTTAGGTTTTGTGCTTTACTTTTTTGGATATAAATGTACATAATTATTATAAGACGAATATAAGGTATGGTTCTTTTATATTTGATACACTTTTGTAATTTGCATAAAATGTTAGTGCAAAAAACTTAAATATTTGTAATAAAACGTAGATTTTAATTAATCGTAAAGCTCAGCAAGCCAATGACGTAAAATTTGTCTTGTCTTTGCTGCTAGAGTACTTAATGCTAGAGTACTTATAGAGTACTTTTAATATTCTATCACTTGCATCAAGTTATTATTCTTCTCTTCTTCTAATTTAATCAGGTCTTAGCTATAACTCTCGGCATCCCAGATATTACAATATTATTAAAGGTTTTTGTAGTACATACTACATAATATTATAATTTCCGCTGATCCTATCTACACGACATTTGCGGTAATGCGCATTGTGTCAATCCATACTTCCATACTAATATTTTATATGCGAAAGTGTGTCTGTCTGCCTATATGTCTGTCTGTCCGTCACATCTTCACGCCTAAACTATTAAACCGATTTTAGTGAAATTTGGTATGGTGATACTTTGAGTCCTGGGAAAGGATATATGATACTTTTCAACCCGGAAAGATGTACGGTTCCCGCGCGATAAACGAATTTTATCTCGCTGCAACATCTTTCATCTAGTTGCCTATAAAAATCTGTTTGCTCGTTTCCAGCCTTCCATCATACAATATGTAAACCTTATACTTGTCGTTATTTTATCAACGAGCCTGTGTTACGTGTGTACGCATTTTTGCCGTGTTTTCTCGGAGATAATATTATGTGTGCCCGTGTAGGATCTTCCTTAGGCCGATACGTCACGTATAAAAATAATGAACATCGTGCGCGTTCCTTCCACGCAACATCTCGTCCCACGCAGACATTACTAAGTCGTAAAAGCCAAGAGGTTTGATGAAAAATCCTCTATGGAATTAATATCAATATTTTAAGTAGAAATATAACTAAGCATGAACAAAGTGTTGATAATCCTGCTACTATGAACAGCTATCTATGATTTGTTATAATCCTGCGATCGCGGATTCTTGGAAATGCTATTGTATTCTATAATTGTTGTCGCGATCACCGGTGCTCGTATGGGGCTTGAAGGATTAATAAATTATTATTATTTTATGATATTAGGATTTTACATTAGTTTTTTACGAATTAGATTTTAACTTACCCGTTGTATTGAACAAATTCGAAGCGAATGTAACGCAAATGACAACCCTAATTTATGTTGGATTATAAGGAAAAAATAGCCTATTACAAATACCTAAGTAGGGAATAAAAATGTACTCGTAAATGACGACTTAATTATTTCAATGTTGTCTTTTGACTCCTTTTTGGTTTCCCGACAACCAGCTCGGTGGTTAACCGAAAAAGGGAATTTGCTGGCAAAAGTGGTCGCGTCCGGTAACGTATGGGGCGGCTTAGGCCGACCTGACTGATTTATGTCTTGTAGATCCCCAATTTACAGGACACCGAGATCTGGAGATAAGGACTCCTCAATTATACGTGTTACTAATCGATCATTGCTTAATGCCGACATACACTGTAACAAACGATCCAGACTTAATATTATAAATGCAGATGTATGTCTGTCTGTGTTTCTCTTCGTTTACCTCTTCAACAACGGCGCAACATCTCTAGCATAGTCATCTAGCACTAATATTAGTATAAATACAAAAGTTTACCTCTTCACGCCCAAATCACTGAACCGATTTTGTTTTTGGTATGGAGATACTTTATGTCCCTGGAAAAATGTACGGTTCCCGCGCGATATTTATGCGCAACGGAGTTGTGGGTGTCATCTAGTATTTTATAAGGTTTGGTCATATCTGTTGATATTTTGGGGATCAACAGCTGTATCTGCTAATATCGATGTTAAAAAAATATTTCAATTGGCGACATAGAAATAATGTTTGACGGAGAGCCACTCATTAAAGCGATGATTTTTTACTTCGATTATGACTGATCATAGTAGTGGTTATAAATAATATATAATAATACTCCCCACACCGGTTTCGGTGACGGTGGCCAGTTTCATTGAAACCAGGCCTGTTACGCAGGATTAAATTTTTTTATAGTGCCTAAGTGTGTGCGCAGTACAGAAGAGCACTCTCTATTCCTTTCACTCTCATAACCCAGTGGGACGGAAGACCGACACGACTGGCGAGAGATCAGGCGCAGGCCGACTTTTTACATTCCCATCCAACGCATTGATCATCTCACATGTCAGACAATCAGGTGATCAGCCTGCATCATCACCAAACCTGGAAATGCCATGTTTCCAACGCGGGAATCGAACCCACGACCTCCGAGTCAAGAGCCACGCTCTAAACCACTAGACCACGGATAAATAAGTGACGTTACTAAAACAACCTAGCTCTCATGTTCATAACAAGCAAAAACCTTGATTTAATAAAGACTAAAAGTTTGCTGTACCTATAACATTGTATGGGCTGATTATTTTCGGGTTTCGCCGAACGATCTTAAAGCTGTACTGTAACTAATACACGGCTAATATGTAGATGTAACGCGGACAGGGCAGGACTAGGGGCGCATTGTTTATTCAGTCCGAGTACCGTTAATCCGTATCGACCTGTCGCCGGCGGTGTTAAAAATCAATGACACTAGACGTCTGCCCACTGGCTAGTTGTAATGATATTCTAGAAGGTGAACAAAGAAATGTGTGGGGTACTTAAGGAATAGTTATAAAAACTTAGTCTTCCCGGGAATTAGAAGATCCATACTAATATTATAAATACGAAAGTGTGTCTGTCTGTCTATCTGTCTGTCAGTCTGTCTGTCTGTCTGTTACCTCTTCACGCCTAAACCACTGAACTGATTTTGCTGAAATTTGGTATAGAGATACTTTGAGTCGCGGGAAAGGATATAGGATACTTTTTATTCCGGAAAAATGTATATTATACATTATTTAATTTCAAACATAAGCAACTTTGAAAATATTTTTAACATACCTATCAATTTTTTAATATGTACCTATGGGATTCTAAAGTCAATAGACTTTTTGTTATGTGTAGGTTTAGTATAAGTAGGTAACAGTGGCGAAGCCTCCATAGAACACGATTCCTACCGGCTTACCTTGGCCAATTTTAATATATACATTTTTTATTATTAATAATTATAGCTTACCCCGCTTCCTACAATTTCATAAAAATAATTCGCCATGTATTTAAAATCACGCAAACGCACACATACCCGTTTTTACGATCGCACTCAAAACGCGTACGTACTGCTCCGGTGGCCGGGGAACTCGCTCAAAACATCGGGAATCCAAACATTTGAAATGTATGAAATTCACGCACACATACACATTACTACTACATGCAAACGACTCGTCGATATTGTCGAACAACAAGCCGATCCCACATAGCCTACCTAGTCTTTATTTGTCATGTGTTAAGGTTTAGTTTCGCATGTTTCGCTTTAAAAGATTTCGTCCAATCACAACAGAGCTAATTGCAGCTGCGGCCGACCGGCGCGTGCTGTCATTTCAATTCACAATACAATTATATTACGCGGTCATTTGCACTCATTTTGTACTGTTATTATTGTAATATGCAAAATTTTGTTTATTAAGTTAGTGGGCTAGCTTGATTGTAATGTTATATAGTTTAAAAGAATCGAAAGTAGTGAAACTTTACTTGCCAAGTGTTGTGTTGTGTTTTTGTTTGTTACATCGTAAAGGTTGGTTTGTTTTACTTACTTTGAAATTAGTCGTGACACGGTTAGGTGAGAAATGGTAGCATTAGTACAAATTGACTGTTGTCTTACGGATTACCTATTAAATGACTTAAATTCGTTCTATTAAATAACGACGACAGACGACAAATAACAAAATTAAACATTTAGGTACGTATTTCTGCTGATATTTCTTTGCTACTAGCTTTTGCCCGCGATTTCGTCTGCGTGGACTTCAGACAGGTAGCCTATGTTCCTTTCCATGTTTGACATGGGATGCATGCAAAATTTCATCTAAATCCAGTTTTTGCATGATTGAGTAACAAACATCTACACTGGCAAGTCAGGATTCACTTATTTTTGGTGTGTGAGTGTGAGTGACGTGTGCTTAAAACGGCTTTTTTTAAAGCCACTTTTATCATACTCGACATGCACTGTTCATATAATACCAGTGATGTCATGTATGGTGAAGGTGGTGAATACTAACAACACTAACACTGCATGCAACGCACACAATGCAAGCAAAGCACCCTAGTAGTTATGGAAAAGGTAAACTAACACACTTAATACAGGTATGTAATTTATTGCACGTTTTTTTTACAAGAATTGAAATTTTGCTTATTCACGAGTTAGCCGTTTTTTGGTCCGGCTTTACCTTTTTTTTTTCACCCCACGCCACTGGTAGGTAATATTCTTTAAGTTGTTTTAAATTTATCATTTTCCAAGAAATTTTCCACGTAAACTCAACTACGGAAATGAACAAATTTATGACTAGTTTTATGATATTATCATCCACTTGATCCAATCAAGTAGCAACCCTTAATAGATAACAGTAATTGTTACGACATAAATTTTATGGCTGGCAGACAGCTCACTTAATGGTGAGTGTTGTAGGCGCCGGCCCGGAAATCAAAACATGGGAATATCCATACTAATAATGAAATGTGAAAGTGCGTCTGTCTGTCCGTCTGTCTATCAGTCTGTCTGTCTGTCTGTCTTTTACATTTTCACGCCTAAACTACTGATTCGATTTTGCTGAAATTTGGTATGGATAGTGGATATATTTCGAGTGCCGGGAAAGGACATAGAATAGTTTTTATCCCAGAAAAATGTACGGTTCCCGCGCGCGAATTTTGGCGCAATGGAGTTGCGGGCATCATCAGCTAGTCTGTAATATTTTAATCATAGTTAATATTTACGATGACGATTAGTAACTATAGGAAATAGCCCAAAAATGATAATTAATATGGTTTTAAATTAAGGTTATTCTGAAGCTACTATGATTGCTTTTTAACAATTATTCGATCTTGTTTGGGACCATTTTGTCATTATTTTAAGGACACTAACGTAAATGGCGTAACTTTTTCTTATGAGTTGTGCTGCATTTTTGTCAGAAGACTATCGTATACTGCTTGAAATTTAAATGGTTGTTTTTCCGTACTAAAATGATTCTATCTTAGTAGTACAATAGATTTGTGAAGTTTTTTTTATTCAAATCATAAATAAAATTCGGCCGGGCCATAGCCGCTCGCGCGTACGCAGTACGTCATAAAAAAGATATTTTTTATTTTCAAAAAATAGCATGCTTGATCCGATAGTACTGCTATCAGTATATAGGTAAATAGTTCTGCTGCGAGAAAACAACCACTAAAATTTCACGTTGTATTTGTGTGAAATAATACAAAGGTTTTAAATATAAAATACCTTTCTATTGATACTCGTAGGTAAATAAGTATTTTAAATATCATCAAACCGCAGTATTTTTGGTACATTTTCATTGGAGTTGTCATCGGGGCCGGTTTATGCAGGACTGACCCATGTTATAATAACTATGCAAATCGCTTCGATAACGTCCCCAATAGGGCCCAGTCTAAATTGAATTTGTATCTCTAATTAAAGCCTTTCGTCGCTTTCGATTATACAGAATCCACGAGGGGTGCTTTTTGTTTTTTTTTTTTTATCGTACATGTAAATATTATGCCCATGACCCAAATTCAGAAGATTTGGTGAAATGAGGATCAGCAATTTAGAATCAGCAAATTTCGCTTAGCTTCTTCTTCGCTGCTTTCCGAACCGGTGGATAATGTTGTAGAATAACTCTGAAAAAGTCAACGACTCATCAATTTAGAAATGTTATAACTTTTCATTTAATTTTCTCATTTATTTTTATTTAAGAATTTTAATTTGTATTATAATTAAAGTATGTTTGCTACTGATAAACTCGTAATCATTATGACTTTTTTGAATAAAATAATACTAGCTTTAAAATTACTCGTAGCGCTGCAACGTGCGTGCTACGAAACAAGTAAAGTTTAAAATATTTTTAAAATAGTAAATCATTATCTTCTTTTATTCTCTTTTCAGGTTAAATAATATATTGTATAATATTTAAAATCTGTATCAAACAAGCCTTCTTGTAAAATCGCGTCCAAATAAATATGAACGTTAGGAAAAATTGGTTTTGTAAAAATTGATAACACCGGCCGGGCCACGCTCACAAACGGCTGAACTTAGCAAAAATCGAGAAAAACCGTTATTGGTCTATTTTTGTTTTCATATTTTCGATTCGAACGCCAATGTTGACTTTTGATTTTAGATTTAAACTATTTCGACCCGC
Organism: Polyommatus iphigenia; assembly: GCA_963422495.1. NCBI lineage: Eukaryota > Metazoa > Arthropoda > Insecta > Lepidoptera > Lycaenidae > Polyommatus > Polyommatus iphigenia. The sequence continues at coordinate 41,354,625 of OY730181.1, read as the reverse complement.
GGCTTTGAGTTCGAAATTTAAAAGTCCAAAGCGGTTTTCCATGGGTATTTCAATTTTAGGGTTCCGTCGGAATGAAATAATAAAACCTTCATATTTTCGAAATTCCATTAAGTATCTTTAGGTGTAATTCAAGTTCATTTAATTTAACAATTACATACAGGTTTTATACACATGTTTCAACAATAATTTTATTAATTTATGTACTTTATTATAACTTACCATCACGATTCACCAGCCAGCATTTATTATTCTTAAATAACATTTTTAAACCTATATTGTTGCATATTATTTTAGTCTGTAAACTTCTTTTTATTTTACTATTTTAGATAAAATAATAACTGGATTATTGAGGGAACGAACTGTTTGTGGGCTTATAGTATTTACTTTATTACGTCTGCACAATGGAGATGGATTTTAGTGTTGCTAGCAATACGCATCATGCTTCCCCTATCCCTAACTTTTGATACACACCGCTTGATATGCGCAGTCAATTACCAATCGGTACAATTTATACTGTGGTAATTATTAAGGGATGTGATAATTGATTGATAAGCTAAGGATTTCTATAAAACCCTTCAATAACTACAATAGTTAGTCAAGCCAAGTCAATCGCAAAGCGAATTTTTGTGCTGCGATTTAGAAAATTTCATAAATAGCGTTCATTAAGTTCCTCGCATCATCAGAGTAATCAAATTTATTGGGGACCAATAATTAAACAGGATGTGCCTTGTGCAGGAGCTAAATCAGACACTTCTATATTGTAATGTGTGATGAAATAAATGAAGACGTAAGTGGATGAAGTGGAGATACCTAACATTTTATAATTTTATTTTTTCCTGATAATAATTTGATTTTTTTAAATTTTAAATTTATTTTTTCCTGATAATAATTTGAACAGACCTTGTAACTTATCTACTTCATCATCAGGCTAACAATATATCTGGCTACATTTAGTATTTGATTTTTGAATCATTTTCGGTCCTAAAACCTCGATTTATGCATAAAAACCAACATTATCAAATCGTTACCTTTTTGTTTTCGTTGGGGGAATGTATTTACACATCCCCGGGGCCTGGGGAGGACCACCGAGGTATGTGGGACTCCCCGGGGCGGACGTAGTATCCGCACCCGGGACTACCCACTAAAACCCCAACGGTGTCCCTGCTCCTGAAGGTGGGACTACGGGAAACGCGTGATACACGACCGCAGCCCCACCACATCAAATTGTTACCTGCTTCATATTATTATTTTTTTTACTTAATACACACTTTTTTTTACTTAATTGAATTAAATCTGCTAAAGTATTAGTAATAATCAGTTCACGTTCATTCGCCAAACGAGCGAGCCGTGTGTATCGCCAGCGATACGCACATTCCTATGCGATTATACTAATGCCTCTTTGATTAAAATGCATCGCAGTGCTCTTTTTAATATTGAATTTTACACTCAACTCACTCCAGTCGTTCGCTGCAGTACAAATGGATCCTTTTGTACTAATACAGTGATAACATTTTTTGTTTCTTTTTATTTAAAATAAATAATGTTGGAAACCTCTATTATGTTGGTTGTGCTAGTAGGTTTTAGAATTCTATATTTATTTTGACCAAAATAAAAATAGTATCCTCTTGGTAATAAAAAAATTGACAGACATAAATCATAATTATACAATATAATAAGCAGTTCTTTCATATCACTTGTGACTTTTCCTAGGACTAAAACAACCAGACCTTAAAATATAACTGTGTGAATATTAATTGACCTTTTGGTTAGTGTAAAATTTTATTTGCGGGGTTCCTTATATTTTCATTCTAATTTATTGACACCTACTGCGATGGATCGAACGATCGATCACAAATGAGTGGCCGTACCAGCCAAAACCACTTAACAATATTTGCTTACGATATCTACTACATTTGCCGTAGATTCCTAAGTATACACGGACGCCGACTTTTATTTTCACAATCTAAACTGATAATATCGGGGCGGACTGTCTGTTCTGTCGATTCTGTCGATATTGTCGATGCTGTCTGCTGTCGATTACGTACACGATTGACGTGCCGCTGCGATAGCGTTTCAATATTCGACCGGTACGACGTAGACGAAATTACTGTGACGTCACTTACTTCCTTCCATATTTGTTTAATTTAGTTAATGTATTCGTAAAGGGTAAACGTACTTTCTGTTACATGAGCAATATATTTTTAGCTTATATTAGCTTATATTGTAGTTTCTTAAGAAACCTACCGTAGCTTTTAGCTACTGCTAAAAGGTCTTTTCACAGCCTAGTTATTGCAGCTGAAACTTATTTTTAAAATATCGAGCTCTAAGAGTTTTTTAAGTATCACACTCGTGACTCGAGGAAATATTCTTATGATTAATTTAATCCTTCGATCGCGGATTCTTAGAAATCTATTGTTGTCGCGGTCGCCGGTGGTGTCGCCGAATTTAGTGACGATTTTCCAACTATCATTTTATTTTCAGAAAAAGTGTACCTAGAACTCAAAAATATGGAATGAGCTTACGTAAATTCGGTTATTGTACTTGAACTAGCAGCCCTATGTCATCAGCCTACGTGCACCTAAATACAGCACCTCAACGTAAATCAAAGCCGCGACAATACCTCGATTTGCATCCACCGTGCCAAATGGGTCTTCAAACGGAATTGGAATGAAATCTTGTACTCTTTGTCGCCTACGTCAAGTGTGGCCATGAAATAAGTCAGTGACGGTAGCGTCAATGCAAGGTACTAATAATGGTTTAATGTAACAGCCAACTGAAAGCAACTTTAAATTTACTGTTTTCTGTACTTTACCCAGGAAAAGTATCTACTGAATTGTAGGGTAGCCCTGAAACTTTTTAAGAAATGCTCATATTTTTCATGAAATTAAATCTTTTTAGTTTTTATAAACCTGTGAACTAATTATTTTTCCCCGATACATTGTTTCGTTATTGTAGTGTGTACACAGGCAATAACTCTATTATCCATGTCATAATATCTAGTTCTGCGTATCATATGGCTCGTTTTACAGCTTAAAAAAACTACTGACAGCAGCCTTTATTTCTTTTAGTACCAAAAAGCTTGCGTTGCCGCTGCGAGTCATAGTGCGTGGCCACAGTGTAATGCTTATTTACGAACACATATTTAACTTTAAGTGTAGGCTGCAAGTCGCCAGCACAGTACAGAGTGGGATAGTAAAAACAATAATTAAGACTTACTACACTGTTAAGTTATATGACACTTTTATTGGAAATAAACATACGTGCAATTAGAAATAACGTTGTTGAGCACTGTGATCTATGAGAACAAGTTTGAATTTAGTAACAATTTGTTAAGTTGTAAATGTAAAGACTATTCAAAAATAAAACTTTAAGGGCCTTTAATTTCTGATAAAGTGGCGAATATATTTTTTGATAGATTCTCCATACATTATTTATCAAGTTAAGTTGTGGATAGCCTGTTCGGCACTTATCAGGAAGTGGTGAAATAGGCCCTTAGAATTTGAATAAGTACAGTAAAATACATATCTTAATATTGTGTAATCTTCATATACGTATCTAGTTGGTGATAAGTGCATGACATTCAAGACTGACATGGTCCAAAAGTTCAAAGTCTTAAGAAAGCAACTTATAAAGTTAATAGAATCAGGCATTACTTTGCGGAAATCCATAGCATAAAATTTAGTTTGTTAAGTCCTTGACTTGACGGACGTTGTTCGTAGAGTCCACATCCTGAGGATGCTCCGGTGTTGGGGCGAAACGCACGTCGAGGTTTTCAACCTGTATGGTGGTGAGGGGCCTTGCACGGATTTGCCAACATTATTGCTTGTGTGGCGGTGGTGTTTGCAGGTTCTGGCATGCGAGTGGACGCATAGGTAATGTGGGAGAGGAGGGAGATGCTGTACGCATGCCTATGCGTACACTCACTCATTTACTAAAGGTTGAGGTTTATTTCGCGGAATATTGCTAAAAATAATAACAAACTAAATTTTAAGCAACATAATATAATTTTTAAGTAATAGGTCTAGCTCTACTTTTAGATCGCTGGGAGCAACTGGAGTGTGCACAACACTGCGCTCTGCGCTTTGCCGTTTCATTTTGCCAAGCAATCTTAGGTACTTATCCCTCCAACGGTGAGAAAAAGAATATCGGCTATTTTCTCGCTCAAGAAACGTACAACAGATATACATTCCGTGTAAACAAAAGAGATGCATATACAAACAGTTGGTCGCTAATTGTTCACACTGCCGGCGAGCACTCGCTTCACTAGTTTGTCGCTGAGCGACAAGAGCTACGAAAGATAACATTGGCTCCGCTGAGCCAATGTTATCTTGAGTGAGTTCTAATCGCTTGGCGAGTATCGCTATACTCGCCAAGCGATTAGAACTCACGCCGAGAGAGCAACCAGTGGTCACGTACATGTAAAAGACGACTGCCGCGAGCGAGTAATGCGAGTAATCGCTCGCCCTCGCACACTCGCTTATAGCCGAGCTACACAAACTGCGCACTCGCTCCCCGCGTCTCGCTAACTCGTTTCTAGTTCTAGCTCTACTCGTTACTCATGAATCGTTGCCGGTGGGACAACTGCCTAAAAGTTATGTGCGACCTGCTACTAACCTTTATAATTATCGGGTTACTGAGAACTTTTTAGCTACGACAACACAAAGGATAGCTTATGTTGCCGCAGAATTTAAAATTAAATTATAGTATTACGTGGAAATCGAAGCTGGAGCGAAGGTGAAAATAAATCCTCCTGATATATGAGACCCGGATCGCGCGCGTTGACATTTTTGAGGTTACATTTTTAGGTTTTCACCCCGTTTTCCTGTCTCAATTGTACCTAGTACCGCAATATGTACAATCCCTACTAATATTATAAATGCGAAAGTGTGTCTGTCTGTCTGTTACCTCTTCACGCCCAAACCGCTGGACCGATCTTGCTGAAATTTGGCATGGAGATACTTTGAGTCCCGGGAAAGGACATAGAGGATACTTTTTGTCCTGGAAAAATGTACGGTTCCCGCGCGATAAACGAGTTTTGGCGCAACGGAGTTGCGGGCGTTATTTAGTGAAGAATAATTTCGCAATGTGCAACGACTAGTAAACTGCCTTTTTCACTAATAAAAAGATTTTTATGTGCCTGATCCATTCCGTGTTTCGTCGTTATCAACTGTTGCGTTAGTAAAGTTTCTTGATAAAATTGTAAGTATACTTAGATATGACGTATGTAATACAGTGTTTTTTAAAGTAAGCTAAGGAAGGAAGAAATTGATTCATATGCTGATAACGGACCTACGTCTATTAATAATAATAATAATTTATTGGTCGGATTATGTCAATTCAGTGTTAGCTGTCATCTGACGGATGGGTTTGACACAACGCGACCAAATTACATAGGAGCGCCATCTACATATTATGAATCAACTTCTCTGATACTTGATAGTACATACGATTCCAGACGTATTATAATATTCATTTGTCGACATAGGTGCCATTAAATTTGTAGCCTAGTAAAATTGGATAGCACGCAGTCAGAAGACATTAAGGGGGTAGTGTGACCGGCGGAAAATTGAACTCGCCGCGGTATGCTTTATTCATGACATCGGTGTATGCACGCCGTTGTTCCTACCACGATAAGCCAGATATACGCCGGAATCATACACACCATAATACCCCTTAAAACTAAAGCATACAGCCCAAAGTTCCGTACGCAGTTTGCACCGCAGTGACGGACTTATGTTGACTTTTACAAATTGTTATTTGAATTTCGAGTGTCAGATGTAATGTGTGGAAACATGCATTTTGGCGGCGTATTGTTAAATATTTCATTAATGCGCTGTCAACATAAAGAGCGTTTATTATTTTAAAATTAACTGACCGGGTCAATTATTATTTCAATAAATTACTGTAAGTGATCGTCAAAAAATCGCAGATTCGATTAAAAAAATTTGATAAAATAGCATTGCCATGATAGGTTTGGCATAACATTCGACAATCAAGCAGTGGTCTATATAAATACTAAAGGCTGATTCAGAAGGATACGAGTACAATGGATATATAGGATACTCGTACAATGCTGACCCAGGCTGGAATCTAAACATAGTGACACTGACGGCTATAACCAAATTAACACATTTTATAATACGTAGTATACCAACTCTCAACAAAACTGAATCAGAATTCAGACGCACACACACATTACTTGAAGTAAGTAGAAAAAGCATTACGCAAGCGCGTAAAATTGTCTCTGTGTTTGCGAGTTTTGTATATTAGGCATAAAGGGTTTTTTAGGAGTTTGATACCGTATAGTTACTTACGTATCATATAGTGGAGTAATAGGCAGTCAGGCTTGAGTTACACTTTTTATTGCTACTGTGGCACCAATAAACAGTATTCAAAATAACAGAAGCTCTACTTATTGTAAACTTAAACCATTAAAAGGCTAAGTGAATCCAAATAAATAAATTCGCGTTTACGAGACGCGTACAGAGCGGAGCGGGCGTTTCTACACAATTAATTTTAATTAATTCGAATAGTTCGCGCGTCGTCTGGGCTAATGGCTCGAATGCTCGACGACCATAAATATGTTTATGTGCGTTCAGACGCAGACAGACATACAGAAGATGGATTTCATAAACACAATGTAATATGTGGCAGAAATTAGTAAAGTTGAATGGGTTTATATGAAAACATAACTTCGCTTCCGATACGGCCTGTCCACATCTCCACGTCACGACGTCACGTCGTAACGTAAAATACACGTCTTTTTTCACCATATAATATTATGGACACGTTCGCACTGTACTGTACTACGAGTATATTAATACTCGTATATATTATTGGCTTGGTATAATACGCTATGTATGGTGTGCGATATTCTTGTGCTATAAGCTATACAATATTATATTATAGCGTAGTCTAAAACCAGCCATAAAAACGCATAAAAAAAGGATTATTGAATTATATATCTATGGCGTCCATTACACGGTCACGCAAGCGACAGTCAACTCCGTCAATCATGAATTATGTTTAACTGATGGTGACTGATGGACTGACGAATGGTATTAGACGGTCACTAAATTCTCTTCAGTTTCATGTCAGTCAAAGCCAATATTTTCAAAGGTATATGTTTCTAATTTTTTTCCAATTTTGTCAGATGTGACAACACTCACTCAAAATTCGTGACTGATGGTTGCATGAAGCAAAAATCAAAATATCCAGATTTTCGTCAATCACCTTCATGCAACCGTCAGTCACGCTCTTACACGGTAGGTTACCCATCAGTCACAGTCATGACTGTGGTAAAACTGACAACAAAACCTACCGTGTAATGGATGTCTATGAAATGTGAAATATATGTACTTATTTGAGTATGAATGTGTCAATAATCACGTCATAGTACACGTGGCACATACATATTATACCTTCATGACGAGGAACCCAAAATACACAATATGATGATAATATTTAACCACTATAAATAGCGGTTAGTGGTTAGTTATGAAATACAATTTTAACCCTAAAATATAGCAATGGTTTCGCATAAATAGCCGCTTATATAACCCCAATATGTTCTGAATCACTTTATTGTTTTTACCAAACGTTAACCTTCCGCTGTTATTAGGGCTGAACATAAAATATTACAAGTTTCTTTACCTTACTGGGTGAAATCGGGTCGAACATTTTTTGCTCTTTGGGTTATTGAAGGATAATGTTATGAATGGGAATAGGGTTGTAAATCTTCGATACATGTTACTTATGCCTAGATGAGGTTTTTTGACAGGAATAAAATAGATAAATCTGTGCGCAAGCGATTATTATAGTCGATTAAAAAAAAAACTCAAAATCCGATAATCCTTTTCTTGCTATATTAAATTTCAGTTTCACTTCATTTGTGTCTAAGTTGATTTCCTTTACTTATGATTGAAAAAACATAATAAATAGGTAAACATTGTATTCGTATTTCGTCTTCATTGCTTCATAAAATAGAACTTGCCAGCCTCAAAATCATTCTGTAAATCATAACGCAGACATCTCACGCCTGTTTTCTCTGCCATTTCAGCGAGCCTGTATAGAATTTTTCCGTAAATAGGGGAATAGCGATTTTTCTGTTAAATTAAATGTCAATTGGTTCGGTCGGCCATTGCGAATGCAGCCCACGTACTACGGCGGGCGAACTCCTAATACGTTGTTCACTGATGGAGTGCCGTCCAACACTTTGTTGAGAGTGAAATAAATTTGTTGTATAAGGATTAAATGCACCGATAAGCTTTAAAGGAAATCCTAATTTAAAGAATGGCGATACAATTGTAATGCTGGAAACATTATAAAATACAAGATGTGGTTTCGTCATTGCCACCCTTTAGACATGTCGATCCGAAAAAGCGTATCACCTGCAAGGGGATTTGGTCTTCTTTTTGTATTTTTTATTTTATTGGATATTTTGCATCTTTTTCTTTGAAGACAAATATACGTCATAACGTCCTAAATATCTTCCTAGTATGTAAACCAATGGTAGACCTCATGTAGACGTTCTAAAAGTGTTAACTTTGTTAACCTATTTAAAAATAAATATTTTGATTTTGAATGCTGTTTTCGAAAATGAAATTATTGTGAGTACTATGAAATGTTGTTTTCTAATAAAAGAAGTTGTTCAATTTCATTATGAAAGTGTGAGCCAATGACAAACTTAACAAATCCAAACAATTAAACGGAACAAAAGAAACCAAGTAAATACCTATATGACCACGTGTTTTTACGAACCTAGCAACGAGTAAAAGTGGGAAAGACCCTAGAACTTTGATTAGATTTCCACGTCCATATTAACGTAATTTGATTTACGTCCTACGTTAACTATGTTCCTTTGCTTTACACGTCGGAGGGAAAAGGAAATGAACTGTCAATAAAATTCTAGTCAATCAAGCCATAAAGAACGCTAACTAACGAATTATTAACTAAGCCTAGTTAATAATTCGTTAGCAGTATTCCAACTTAAGTGTTTCTTGTTAGATTTAACCACGAATCTTCGAATTCTAAGCCGATCTTCTTGTGGTTCAGGCTTAATTAGTAACTTGAACTATACAACTCTACCGCCCGGTTACATACGTGTAAGGAACCTTTAACAGCGTGTTTTTAGAATTTAATGCATGTATTAAATTCTTAAAACATACACGTACGTAATATTTTAAAGCTTCCTATTAAATCGCTCTATCTCTTATTAATGAACCGTATCAAAATCTGTTATGAAGTCTTAAAGCATTAGCGTAAAATCTAAGCATCATATTTACATTATTATAGGAACAGACAATAATAAGCAACTTTGTTTTAGTAAAGTCGATTTACGTTGAAAATAATATTCGAGAGGCGGAAAAATTGTCTCGTTATATTTTAATCGGCCGGTAAATATGATATTCCGCTCACCACCGAACATCGCTCGTGTCATCGCAGACTTATCGCTTTTAAGCGAACGCTGCGCCTGTCATCGCCGGGCCCTCGTGAAGGGCGAGTTTAAAAATGGAATAATCCTTTTTAAATGCTTTTTATTTTGACGTCTGTTAATTGTTTGCTTTTAAAAAAGAGAACCTTTATGACAACTCGGGCAACGTGCTTGTTAATTTTTTGTGTTTTTTATCTGTGAGTTAAAGAGCACAGATTAGAATAGCCCGGATACTTAAATCCATAGACTTATGATATATACCTTAAATCCAACTTGTATTATGAAAAATGCATTGGCTAAGATAAGGGATTGACTTGTATAATTTGTTATGCACTTTACAAAATAAATTTAAAAAATATACAAAATGTAACTAATATACTGATAGTTAAGCCATAGATAAAGTATTATAGTATAGATGTAATCTTAGCCCGTCATCGCGTGGCCATTTTGTGCTTATTTTCATACAAGTAGTGTGCGTGTATTTTCTTGAATATTTAATCCAGAAAAGAAAGTCATTTAGTTCATGATATCGATAAACTATAGTTCAAGTAATGAGAATCCGTAAACACACGTAAAAAGCTATGCAATTTTTGTAGCCAAATTATTAATTGATGTGACATTTTTAGCACTAATGCCATAAATAGCACGAATAAGGGATTATTGAACTTATAAATTATCTTTTTAGCTTACAAAAATACCGATTGAAAAGCCCAAAAAACGTTGTTCAAAACTTACGTATTTAATGCTAAATCCACGTGTTTGTGGCATTGTTTGGCCTTTCTTATGGTTTATTATTTAGCGGAACCATAAAACTCAACAATATCTAGCATAAAATGTTCACAAAAAACCTTTATTAACACTTTCATTACATGAAATATGCAGACCGACTCCTTTTTTATATCCGAGTAAGTAGGACATAACATTACACGCTTTTGACGCTTATACACCGATATAAGGCTCTCTCCTAGTGTATATTATCTCAATGAGTTAAGCAGGCTGTAATAAATAGCCGGTTTGCGCCAGATTCATAAATTTAAGCAGAATAACGTTAAAGTAAAGGAAAAAACAAAAACAACTGCACCATAAATATTATTTACAGAAGTTTGTGCGAGAATACGAGTACCAAGATGGTAGGCGGGTAGTTTTAAATAAAAAACTGTCTAGGCTCAATAAAAACTCTGCTTATGCATTTAAAGTTGTTCAGCTTCAGTTAAAAGTTTATAACAAGGTATGTAACTTCCTGATTTCATGTGAGACCTTTTATTTTCTTTATAATTTAAACTTCACAACATTCTGTTTCGATGTTTGTTTGCTGGTTTTAATATAATATGGATTTAATTTTAACTGCAGTTTTACTCGATAAGTAGTTAAAATACAGAATGATAAATTAATAAAAAAAAAAGACGGGTTGCACTCCGGGAGTGCCGGCAGAAGTGAAAACTCAATTATTAACGTTGTGCATTATATTATAAGTTTAAACACTTACGGATTTTGTCGCGGAGCACTTTTATTAATCCCGACGTTTCGGCTACTTTACAGCGGCCGTGGTCACGGGCGGACTGAGGTGACAGGTGTCCAATTTCTTGAAGTTATCCAACTACCCGACGACTCATCAATATTTGTTTGCGTTCCGATCTACGCAGAACGAACTCACAGTGTCTTGAAGCCGAGGTATCATAGATTTGTGCTTTAGTTTGTTTATCACTGGATCCCAACTAGATGGCAGCACCCAACCATCTTCGCGGTTGAAATTAGGGTGTTTTTTAATTTCTATGGCCTCGCGTATCATTCTTGGGCGGTATCGTGCTTCTTTTGCCAGTACTTGTGGCTTATCAAATCTTATGTAATGGCGAGGTTGATCCAGTGTGTGTTCACAAATTGCGGACTTGTTGTTCCTACGGTGTTTGACATCTGCAATGTGTTCCTTGATACGGGTTTTGATGGCCCTTTTGGTTTGCCCTATATAAGAGAGGCCACAATCACAGTCGAGTTTGTAGATTCCTGCATCTTGAAGGGGTAAGTTGCATTTCACTGATGGTAAACATTGGCTGATCTTTTTGGGCGGCTTAAAGTATGTTTTTATTAAAGCTTTCCTTAGAATGTAGCTCACTTTATCAGTGACTCCCTTTATAAATGGTAACACTGCAGGTAATCTTTCCACTGTTGCCGGCTTCACTCGGTTGCTGCTCTGTTTGCGTGGTACCCGAAGCTTATTGTCGCGTAAAACTTGTGCAACATGATGAAGTTCGGTGTCCACATGCTGTTCATCGCAGATTCCTCGTGCTCTTTGAACTTACGGATTTTGTGCTCCGCGACAAAATCCGTAAGTGTTTAAACTTATAATACCATGAGTGATACTCGCGAAAACTTAAGAAATCATAACGTTGTGCATTATTTTTTAACCCATTTTTTATGAAAATCGATAAAAAAACGATCGTTTTAATTAATTAATCGAAACCCTTACAATCGATTAAATTTTTAACCCATTTTTTATGAAAATCGATTTTTAAAAAATTGATTTTTTAAATTAATCGAAACCCTTACAATCGATTAAAAAATATCGACAATCGAAAAAAAACAATCGATTGTTAGATTAATTGATTTCGATGTTACAACACTACTCTTCAACCGTCCTACGTTTTTTCCTTGGTTTTTCGATCAGTATGAGAATCTAACGCAACGCGAGTTTCACAGTTTTTACCCATCCCATAAAAGTGTTCAACGCCGCTAAAGAAGTTTTCACTTCAATTATAAATATTTTGTTTGTAGATTGGTTAGATAACCTTCGGAACTGCTCTACTTGAAACCAATCGTCATTTTAAGAACTAGGCGTGAGGAATCGATACCTATGTAGTATGTAGGAAAGACGCATAATAATATTATATAAATAATATATCAGTAAGGAATATACTCACCTACGAGACTTAAACGACTGGCATAAAACGCGTATATTTTTTAATTTATCACTTACATCCAATACAATAAGCCAGCCAATTAAAACAATGGAAATATGTCGTCGAGCGTTGTATTTAAAAATAGGCTAATAAATCGGATGGGTTTTCGGAGGATTTGCGTAAAGCCAGTTCATAAATAACGGTTAGTGAAGTCGTCAAAAGGGTGCCAGCGCTCCGGGCGAGTGTCATGTGAACCCACCATCAATCTCCAGGCGCGCCGCACGCGTTTTGAGGGACAGGACATGGCCATAGCAAGAGCGGAGAGCCAGAGGAGATAGTGAAAATACTGAAACCACATATTTCAGAAAAACAGAGAGACAAGAAATCATTACAATCTAAAACTAAATAAGTGTAATTAATAAAGCAATTACTTGCTAATGATATAAAGAAATAAATACAGTATATTGTTTTTAATATTTAAAAAAAATATGGTTGTGAACATTTAAGTATAATTCAAGTGCTAAAAATTATTGTACCTAGAATCTCTATAAATGTAAATAAAATCTAAGAAACCTTCTTATTACGAGTATTTTCAAAATGTAACTACAATATAAAAATTCAGCCAACCGATACAAATTTTTAAACGCGTAATTTTTCAGGTTTAACATAAAAGGATTTACTGCTCACAATTGCATTTACATCGACTGCTCCGATATCTTTTTATTGTTATCACAATACAGAAGTCGTTTCACGCTTCGCTCGTTTCTTTGTTCGGGTCTAAGGGCTGAAACAGCTTTGTCTCTTCTAGACTTGCAATCCATTACTGTTCGTTCTCAGGAAGTGGGGACCGCGTGATTCTTCTACACCCAGGACTTAGCATATTTACGCAACTGATAAATGCGCACCCTTTTTCCCCGCTATCGTTGTGACGTGAATGAAACTGTTGCATTTTTCTTTAAAGATAACAAAGATAACATAAAAAGCTTTCAAGTTTAAATTATTCTTTGCTTCCATTGTGTGGGATTTTTTTTTCCTCTTTTGACGTTTAAAAATCTCCGTTTATGGGAACGTTGATACGTAGATAGACGTGAAGATAGGGGTGATAGGGTAGCGATAAACCTTCCAGATTGAGCTTACAAATAACAAAATGCAATATAGGCACATTGTAGACAAAAGCATAGATACGGTAGAGTAAAAGGAAGCAAAAGGCAATCACACTAATATTATAAAGGCGAAAGTTTGTGAGTTTGTATGTTTGTTACTTCTTCACCTCCAAACGGCTGGAGCAATTTTAATAAAATTTGGCATGGAGTTAGTTGATACCCTGGATTAACACATAGGCTACTTTTTACTGTGGGAAAATATCACAATTTATTTTCCCTAATAAACCGCGGGCAACGCCGCGGGGCACAGCTAGTTCAATATACAAATATTTGTACCTTCTGTCTATTACGCGAAAATTAACTTTTTTGTGACGACAAAATTGTTTTCCTTGCAAGCGCCTATTGTGAAACATTAATCATTTTCTCATTTTTAATAATGAAACATTCTCGAAACCTCATTTTCTTTTCTTATGGTTCGACAAATACAATAAAGCAGTTTAAAGTAATCGTAGGGGTGTCCTTTATGGGGGCCTTTCCGAATGGATTTTTTAATGTGCCAATAATGTAGGGAGTTGTTTTGCTAAAGCCACCATTAGTTCGCTTAATAACCGCTCGGGGCAGCCCTGGGGGAATCCCTTTGTTACAGAAGATATCGCTAAGCCTCACTTCCATATAACACTATAGAGTTATCGCTTAAAAATGTGACAAAATATTATTGAGTTGATGTTTTATTTTATTCAGTTTTTCCTAAACATGCAATAAATTAATTGCATGACTATTCTAAGACGTTTGGAATAAGCTGATAGTATATTGTATGATTGAATTTGGTATCAAATAGCCTTTAAGTAAAATAATTAAAAAGTAATAATAAAAAGAGCTAAATTAACAGACAGACATGACGAATCTATAACCCTAAAAAACTAAAAAGAAATATTTAAAATATTTTTTTCAAAATTATTCATGACTTTATAGTACCACAATCATATTATGCATAGTCTACGACTTATATTATTATTATACATTTTATTAGGTATTAAATATGACATCAACATTTTTGAACTCCAGTTATTAAAAAGCTCGCTCTTCATGTGACCCCACCCTTACATCAGCCACTTTATTAAATTATCGTAATATATAACTCTACTTATTGTCAACTGAATTGGTTATTAGAACGTAATAAACCCTTATTCAAGCGCATTATAATCGAGATCATATAAGAGATCTAAATTATAGCTTTCGGTAATAAGTCGCATAATTCTATTTGTGAAAATCGATTTTTTATCACAGGGGATGAAAATCTCTTTAGCGATGAATAAAAATGTTTTTATGAAGATTATGTTTTACTTACTTGGTATGTTATGTCATAGACGAAATATAATTTACTCCAATTTTAAACTTAAAAAAAATCTTCTCACCATGCATGGTATGAACAAGTTTAATCTTACGAGGGTTTCAGAGTTTGGGAAATGATTGTTCGCAAACGAGCATCTTGCTTTTATGGGCGCCCTTAGCATGTTTTTTTAATCTAGGACATAGACATTAGACGTGATAACAATTAACATGTTTGTCAATTAGCGTTTTCGGCATCTGAACTGCCCCGGGGCAGGGTGGGCCGACGGGATACGAAAACATCCGAAGTTTAAATTAAGAACATAAACTACTTATTGCATAGTACTGCTATTACTAGGGCAGTTCAGATGCCGAAAACGATATAATATGTGTAGGCTTAAATGTTTTATGTGTCAATTTGAATTAATTAGACTCCTAGAGATAGATAAAAATCATGCTCAAAGATTCCGCTACAAACATACAGCCCAAGCTTATAAAAGCGTGTTAAAAATTAAACTTTAGACAAACAGTTATAGGCCTGCTGTTGCGTCTCATTTCGTCGCGTTTTCGACCCTAAGCTCTTATTTACTTTTATTTTTTACATGCCTATTGTAGACATACATTATTTAGTTTACGGAAGAGTAACAACAGTACATCAGTAAGCGCGGATTTACTACAGTAATCCGAGAAGACTGGTTTTAATCTCATTACCGTATTAAGGTAGCAATGAGCATTTAGGTTATTCGTAACTGTTCCAAATGAAATAATATGTTTTACGAAAATAGGACACTACCGGTACATTCGTTATTTTCATTTGTACGATGCACTTGCATTGTTAAGTAAGTCCTATCTTAAGAATAACCGACTAGGAATGTATAGCATGTAAGGATAAAAATTACAGATTTAATTCGTATCGCCTTTATTTATGTTGATGATCTGATTGATACAAAGCTGCTCAGAAGCAAAGACTTCTATTTAAACAATAGAAGTTTTTGCTCAGAAGGAGTACCTTGGTAATAAATAAGTAAAATTTTGTGGGAATAATAAATCCTTATTCCCACAAAAAAAAGAAACAATTTACAAAAATACAACATAACAAAGAAAAAGTCCGATTGGCGGCCTTACGCCATACAAAGTATTAGGTACTAGATGTTATCTGCACTTCGTTTTGCTTAAATTCAATATTATATTAGGTATCACATTTTTGTGTGGTTAAAATTTAAAGGTGCGACTCGCAAAAAATTAAAATAGTAGGGTATCTACGTTGTGTTTCGGGACTCAAAGTTACTATAGAGGTAAAGGTAGGATACAAGATGTAACATACTGACAGACACACTTTCACAAAACAAATAGTACCCACGTACAACTAATATACATCTACCCCCGCTACCAAATTGAGGTTCCTACATTGAAGGGGAGCTTTGAGAATTTTCATATTTACAATTGTAATGCTCTTGCGATATCATAAAGAACTGGTTTCTTTTGATCCATAATTCTTATGCTCGTATATTGTTTATTTTAGAATCCTATGTATGCTGTTTGTAATTTTTTGGTAGAATTTCACTTTTTGAAAGTATTTACTTAAGAGGCCGGGTACACTTGGAATTTCTCATACATACCTAATTCCAAAATCATTTTCTCATACGAAAATATTTAACATGTTTGAGTTGTTTTTCAGTTTAAAATAGTAATTACCTAGGTTCCTGCACAAAAATTTACTTCAAAATATTTAAACATTAAAAAAATTTTTTTTGTTTTTAATTTTTTTTAGTAAATTTAGTACTTAATATTTAAACACTAAAAAACAGAGTAAAACACTAAAAAATATGTAAATAAATAATTAATTTACTAAAAAATATTTAAACTCTAAAAAATATTTTTTAGTATTTAAATATTTTGTAGTAAATTTACTATTTATTTATATATTTTTAGTGTTTTACTCTATTTTTAGTGTTTAAATATTAAGTACTAAATTTACTAAAAAAAATTAAAAGCAAAAAAATTTTTTTTAATGTTTAAATATTTTGAAGTAAATTTTTGTGCAGGAACCTAGATAATTACTATTTTAAACTGAAAAACAACTCAAACATGTTAAATATTTTCGTATGAGAAAATGATTTTGGAATTACGTATGTATGAGAATTTCGAGGGTACCCGGCCCCTTAAGGAAAGTACAAATTAATACATATAATCACGATTTGGCTGTTAGTATTTAAATTATTTAATTGTAGACTTCGTAATATTTTATTCTTAAAGGAATTTGTAGAAATTGTTTTAGAAAGATTCTTTCAGTGGTTCCGAATATAAATTGTTTGATTTTTCTATAAGCGATTTCGCCCACTCCACCCACTAAATGAACTGTTACAAGTTCTTAAATCATCAAAAACTCTGTTACTTTTGTTACAAGTTACAACCGTTTTCTTTAGACTTTTTGAGGTACGTCGTTCTTCGATAAATAATAATCCCTTTTAAACTTATATTACTTATATATATCCATTACCTAGCTAGTACGCAGCGTGGCGTACCCAAGGTTCGCAGCCTTTGTATATTATTATTATATTACTAGCTGTCCCGGCAAATGTTGTTTGGCCATTTAAAGTATTTCTACATCATCAGCATACAAAATCTTACCCCCTCTTTTGTCCCCTAAGAGGGGTGGGGGGAAAAATGTTATGTACCACCAGATGTTAAGTTGGAAAAACAGTTAATAATATAAAGTAAGTCCATTAAAGAAAAAAGTTTACGTAATACAAAATCTGACCCTCTCTTTGGTGGGTTCTCATTTTCTATTCTCTCTCTCATGGTCTCACTGGTCTCATTTTTATACACTAGATGTTGAGTTGGAAGAAGGCAAATATATCTGTGAAAACCGTATGCAAATCAGATCAGTTGTTTTCGTGTTAAAGCAAAAGTCTTATACAAAATCTGACCCCTCTTTCGTCCCTTTAGAGGGGTGGGGGGAATTTTTTTTATACGCCAGATGTTAAGTTGGAAGAAGACAAATATATCTGCGAAAACCGCACTCAAATCGGATCAGTAGTTTTCGTGTTAAAGCAAAAGTCTTATACAAAATCTGACCCCTCTTTCGTCCCTTTAGAGGGGTGGGGGGAAAAAATTTTATACACCAGATGTTAAATTGGAAGAAGACAAATATATCTGCGAAAACCGCATTCAAATCGGATCAGTAGTTTTCGTGTGATAGTGGAACAAACATACAGACAGACAGACAGACAGACAGACAGACAGACAGACAAAAAAACTGACCACATTTTTGGCTTGTATAGCGATGTAGTGACACCCTCCGCTTATTATTTTTTGAATATCTTTAATGTACAGAATCGTCATTTCTACAGTTTTATTATATGTATAGATAAGTTTTTAATGTACTATCAGAGAAGTTGATTCATAGGCAGGTCGCGGACCTACGTATGTTGGTCGCGTAACGTCAAACTCAGTCGACAGGTGACGAATTACATTAAGTTGACATATTCCGACCAAATGTCGTAGGTCCATCAACAGCCTATGAATCAATAATTTCTTCGATGGTACAAGACAAAGACGAACAGGAGAATAGCTTTGTCTACATTATGCAATTGCATCTTCAATTTTCGTCATATTCTTTTTATTCAACTTTCGTTTGGAATATTCAATAATCGAATGCGTCAAAATCCACCCGCGTTGAAAGAAAAGTGTCATAGCGAGCGCTACGATTTCAACGCGCGTATATAACGCATGCCCTTGATGAACAAAAAAAGGCCCAGTGTGGACAAAGCTAATTGGGTTCTAGGGAATAAGATCCATCCTTGTATTCCTTACCAAAGGAACCCATGAAAATACTTATTATACCTACTATAACTACCATCTGTCCTTTCATTCCAAACCAAAGAACTCTTTCTCTCTCATTCAACTCAGCAAATTTAAGTCCTATTCCACACCAAAGAAACCCCTCTTTCGCAATCATCTCTAGAATTCGTCATTACAATAGAGAATTAATTCGACACGACATTCCGGTATATTCGGCGATTGGTATAGTCGGTAGTGCTCACTCATGCTCGGTATAATGATCACCTCCATCAGCTATTCTCAAAGTGTGCTCTGCGGAACCCCAGAAACCCCTAGCCAAGACGTTTTCTTTAAGGCTCCATTCCACCGCGGCGCACGGCCACGCGCACTGATTTATTTCTTTGACTTGAGTCAATTCGTGCGTAGCTTGTCCGTGGGTTGCAGTGGACACAGTCACATATAATATTTTCTTACAAAGCGAAGCTTGACGCACGTGCGTAGCCTCTCCGTGCGTCGCGGTAGAATGGAGCCCTTATATATGTATCTTCTTCATAGAGTCGACGATAAAAAGTATAAATGTCATGTTATGTCAATTCCATATACGTAGGTTAGATAGGTTCGTATTAAAAATACAATCCATCCATCAATCCGTGGGTTAGACGATCAAATTTTCGTCAATCTTTACCGGATTGATGGATCTGATTGATGAAAATTTGACCGTGCAACCTACGACATATATTTTAATCGGCGCAAAGCCTTTTCAGGGGCTCCGTAAGAGCACTAGTAATAGTGGAATCTCTCCAGACAGCATGGAGTCACTTTACAAAAAAATTCACTTTATACATTTTGGTACATTGATCGGTGATGAATATCCATTTTGATGAACAATAATTGCTTGTTGTTCATGTCTTTCATACAACAAAAAGCAAATTCATACCACCATGTTTCACACATGATTTTTTCTTTTCGAATGTTCATTAGACAATGAACAGCTAATATTAAAGAATGCACTAACTTTTTCTTAAATTTTGGGATCCCCTCAATAACTTAGCTTTTTAAAAGTTCTCCGTCTCCAAAAATTTTGAGAACCGCTGACGTACATCGTCAGTCCATGCACGTCGAGAGGGAAGACTCACCCTAAAATGCTATATGACGGTAGGTATTTGTTGACACTTTTGATGAGATCAACTAAATGAACTTACTGAATGTTGAACTATTTAAAGTTACGGGTCCTATGAGTTACCAGATTAAGATTCTACTTGTATTATTAAATATTAATTCTTAACTTTATACCTCTTAGGGCCTGTTTCACCGCTTCCTGATAAAGTGCCGGATAGGCTATCCACAACTTTTTTGACAGATTCTCCATACTCTTTCAGCTGCTGTCAAGTTAAGTGGTGGATAGCCTATCCGGCACTTATCAGGAAGTGGTGAAACAGGCCCTTAGTCTGTTTAACCGTACGTAAAAAGATAAAGATTAAGCTTAAAACAATAACGTAGACTTATCAGTAACATAGATGGAAAAAAATGTTCCTATTGTTCTATAACGGTACATTTACAGTTCCTACTTTGTTAATATCAATAATTTCTGATTACATTAACCCATCAGTCGTGGCAAAACGAGACACAATAGCTTTTTCATTGTTATCGCGGCCGGATGTGGCCGCTTGGGGCTTCATGAATTAATAAAAAATTTTCATACTACGATACAATTTTATATATTTTCTATGCGGATTGCGCGTTTTGTCTTATTTCGTTATAAACTCCTAAAAATAACATTTTAAGTTCCTCATCCCACAATTAACTATAAATATTAATACTGTTTCCCCTAAGTATTTCCGCGCTATTTCTTCTGTTATTGCCTGGGGTCGGACCACGCAATTTTATTGGCACCTATTGTGTACCAACTTGTATACTTCGCGACACTTTCCCTTTATGAATGTTACGGTTTAACTCCCCCCAAATGGAATTGTTGTTGAGAAGTTAAAAGAAGGATGATGTTTTTTGTTATTTTGATGAGGTTTCCCGCTTTACGAGCGCCAAAATGGTGTTATGGTTGTAAAGTCTGTACACAAATAACAAGATATAAT
The DNA here is from genome assembly GCA_963422495.1 of Polyommatus iphigenia. NCBI lineage: Eukaryota > Metazoa > Arthropoda > Insecta > Lepidoptera > Lycaenidae > Polyommatus > Polyommatus iphigenia. The sequence goes on along the minus strand of OY730181.1, from coordinate 41,333,993 downwards.
TGGGGGAAGGAAATCTCCAATATCATCAACATCAAGTATCATGTTAAAACTGAGGGACATAAATAGGATTCTCGTGTTGTGTGATCAATACGTTATCATTTCCTGCAATTTTTTTTTATTATTATGGAGTAGAATAATTATTATTAATGGAATAACGAAGAGTCAAAACGTAAGAATTTTACTCACCTTATGCACAATGTACGTGTGCATCTGCGCAACTCCAAAAAAGATTAAAAAAAAAACATAAATCGCTGAAATTGTGTATAAGGAAACAAAAAATTGAATATTACAAGTTAAACAAGCACCAAAAAACCTTTTCTATTAAAATATTCAATACCCAATCACACCATAAAGATTAGCTACAAATTCTTTTAATTTTCCGCCACCGTATTACCATATCGAGCGGGTGGAGACGCATTTTTTAATAAGTTTCATGCAAATCATGCCCTAGACTTAATGCCGGTTTGATCATCTACAGAAATTGAAAAGGCTCCATACGTCAAGTGAGGTTACACTTGACGAAGGTCGCTTCACGAGTACCCTACTTATGGATTTTGATACGGACACTGATAAACCTTTCTGAATAAAGTCATTTCGCCACATGTTATCAAGTCGGGGAAATCTTTTATTACTTTATTGACATTTTTGAATTTGGAACGCTTTTTTGCACGTGTGTCACAGTCTAAATATTTATGTGAGTGATGTAAGTGTTTTTAATTAATTTAAATATTTTTACTAAAGGAATTTAAAGGTTAACGCAGATTTGGCCTCACCGCACGCACCGCAGTCGCCGCATTCGCAATTCTTTATATGAAGTTATAGGCAAGCTCGCATACCTACCTACCCGCGCCGCAGTCTTCGCAACTTCATAATAATATAAAGAATTGCGAATGCGGCGACTGCGGTGCGTGCGGTGCGGCCAAATCTGCGTTCACCTTAAATAGTTAATGACGTTCTGCTATTTCAAATGGACAATACCGTCCGTCCCCTTCCTTTAGTCTTTGCCTGTGACTTTCATCGAGTGCTATCCGGTAGTTTTAGAGTATAATTGACGCAAAAAATAGAGGAGCGCGAACGCAGGAGAAACATTGTACTGTGACTTTGATTCTCTTAGGTACCTGTTCTCTACACTTGTTTAAGTTTGATATTCACATATTATTATTACTCGTATTTGGTGAGCAAATATATCCGGTCAAAATTTATGTAGGCTAGATTTAACGCTATAACGCCACAATAAAATTACATTCGAATCCACAAAACTTTGAGTTGTACTTACTACTTAAGGCGACGCCTTGATAATTTGGCTGCAGCGATGCCGATTTTTCTCAGCAATGACTAAAGCTAAGAAATTGAAGTTCATTGTCAGTATTTATCATGTCTTTGTCTTTGAATTGCCCATAGCATAACACGATTGGACAACTTTTATAGCACAGAATAATCAATCGAAAAGACCTCTGTAAAAAAAGGGATTCCTATTTTTCCAACAGAGGAGAGTGATTTAAGGTTCCAAAATTTGTACATAAATTGGTTCAAGCATGCACTTTAATTTGTGCATAGCTTATATGAAATGTATTTATGGTTTTTAAATTATGCGACAAAAACCATTTTGTCGCTTACGCCCTTTCCATTTTTTGCTGTTCCATTGCTTGTTTCAATCTAAAACATATCCAACACGGTTTATTACTTTAACGCTGCGTCACCTTTACATGAATTTCAGCAATTATTTTCCAAATAGATGACGCCCACAACTCTGTTGCGCCAAAATTCGCGCGGGGAACCGTACATTTTCCCGGGATTCAAAGTATCTCCATATCAAATTTCAGCAAAATCAGTTCAGCGGTTTGGGCGTGAAGAGGTAACAGACAGACAGACACTTTTGCATTTATAATATTAGTATGGATTGCCCTTCAATATTTGATTTAAAAAGTACTCGACTAAAAGACTATTACGGAGCGGATATCGGCGACTCGCAGATGTTATCGCGTTTCCAATACAGAAGCGGAGTTACGAGCGCGATTGATCTTATTGACAGCGATACGCGATAAGCGGAGCGATAACATCAAAAATTCAATTAACTGTATCTTATTACGTCATTTTACTAACTTTGTTTAAGGTTCACTATCAGAATAAATGAGAACCAGATGGGAAAGGTCCGAACATGTTATGATTGATCACGACTGTCATTGACTAGATAATATAAGCCGACCAAATAACATAAGCCCACCTATAAATATTTTTACTTTACTAGTAACTATTTTTTGTTAGTAAGTACTATTTTTAACTAAATTATATTTCTCGCAAATGTTGCTCTTCTAGCGGACAAGCGCAGCACTTTCACTTGCGAGCGAATTTAATGTACTGTCTAATTAACAAAAAATTGAACCCGACTTCCAATGTAAAAACAATATTCTTAAAATGACCTAAAAACAGTGCCTAAAAAGGATGAAAAGGTGCAACACGGCACGGCGAGCGCGGCCCGTAATACCATTCAATCGCTAACATCACTGGGGCCCGCCGCCCGGGCGTTGAATACTGCCGCCGCCGCCACCCGCCGCGTTGCTGGGTGACCGTGCGAAAACCGTGTACATTGTGAAAGGCTTAGCCCGGCACGGCGCGGCGCCGGGCCGTTTAGACGACAACCTTTATATTATATATTATCAGTTATCAGTTTTTTATTTTTGTTCATTTACAATAAATAAATATGTATTAGGCCGGGTACACTTGGAATTTCTCATACATAAGTAATTCCAAAATCATTTTCTCATACGAAAATATTTAACATGTTTGAGTTGTTTTTCAGTTTAAAATAGTAATTACCTAGGTTCCTGCACAAAAATTTACTTCAAAATATTTAAACACAAAAATTTTTTTTTTTGCTTTAAAATTTTTTTTAGTTAATTTACTACTACATATTTAAACACTAAAAAATAGAGTAAAACACCCATCATCAGGTCATCACTTTTGTGAACATGGTACCAAATTGGAGTGAAACCTAATACAACAAAACAAAAATTTCGAAAATCGGTTCACAAACGGCGGAGTAATCGTTCAACATACAAAAAAAAATATCCACAGCCGAACATATAACCTCCTCGTTTTTTGGAAGTCGGTTAAAAATAAAGCGCAAGTGTCAACATAGAGGCATTCGAAGGCTGCTTGAAATGTCTTCGAATTTGAACGAATTCGTATTACTCATAGTCAATAACATTAATCAAGCTATGTCTAGACAAAGTTAACAGTAAAAGCTATCGGTCCAAACAGGACCTAAGTCTTAAAGACTCTAAATTGCAGTCATTAAATGAAGATGCCCATGTAATGGGAATCATCAACAAAGTAAGCTTTTTAATTCTAATTTGTCTCACTTTGCGCGTACAAAAGGTCTCTAAATGAATTTCAATTATGAGACCTATTCAGAGGTCGTAATTACACTTTATGTTTATTTAATTAAATGGTAAATGAGTGATGGAAAAAAGGAACTTGTTAATTTTGATAAAAGTCGTTAAAACGTTTCCCACTTCTCCGTTACTTTCTGTGTTTTAGGTTTGGTTTAAGGTACCTACTTAAACACTTTTTAAATCACATATGATTGGACAGAAAATTTTGTCAATATCATCTCAAATAATTGATATAACATCAAACCCTTAAGGCGGGATTATAGGCAACTGACATTTTAGAATTTGCGGAAAACAAGCTCAATAGATGGCGCTCGATAGGTACATATTTAGTTTTCAAGCCGTCGTTGATTTCAATAATTTTCAGAAATAATGTGATCACGTGGTAAACTCGACATACAGACTAATGATTAACATGTTCACAACTTAATAAACGAAATCTTTAATGAATTTTGTATTATAATAAAATTATGTATTATTTTAATATGTTTGTTCTGTACTCACGAACATGAAAATAAAGTATTTCCTCAATAATACATGATATAATTGATTAAACAATGTATAACAAAATAAAGAATTACTCATATTATGCATTGCATATACTTATGCATGGAAAAATATAGCTAATCTAGGTACAATAATTCATCATCGTCAGCTCGCTCACTGCTGAGGTTATTTTATGACTTTATAATATGGTTCAAATATTTTTTGTGCTTGGGTTTATTGCAATACCTTTATAAATAGGATGTAGACCCATGACGATTACATGTACCTGACGCTGCAGCATCCTCTGGAATCTATATAGCACCCTCCACAAGTTCAAAAACGATAACTCTTGCAATACAGGTAACTTTTTTGACCCGCTTGACAAGTTTTTAACCCATCAGTCGTGGCAAAACGAGACACAATAGCTTTTTCATTGTTATCGCGGCCGGATGTGGCCGCTTGGGGCTTCATGAATTAATGAATAGTAGATTATATTCATTATTGTTATGCAGATCATATTCATATTTTCTTTGTCGTTTTTCAGGAATCTGTTCCCAAAAGAGACCCTTGGCCCAGTAAGTCTTAGCTTCGCTGTCTATCCGTCTGTCTGTCTCCAGGCTGTATATCAAGTAACGCGGTAGCTAGAGAGCTCAAATTTTCAATTATGTATTTATGTTGTCACCATAACTACAAATAGAAACAAAATAAAATAAATATGTTAAGAGGTCTGAAATATTCAAAACAAAAACGCGGTTTTTAGGCCTTTTCTGCTCGACATCAATAATGGCAACCGGTAAGTGTTTGAAATATTTACGAAATACCTCATTATAATATTTAAACTTTAACAATACTAATACTTATTAGAATAGTCTGTCTGTCATTTCATGCTTAAACTACTGAACCATTTTTTATAAAATTTGGTAAAGAAAGGACAAAGGATACTTTTTATCCTGAAAAAATTAACGGTTCCCACGCCATGAACGATTTTTTTAAGAATTTGCATCGAGATAGTGGCTATCAATTTGTTCTAGTAGCTGTTTGACACGACATTTGACACGAAAGACCCTGCGGCTACATAGCGTCAAACATTTAATAAAGAATTTGAAAGATAAAATATATGGGGCTTATGTCAAAATCTTCATTTATGATACATTTAAGTTATAAATATTCATCTCTGAGTACGCCAGTTACAATATTATTTTCCTCCTGTTTATTTTTGCTATGGGTCCCAACAAAATTAGAATGAAAAATGTTAGTGAACAAGACTTATATTATGCCAACTTTCCAATAAACCAGTACATTACACCAGATTGTCGTGAGCTAAAAATTAATAATAGCATAAAATGTAATTTCTTTGCTCTCTACTTTTAAGTGTCGTCGTGATTTTTATTCACAAAAATTATATTTTTGATAAAATCAAATAAGGTTCAAAGGTTTTTCGTTTCGATCAATATTATTTTTTGTGTAAAGAATGGAATTCACATGTTCGATAAAATTGTAGTTTAACATAATATCATATCAAAATCATGGTGTATCTATGAATTTGGATCTATCCGCTTGATAATATTATTTTTACGATTTTACTCCAGTGCTGATAGTCAGGGAGCCCTAGAACATTTTTTTTTCAGCTTTATTTTGATAAGACAAACAACTTTTTTATCTCCGAAAAATCTTCCGTTTTAGGGTACCGTAGTCAACCAAGTTTTGTTGATTACAGAACCCTAAAACGGAACCCTAACCAGCAGATTTTTTGTATATTGGTAGGTTAATAGTTATATAATTTAAGAGTAACATTGTTCTACAAATTGAACAATCCATAATTTAGGACCATCAAATCAAATTATGAAATCCTTTCTATCTCTGTTAGCTACTACTTTCAAGATTTTTTCGCAGATAAAAAAGTTGTTTGTCTTATCAAAATAAAGCTACTCACAAAAAATTAGCTTGTTAGTAATTAAAAAAATGTTCTAGGGCTCCCTGACTATAAGATATCTTTCCATTGCTATGGATTGGACATGTTCGATAAAATTGTTGTTTAACATAATAATATAATTATCATTTTACAATGTTTTAACACATCCCTCAAAATGTGTCTCTGTGTTGAGGCACTCTGTTCATGCTCTGTTCATTATTATCCGTGTTAGCTGTGATATTTGCACTTATGACTTTCAAACCTACCAAAAACGTATAAATGATCGTTTGGCGAATGTAAATTATCAAATATATATCAATAAGATACCTAATAAGGTAGTTTCTCACCAAATATTAGGTTACAAAACAATATTGTAATATTTGTAAACCAAACATATTGCCTATGTTCTGAAATAAAACCCAGTTTACTTACCAGTGATCAAGACGTCATCTTACGACGCCGCACTGTATTGTACTGGTATTCCACTAGTAAGACAAGTGTAACGTATTATAATCACATCACAATAAACACATTTAAGTATACGACAATGCACTGGCAAATATTTCGAAACGAATCAACAGTATGGGACCACGGCAATTCTAGGCCTAAGGAGCTCTGGCCAGTATACTGGGATATATTTGTGAACATACTCTAGGTTTTCTGTAATAGACAATCAGTCACTGAAAGACAGATTTGACTGATGTCATTCAATTATTATCGATCAAAACGCCTGTGGAATTATTATGGCAAATATTGAAAGCAAGGCGTTGCATTCGAAAATCAATAAATCGTTCGAATTTGTGATCAAAACGATTTATCTTTATTATTGTTATTATATATCAAAAACGAAGCTGACCCTAACCTTCGAAATCATAATTTAAACATTTTTGTATAAAAATATTTTTTCCTGCGTTTATTTTCGCTGAATTCTAGTCGAAATAAAATTTTGAAAGTAGCATTTTTTATTACTCTTTTTTTAGGGGTAAATGGATTTAAATCAAAATTCCAAGCTGACTGGGACCTTGGTAAGGAACGTAACAAACTTATAAAAATGTTTAAATGCTTATAATTACTTCTGGTCAAAGTTCTAGTGAAAATAAAAACATGAAATTTCACGAGTCCTCGTTGTATACGGCCTTAATCAATGTCACAATTCACATAACAATGAGTTATTATCGAATCCAATACATTTTTGACTTCAAACTTAGCTCCCGAAATCATCGAGTGCGACTTAGATATAATGAAATTCGGTTGTATATTACGAGTATACTAGATGATACCTCTTACTAGAACTCTGTTGTGCCAAAACTCGTTTATCACGCGGGGACCGTACATTTTTGCAGAACAAAAAATATCCTATGTCCTTTCCCGGGACTCAAAGTATCTCCATGCCAAATTTCAGCAAAATCGGTTCAGCGGCTTGGGCGTGAAGAGGTAACAGACAGACAGACAGACACACTTTCGCATTTATAATATTAAAATGGATTTTCTTGTCGGTGTATTTTGGTATTAATTTAATCCTAAAATACATAAGAAGAGTAACGTTTTAGCTCAGTGGTAAATAGAAAAATGGCTGTGACGTGGAATCATTAGCGAGGCGACCCTCCGACCTGGCCCTCGGGACACGTGATAACGTCCCTCACTGTACAGCGATTCGATGGATTTCGTTGGGCCATGAATGAGGCGGTTTAGGGTTTTTTTTTTTGAAGTGAAAACTTCTTTAGCGGCGTTGAGCACTTTTGTGGGATGGGTAAAAACTGTGAAACTCGCGCCAGATTTTCGTGCTGATCGAAAAACCATAGAAAACGCGTAAGACGGTTAGAGAGTAGTGTTTTGTGTCGAACTCGAACGAAATGTACAGTCGGGGAAATGAGATGTTTAGCAGAAATGTACAGTCGGGGAAAATTGTGCTAAGCAGAAATGTACAGTCGGGGAAATGAGTTGTTTAGCAGAAATGTACAGTCGGGAAAAATTGTGCTAAGCAGAAATGTACAGTCGGGAAAATGAGTTGTTTAGTAGAAATGTACAGTCGGGGAAAATTATGCTAAGCAGAAATGTACAGTCAGGGAAATCAGTTGTTTAGCAGAAATGTACAGTCAGGGAAATGAGTTATTTAGCAGAAATGTACAGTCGGGGAAAATTGTGCTAAGCAGAAATATACAGTCGGGGAAATGAGTTGTTTAGCAGAAATGTACAGTCGGGGAAAATTGTGCTAAGCAGATATGTATAGTCGGGGAAATGAGTTGTTTAGCAGAAATGTACATTTGGGGAAAATTGTGCTAAGCAGAAATGTACAGTCGGGGAAATGAGTTGTTTAGCAGAAATTGTACAGTCGGGGAAAATTGTGCTAAGCAGAAATGTACAGTCGGGGAAATGAGTTGTTTAGCAGAAATGTACAGTTGGGGAAAATTGTGCTAAGCAGAAATGTACAGTCGGGGAAATGAGTTGTTTAGCAGAAATGTACAGTCGGGGAAATGAGTTCTTTAGCAGACGCGCTGATTAAGGCCGTGTTTCCACCTGCAAGACAACTGTCGCGAGAAGTGTCTGACAGTCTGTCCGACAGCAGCTTTTTTTTTCGATTGTCGATATTTTGTAATCGATTGTAAGGTTTTCGATTAATTAATTAAAACGATCTTTTTTTTATTTTTTTAAATCGATTTTCATAAAAAATGGGTTAAAAAAAATAATGCACAACGTTAATAATCAAGTTTTCACTTCTGCCGGCACTCCCGGAGTGCAACCCGTCTTTTTTTTAAATATTAAATAGATTCAATTTGGTTTTCACCATGTGACTAATTATAGTGTTGTGGAATTTTATTTGCATCTTCTATTAATAGTATCTACATGATAAACTTATCTACTTTAATAGATTGTGGTAAATGCAGCGAAAAAAAAGTTGAAAAACTCAAAATACAAATCGTACATTATGGCACTGAATGTAGAGAACATAATTTGTTTTCTATTTTACAACGTTATTTTGAGTATGGGAAATAGATGTTGGCAAATTCTTAGATATATCAGATAAGCACACTTAAATTTCGTCCAAATGTTCCGTTTCGGAGTACTTTGGCATAAATGGCAACAAACTCTACGACACGATAATTTTATATTAATCTTAAACTTTATTTCAAGTGTTGCATAATTTTAGGCAACAGCACCCTATTCTTTGGGTACATTTGCCTGCAAGAAAGGAAATTAATGAAATGTACAGTTCGCCGTTTCCATGGCCCACAAAGTCTTTACTTTGAACAAATGACACGAATTATGTTGACTGAGTGTGTAAATAATTCAAATGTATAGTATAAAAAATTAATCCCAAAAAATGTAGCTACAAATTAAAATTTTGGAAACAAAATATATTCATTCGTATGCCGCTGTTACTTACTCCGCTACTGTCGTAAAAGAATTAACGTTTTAAATGTTCTCTAAATTCTGTTACCCAAAAACATTAACAGAATATTAAAGAGCGGTAAAACGTTGGAACTAGTCTTATCTGGGAGCTGGAAATCCCCTCGTAAAGGGAATACCACTATAAATATGTTGTCATTTTATAAAGTCTCCCCTGTCCTCATCTGTGATAAATGTTACCTGGACAGAGAATATATTTGGGGTGGTTCATTCCATTGTATTTTATATTAATGTCACTATCTTATCTTCGCAATGGATTATGACGTGGTGTTCATTGCGATGATATTATGTTTAGTATAGCTCGGTCATTGAACACATCGAATCTTCTACAACTTATATCGACCTGTGCAAACGATATACTAAGCTTATTTGTGTGCAGTTATATTATAAACAAGCAGTAGATAGGTAGTAGATTTGTGGCCGAAATCTTATATATTGTGTGACCGGTCTGTAGAAAATGAAATTATTTTACCAAATAACAATTGATTTTATTGCCTAAGACGTATTATAAACGGCGTATTATATTCTCTTGTTAAATAATCTTTCAAGTTCAAAAGAAAATTAATGTAAAACATAAAAGCCTCGTTTTCTTTTCAAAAGAAGTAAGATTGATTTTTAAACAATATACTTTCTAAAGGACTTTTCCAGAGTGAACCTCAGGTGTATCCGTCATTTGGTATTGTCCTCGGGGCTCCTTATCCACAAGTCTAGCTATTCTAGTTTAGTCAGGGTCGACACAATAGGGTTCACTAAAGAAGCAGACACAAAACATTCTCCTAGAAAATGTATATAAAGGTGTTTCCGCACTGGCGACCCTGCAGACGTGACGTGTCCGTCCATTTCTAACCGACTTCCAAAAAACGAGGAGGTTATATGTTCGGCTGTGGATATTTTTTTTTTTGTATATTCAACGATTACTCCGCCGTTTTTGAACCGATTTTCGAAATTTTTGTTTTGTTGTATTAGGTTTCACTTCAATTTGGTACCATGTTCACAAAAGTGGTGACCTGATGATGGGATCTATGAGTAATCGAGGGAACTCCTTGAAATTTATATGGAAACATATGGTGATTTTGGTTTTATAAGAAGCATCCTAACTATATGCTACCAAAACGCAAGATTTTGCACCAAGGTATACTATGGTTCCGAAGATACTAAGAGAACTCCGGATTCCTTATAGATACAAGTTTGGGAGTTTAGGCGCTGTTTTAAGAACTGAAAGCATATGCTACTATGCAAATTACATTCATCATCATCATCATCATTACCACGTCAGGGTCACCAATGTCACCAAATTCAACCTTATCTCCAGAGCATAAGGCACACATTTGACATTACTTCTGAGAAGTTAAAGTTGCTTCGATAATGTAACATTCTGTCTCACTTCGCCGAGATATTCTGGAAAACAACCTAATTGCAACCTTTTGCATTGCGTTTAGCGTTCATAGTACAATAACTGTCTGCGCTTCAATCTGCCAGGGCTGTCAAGCGAGCGGCGCGGCGGCGCGGGCCGGGTACTATGTACATATGTGCGACAAGTCGAGCGAGTGCCAGCCTATTGAAACTAGTCCGGTGACCGGTCCGGCTACTTAGCACGTCACACGTGTTCACTTCGATTTTTTTTTAATGTATTGTTTAAAACTATCTTCAGGCTGCAGCTGATATTATATTTTGTAAGTGTGACTGTAATAAGATACGTTACAGAATAATATACAGGTGTATTATTCTACGTATAGTAGGTGCGCGGTGGTTTACCTACTAGGTAACTAAAAAGAGTGAAATTATTATTTTTAACAAAAATTAAAACCGACTTCCAAGGTATAAAAAAAAACCTAATAACATCCTTATAATATGAACTAAAAAGTATCAAATAATTATTCCTATCTAATAGTGCCTTTTTCCGAATTCGGCTAAAACTCAACTAGGTATTTCTGTACTCAATCTTCATAATTTTGAAGTCGGTGCCAGTTCCAAAAGTTTCAAATATTCCGTCAGAGAACTGAAAATTCAGCTGTATCTGGTACCGACTTCAAAATGATGAAGATTGAGTACAGAAATAGTTGAGTTTTAGCCGAATTCGGAAAAAGGCACTATTAGATAGGAATAATTATTTAATACTTTTTAGTTCATATTATAAGGATGTGATTAGGTATTGTTTTTACCTTGGAAGTCGGTTTTAATTTTTTGTTAAAAATAATAATTTCGATCGTTTTGTCTGTCTTTTCATCTGGTTTTTTTACAAAATGGTAGTCTATATTAATATTTTTTTCTATTGGCCGCAAGAGGCTTTAACGATCATCTAACTTTTATTAAATAAATAGTTAAACAGAAAATTTGCGGAGTTTGTGTCAAAATCTTCTTTACATTAAAGATACGAAATCATTAAATGTGTCTGAGCGCAGCCGAAAGCCTATTAGAGATAAGATTGCAGTCCAAGCTTTGACTTTAGATCTGTTGAATGTTTGTTGACACAACTAGGCCTAGCAATAGCTCAATAGCTGTATTTCGCTAATCGCACAGTGCACACGGGGCCTAAGCACACACGATTGTTAACTTCTGGTCACACCTCAACCCTCGGGGGACGAGGGGACGAATTGATGGTGGAATAACTTGCATGCCCCCTCCTGCAGCGTAAACACTATTTACGACCTGACAATATTATTTATTCCGCCTAATTCCTCTGGAATGCAAATAAAAAGTTGATGTATTTTGATGACCTTATCATTCCATTCATGTTGGTAATAAAGAAATACCATCGAAATCTATGAGCCATTAATATATTTTTACAATTGAATGTCACTGATAAAACCATATTTTAATCCTTCGATCGGAGGTTCTAGGAATTCCCATTGTATTCTTTTGTTCTCGCGATCACCGGTGCTCGCGCGGGGCCTGAAAGATTAAGGTTATTTTTTCTATACAAAATTATTCAAAAATAAGCTAGAGTTCAAAGTGGATTTACTAATAGACAATACATTATAGTAGCTTTTTTGATCCATTTAAATCGCAAACACAAAAGCGATCTTATGGCATGCAGAAAGAGAAAATGTCAATCATCATCATCCTTTTTAACGGGTTTTTGATGTTTTAGCTTTCCTGTAAAGTTAGCATGGTGGTACATAATGTTCCTATAGCTCTAAGGTACAAAACTGTTTTCCTCCTAGTTCGGAAGCATCAACTATACAAATTGTAAGCAATGTAAGCCGGAAAAGTTTTCAAAAACAAAATTTGCATAAAATACCATCAACGCATCTACACGGCGGGCTTAAGCTAGATTGTTTAGAGCAAACTTTGTATAATATACTTTGGTACGAATTTCTCCTCATACTTTTAACCACTAAAATATTGTTTCTGGCAAACACGATACAGGCGAGTCAGCAAAGCCCTAGCACACGGATATCTAGATGCTGGAACTTTCGCGCATAAACTTTTATTATATCATTTTTCACTTGCTATCATCAAGTGTGCGACGAAACAATATTTTATGCTTTCAGCAAGGTTGTTGCCAAGACTCATATTTTAGGAAATTTTGAATCTGTAATAAATATTGCTCCACAATATTTTGTATAAAATTCAGAATTATAAGCATGTCTTAATAATAATCTTCCGAGAGAACATTTACCTATAAATAACACGTACTTTAAAAATTAATTAGACATTTTGTCAACTTACCGCTTCAAATACATCGATAATATAATGATTATTTGGCGTTGACTCTTAAATATCTTAATTTTTTCATCATAGTGACGAAAGTCTCAACCAACTTTACCAAGTTCATCCAAATATCTTTATATTATGTAACGAAAACTCATCCCCAGTGACAAAACCAATGAGTCTTTCCATTTTCCACATCTCTTCGTGGCGCGTGTAGCCGTGTAGTTTCCCACAGCGGTATAATCCGTCGCCAGCCCTGTATCGAGCCAATATCACGTCGGTGTGAGCGCTCGCTCAACTCCAGATCTACCTTCTTTCTATGCTTTGTCTCTTTAAGGTTGTAAAGGGTGTAACAAAACAAAGTGATAAAACTTTGGGTTTGTGAGTGTGAGTTCATGGTGAAAGTAGCAGCGCTTATTTTTTTGTGATTTGTACGATCAATCGCTGCAGCGTTATAAGTTTGCCTCTACAAATATTTAAAAATAGTTTTCTTTAGCGCTGCTGTTTTCACAGTAAACTCTGTAGAACTCTCATAAGTGATACGCACCCTAAACTTTTAATACTTTGTTTTACTACACCCTGTTTAAGGTTATATTAATCTAAATATATAAAACTCAAAGGTGACTGACTGACATGGTGATCTATAAACGCACAGCCCAAACCACTGGACAGATCGAGCTGAAATTTTGCATGCAGGTAGATGTTATAACGTAGGCATCCGCTAAGAAAGGATTTTGATCAATTCTACCCCCAAGGGGTTAAAATAGGGGACGAAAGTTTGTATATAACAATACTTCTTAACGCGAGCGAAGCCGCGGGCAATAGCTCGTAGAATATAATATACAGATAGTGACTTTACGGAAAGTGTACCTACATCCATGGCAGCACATCAATCAATATAGTTTGTAAAAAGCCTTTAACTTCTGAAGTGTTCAATATTGTTGGGTTATTGGCCAATTAAGAAATGGCATGCCACTCAGGTTATAAACCCTAATTTATTATTATTATTAATACTACGATTTACTTGCAACTTAATGTATAAAGTTATAACAGCAACCTGCAACTTCAGATAGTGAAGACCAGGCTTTTACGTCATACCAAATATAGATATCGAATCACAAATTATTTATAGAGAAAATTGTGACGTAATTTTCTGACGATTTGATATACTGACGACGCAAACCAATTAGGTCACAATATAAGAACTTCATAATAGAGCTCCAGAGCGGATGAAAGGAACGTCCTACTTGTGAAACTGTAATTACATGATTGATCACACTTGCCATAAATACTCGTAATTATACTTCTATTATTGTTTATTGAAATACAGAGTGATCAGATAATACTAAATATTATTACTTATTTTATTCTGTTCTAATATGTGGGACGATCTTGTATATTTATAATATAATTATAGATCATTCTTGAACCTGTTACCCAAATAAAAAAAAAATATCAAAATCGGTCCAGCCGTTTAGGAGGATATTAATCACTAACAGAAGATTTATATGACGTAAAGAAAACTAACTACTGTCTACTAGATAACGCTCGGTAAAAATTTTCCCTATTTCTTCCTTAATTAAGTAATTAGGATTTTGTGCAAAAATTTTTCACATAAACAACGAGTAAAACCAGCTATCCCTAATTTTTTAAATATTCCTAAGGCCTGTCTAGATATCATTGATGAAATTAACGTTTAATATCATCAATGATACCTAGAAAGGCACTGTACACAAGCCATAAAGGCATATAACGACAAATAAATCTAATTATATTATTTTGTCTCGATCAAATTGCGAATTGTTGATTGCCAACAAAGTCAACGGGGCTCGCTAGTGAATAATAACGAAACATAAATTCAAAAGCAAGTCTGATGAATTGATGCATCTCAAGAATTTATCGGCATCCATTCTTCATTTTCGAAGATCTTTTATTTTTGAATCGAGAATGCGGGTTACATTTTACACATCGGTTTTAACAAGGTAGTTACTTAAGTATTTTTATTTTGAAAGTATTGCTAATTAAAATATTGTATGTAGGTATCAGATGAACTGATTCATAAGTAGAAGTAGACTACTTAGTCGGGTTATATCCAGCATAAGCTTTTGAATAATAATCCATTATAATAATATTCTCTCAATCTTTTGTCAATTATTGTAACCGTCTTCCATATCGACAGATTTTGTAATATAAAATTACTAGCTGTCCCGGTGAACTTCGTGTCACTTTGAAACCTTCCCTAGACTTCCACGAATATTTTAAGACTAAAATCAGCCCAATCCGTTCAGCCGTTTTCGAGTTTTTACACATTGAACACATTTGAAAATCCATTTTTATATATATAGACTATTCACTTAATACTCGTACAATATATTTTAATGGCATACATCTTAACCCCAAAAAATAATATTGTCGATATACTCGCTTCCTTTTTTAGAAATAGGTTAAATATTATTTTTAGCTCGGTGATTTTTCAATTCGACAGGTGAATTCAACTTGTCAGTTAAAGCTTAATCAGGCTGATATATTTATTTAAAGGCATCAAAGACAAATAAAATACGACGATCAGGGACCTTCGCCATAAATAACCGACGCGGACCGTCAACTGGATTTATTGTATGAACTTGAATGCAGTTTGGCGTTAAAATGGTGCAGTATACAGGGTGCAACAAAACTAAGTGATAATACTTTAGGGTGTTCTTTGTGGAGTTTACTGTGAAAGTAGCATCACTGAACGAACTTTTTTTTGTGATTTGTACCCCACGCGCCGAGCGTCAGGAATTTTCCTATACAAAAGTTTTAAAAAAGTTACTCTTTCAGTGATGCTACTTTCACAGCGAACTCTGTACAGAGGACCCACAAATAAAAAAGCGCTAGTAAGTAGATGAACTCATGTTCATAAAATGTAGAGATATCTTAAGATTATTTTATTATAAGTTTGTATATAAAGTACATAATATTATTAAAGTATGATTTAATTTTTAATCCTCCCTGGAAGATGTAGTAACATCAAGCAAGATAATTATATTTCATGCCCACAATTTCATTAATGAATTTTAAATTTACGTAGTCTAGTACTACCAGAGAAATAAGAAATTCAGTAAAAGCAGGTCGGGTCTTCATTATTTGATCGGATTTTCTTAAATTCATATTTAAAAAAAATCTACCAATTCACTTATATTTAAAACTAGATAAAGCACGCAACTCCCTTGCGCCAAAATTCGTTTATCGCGCGGGAACCGTACATTTTTCCGAGATAAAAAGTATCCTATGTCCTCCCTCGGAACTCATAGTTACTCCATACTGAATTTCAGCAAAATCGGTTCAGCGGTTTGGGCGTGAAGAGGTAACAGACAGACAGACAGACACACTCTCGCATTAATAATATTAAGTCTGGATAAACAATTTATTTCTTCTTTAGTTACTACCAAAGAAATAATAATAATAATAATAATATAATATTTATGGACGCTTCACACCACGTCAGTCTGGCCCTGTGCTAAGTACCTGAAGGACTTGTGTTACAGGTACCAGACAACGGAAATATATTTAACCCATCAGTCGTGGCAAAACGAGACACAATAGCTTTTTTATTGTTATCGCGGCCGGATGTGGCCGCTTGGGGCTTCATGAATTAATACTTTTATACTATACATATATTTAAGATTTTTCTTCTATCATACACAATATTTATTATTTTATACACATCCATGACCCAGGAACATTGAAAAACTTTTTGTTCCGTCGGCGGGATTCGAACCCGCGACCCGCGACCGACCGGCTTGAGTTGCCACACACTCTAACCATTGAGCCACGGAGGTCGTCAAAATAATTATTTCTCTGGTAGTAAGCTAGTACTTAACTATCATATCGTTTGTATTATGAATAGGGTCATTAAGTGATAACTATAGAAGTAGGTGAGAGTGTAATAAAAACAATGATGTGCAATATTTTTATTATAATGCGTTGTGGGGTATTCGTGGGCGTGGGGTCAGCTTACTTATGGCTCCCTGCGGACCTCCAGCTAGTCATAACCTCTGAAGCAGATACTAAAATATGTAGAAAATAGTATATTTTTCCCAAAACTATCGTCGGAAGGCGAATAGGTCCATATTATAATTTATAATGTATGCAATATAAAATCTTTTCAACAGAAAATAACGGGTTGCACTCCGAAAGTGACGGCAGAATTAAAAACGAAACAGGGGAAGCAGGAGAGTGACTGACATTACTTTGTTTCCTATGTCCATTGATGATCTACTATTACTGAAAACCCGTAAGCCAGGAAGCTATCTTACGAATTTTCAGTCACGTATTCTTACGCGAATTCAATATTTCTCTCCAAAAAAGCGCACAGCGCCGCTTACGGAAGTTTTTCATCTCGAAATACAAAATCAACTTGACGCAAATTAAATCAGACGAAATAAAACAACGTTATACAAAGCGAAGATTGTTATGTATAATGAGATACAATTGGTTGTAATGTTATACAAAGACAGCCTTCGTCACCTCACCCGAATCTCGCATTCATTAAATTAGGCGGTGAACGCTGAATGTCTGAATACTCGCTGTAATGTGGTTCGTTCTTAGGAATCCTCTCATAAAGTTATATGTAAAAGGTTGAAGTAGGTAAATACTAAGCACTTTATATTATAAATAAAATATTATCTACACTAATATAATAAAGAGGTAAAGTTTGTTTTTTGTTTGTAGGAGGTAATCACTGAAACTACCAGTCCGATTGCAAAAATTTTAACACCAATTGAAAGCCGGTGTGTTCATAATTAACATAGGCTATATTTTATGTACTTATAAAAAGTTGTTTTTTCCCAGATATTATGTCGTTCTCAGAACTCCACGCGGGCGAAGCTGCGGGTGAAAGCTAGTAGGTATTCATATATTTTCGGATTTTTTTGAATGCTCATAAATCATAATGCATTACCGTTATGATTCTATAACGTTTTGATTCTTTGTATTTCTGTAGTTTCAACCAAAACTGTTAATCGTAATTAGTCGACATTTGCTTATTGGCGGAGATTTAATTCTATTGCGATTTATCGTTTGCCATAGATCGAAACGATGTATGGTAACGACTATTTTATAGTTCTCATAGTATAACTACTCTGAAGTTTCCTGATTCAATATCGTAGTCACATTCGTAGTCATGGGTAGCGCAAAACTGACCATTGTGCACTTTGTGCTGACTTTTTTGCACAAAAAGAACAAAAAAAATCCCCAACAAGTCCTCGGAGTCGAGGTCAAAGTATAGTTACAGTTTCGGTCCTTTTTCTGCGCCATAGGTTGAAATATTTTATGCTCCACTCCGGTTTGAAATAGAAAAGCTAGTGTCCTCGCTAAAAGAATACACGGCCAGTTACAAAGAACCCGTATTTGAAAAAGGGAAACCTAACCAACGTTTAAATTTTTCGTCGCAGTATCCAGTAATGGCCATTTTCCGATATCACAGTACACGGGGATATATAGGGGCTCTATTGAAAAATTGCTTTTATAATACACACCATACATAGTGGCTCCCGCCCTAGAACAATTTTTTTTTTGTGATTACTAACAAGCTAATTTTTTGTGAGTAGCTCTGATAGCTACCACTTTAGAAAAATCTTTAAAGTGGTAGCTATCAGAGATTAAAAGGATTTCATACTTTGACTTGATAGTCCTAAAATACGGATTGTTTTATTTTCAGGACAACTCACAAAAAAATAGCTTGTTAGTAATCACAAAAAAAAATGTTTTAGGGCTCCCGTACTAACATATAAAAGTGTAAGAAATTAATTTTCAATCACTTACCTGTTTAAAAAATTAAATAATAATATTGTACTTATACTCAAACTCAAACTCAAAAACTCAAACTCAAAATTTTTTTATTCAGAATAAATTTTTGCAAATATTTTCTGAAAGTCTACATGATGCCTACCACCGGTTCGGGAACTAACCCGGCGAGAAGAACCGGCGTAAGAAACTCGCAGGGGGCCCACTTTATTTACCAAAAAAAGTGAGAAAAAAATTAATCTTTTAAAATAAAGTTTACAATGCTGTAACTTAAAATTATACAAATATCAACATACATACATAATTGTAAGTCATAAAATAATGTAGAAGTAGCCTTGCAAGCAGCCATCCTACTCCCAAGATGTGCCGTCGTTTATGAAATCATTGACCTTATAATAGGCTTTGGCACACAAACGTTCTTTGACTACTTTTTTAAATTTATTAATGGAAAGATTTTGAACTTTTTCTGGGATTTTATTGTAAAGGCGTACACATTGATCTTTAAAAGATTTACTAACTTTACTAAGTCTGATCACCGGTATTTCTAGTTTGTACTTATTTCTAGTGTTTCTTCCGTGACTGTCACTTTTGGTTGTAAATTTACTAAGATTCTTTCTAACATATAAAACATTATCCAAAATGTACTGAGAAGCAACAGTTAGAATACCAATTTCTTTAAACTTTTCTCTCAGAGATTCAAAAGCTGACATTTTATAAATTGAACGTATAGCTCGCTTCTGCAGCACAAAAATCGTATTAATGTCGGCAGCGTTTCCCCATAAGAGGATGCCATACGACATTCTACTATGAAAATAACTGAAATAAACTAGTCTTGCTGTGTCTTTGTCAGCAATTTCCCGTATTTTTCTGACTGCGTATGCTGCAGAACTGAGCCTATCTGCAAGATTAGCAATATGAGGACCCCACTGTAGTTTACTATCTAGTGTAATGCCTAAGAATACAGTGGTGTCCACCAAATCCATCTTCTCATCATTTAATAGTATATTGGTTTTAACTTGCCTGACATTGGGCAAAGTAAATTTTAAACATTTAGTTTTCTTAGAATTTAGAAGTAAGTTATTAACGTTAAACCAATGTACTATTTTTGAGAGAGCACTATTTACCTCGTCGTAATTTGACTGTTGTCGCTTCACTTTAAAAATAAGTGAAGTGTCATCAGCAAAAAGTACTATCTCATTATCCTTAACAAGATAAGGTAAGTCGTTTATGTAGATGAGAAAAAGGAATGGACCTAAAATGGATCCCTGTGGGACGCCTAATTCTATTTTGGTCCCATTGGACCTTTTACTATTAATGTCAACCCTTTGAGTTCTATTTTTGAGGTAAGATGTCAAAAGGTTGAGTGCTGAGTCCCTAATGCCATAGTGGTGCAATTTCCTGATTAATGTAGCATGCTCAACACAGTCAAAAGCCTTGGAGAGGTCGCAAAAAACCCCTAGGGCATCCTGCGAATCCTCCCATGCTTCAAATATACTATAAAGAAGACCTATACCAGCATCCGTTGTGGATCGACCCTTAGTAAAACCATATTGATTTTTGTGCAATAAACTATTTAAGTTAAAATGTAATAGTAACTGATTTAAAATTATTTTTTCATATATTTTACTTAGAGTCGGTAGAATCGATATAGGCCTATAATTTGTAGGATCAGATTTAAGTCCCGCTTTAAATAAAGGTACAACCTTACTGTGCTTCATCAAGTCAGGAAAAACACCACTCTTTATGCAGTCATTAAAAATCATTGATAGATGAGGAGCTATGATGTCAATTATTGATTTGATAATTTTAGTAGACATACCCCAGAGATCAGTAGTATCTTTAATATTTATTAATTTAAAAGTATCAACGATATCTTTGGGGACAATCTCTCTAAACCTAAAATTGACATTACATTCCTTTACATTGTCTCTGAGTAGTTTTTCAGCAGCTGCAGGTGAGGAGTTTAAATTTTTCGTAGTTGAGACCGGAATGTCAGCAAAAAATTTCTCGAAGACCGTCGCAACCTCATGATCATTGGTAATCTTTTTATTTTCAAAATAAATTTCAAAATCAGAGCTACGACAGGTGACGTTTCCAGTCTCACCAGCTATTACTTTCCAAGTAGTTTTGATTTTATTTTTCGAATTTTTAATTTTATTCCTAATGTGAATAGCCTTAGCGGCTTTACAAACTTTTTTAAAAATCTTTGAATAGTTTTTTACATATGTTTTGAATTTATCACTAGTATTCATGCATTTTTCATCATACAATTCATATAATCTTTGTCTGCTTATTTTAATTCCTGTAGTTGCCCATACTGTGAAATTATTATTTTTTTTATGGCTTTTTTTAACCGTTCTAGGAGTAAATACAGTATTAAATTGGGTTCTTATCATCTTAAACAATTTGTTAAATGCTTCATCTGAGCTATTCGTCTCATCCAATAATAGTTGAATACTTGAACTTATACTATGTGCCTACTTCTTAAAATTAGTCACCCAAAAAATAGGATATAATGAATCATGAAGTCTTTATTTATTAACCGACTTCCAAAAGGAGGAGGTTATATGTTCGTCTGTGGATATTTTTTTATTTTTCTGTTTGTATTATTCTACTCACCTTATCAAAGTTTGGTTTATATAAAAAAATCACGCGTTAAAACGGTTTCAGCTGCTTTATTTATTTTGTCCATATCACTATCCCATTACGTGAATTAACTAAAGCTGTGCAATGTAAATGTCTCTTTACTCCTAGGACCAACCGCATATAAAATGCAGCCATATATAAGGCGAACGACCCAGTTCGTACTGCAGTAATCAATCAAGCGGCTGTCCAAACTGTGAATACAATTATGAACTTAGGCCGTGTCGTGTGTACCATCATGTTCTGGGCCTAAAGTGATTAATTAGTACACGAGCAATCCAGATAAGCTGGGCCTTAAATAAAATATACAGTAATTACAAACTTCAATCTTGTATTTAGTTAGCACTGGTGCTCAAATATGGTTTAAATTCAATTTAACTAGATTAGGATTAAGGTTTCTGAAATTAATTTTCTTAGTAACTATAATTCAATAGTTTAGGAGACAAAACAGTGTATAATAATATTATACTGAAGAATCAGGTACAGCTGGGTATGTTCAACTAAGTTTGAACATACCCTCTACCTGATTCTTCAGTATACTTTATACAAAACTAAATGATGCCCGCAACTCCGTTGCGCCAAAATTCGTTTATCGCGTGGGAACCGTACATTATTCCGGGACAAAAGTATCCTATGTCCTTTCCCGGTACTCAAAGTATCTCCATGCCAAATTTCAGCAAAATCGGTTCAGCGGTTTGAGCGTGAAGAGGTAACAGACAGACAGACAGACAGACAGACTGACACACTTTCGCATTTATAATATTAGTATGGATATTATTGTGAAAGATCAGATATCTGAATCAGAAGGCTGCTGGAAAATAAACGAAAATTAATGTCAGAAAAAGAAAGTCTGCAACATAAGCCAGTTATATTCGCGTAAATATGAGGATATTATTATTATATATCAGGGGTTCCCAAACTGTGCGCCGCGGAAAGGCGAGAGGGGCGCCGTGAGTCGATCCTCCATCAATAACCATAACCACAAATATTATAAAATAAAATTATAATATGAATTATACAAAGCAGGCAGATGATTAAATATTTGTTTATTATTATTTACTTGCTCAACCTACCTATAATAATCATTAAAGGTTTTTATTTATGTATCTTTTTGTAATAGCTAGGTACATATTATAAGGTAAAGTAGGGCGCCGCGGCAAAATAGTGTCTTGCAAGTGCGCCGCAGGCTGAAAAAGATTGGGAACCCCTGTTATATATTAATCCTTTGATCGGGGATTCTTGGAAATGCTATTGTATTCTATAAATTGTTGTCGCGGTCATCGGTGTCCTTATGGGGCTTGATGGGTTAAAACATCAAACTAAATAATTTCTATTTCAATTATTAAATTAATTTTCAAATTACTGTAAATGATATTGATTTCATTATCACAGGATTTCCAAGTCAAGTGGTGCCTGATATTTCGGTACCAGAAAAAGATGGATCAAAAGGGTTCTTATTGTAAACAGAAGCTTGTAAACTGCTCATGCGATACTCTGCCGTGTAAATAATTTACAAATGACATTTACGACGTCATCATCATAACATCAAAGCTACAGTTTACAACCCCAGGTATTTATTAAGCGAAACGAACCTATTTACGATTCTTGCGACTTGTAATCTGTTCTAAATTGTTTTTCCTCGGTGTTCCGGTAAAAATTATCTTTATGTCGTCAGAGTAAGGGTCATGTTGGAGGCAGAATAATCCTGAATCGACTGTAACTCACGCACAAACGCTATCCTATACGATTTCATTACAATAAATCTCTCGAGTCGAGTTATAAAGTTTTGCTTCGATCGAGAATATCGGCCGCTCTACACGCTCCAGCCGAGTCCGAGTTGTTGTCCGACTGTTGGATGACCTAAAGTAGCCCGCAAACGATCAAATTGTTTGTCAAATTTTACGTGTTTGTCAAACAGTTTGATAGTGTACAGCTTTGTTTGAAGCGTTTGTCAAACAAACTACGTGTTTGACCTGTTTGAAGAAAATTTGGATTTGCGTAGCGTTTGACAAACGTGTTTGAACGTGTTCCGCTGTATTTGTCAAACAAGATTAGTGCAGTCGCCAGAGGTTTTAACCTCCGAAAATTGTAATAGTGAATGGATTTTTGTTTTTGAGGTGTCATTTTCTTTGTTACACTATAACTTGCAAAGTTTACCAAATTTTTTTTTGTGCTTTTAATTTTTTAGTTACTTAATTAAAAATTAATATTTCGCCATATAAAACCGGTCCAGAAAATTTATTTTTTCTTGTTCCTGTTATTTAATTACTCTTTTCCGATTGTTTACGTTGAAAATTAACCAAATACACAATTTTTAAAAAAGAAAGTTTGCTTTGCTAGGCTAAATACAACTATAAGGTTTTTGCAAAGTTTTTAGAGATTAACGCTCGTCGTAACCAAGATAAAAGGGTTTGGGTGAATTTAAGGGTTGTAACGAAAAGTTTGTTAAACTTACTTGTTGTATGTATTTAATTTTTAGAGAAATGATAACTTTTAAGTACTTAAAAACGTTTAAATATCTCCAAAAATGTGTAAAATAGACCGAAAATATTTTTCTATATTTGTTGAGAATTTATTTAAGTGAGAGCTAAAAAATTAAATGCATCGACAAATGAAAGACTTTTTCTAGTCTTTGAAATATATTTAAACTTCCTACTTAAAGCCAGAAAAAAAATTGGGTGCTACAAATCTCACGTACATACTAAAGACGCATGCTGCGACCTATGTTTGGAAAATGCTTACCTGAATACAAAAAATATCAGTTCTAAACCTAATTTGTATTTTTTTCCTTTAAGTATATTTTAGCAAATATAATTAATGAAAAAAAATTAATAAAAAATCAATTTTATTCTGTAAAAACCTAACCAAAAAAATAAAATACAGATTTTCTTCGAAATATCCGTGAAAAGTTTGTGCTACATTTTCAGAAAATTTAATAAAGTAAGAGCTAAAAAGTTATACACATTAAGAAATAAAAGGCTTTGTTAAGCCTAAAAAATAATTTTAAGCTTCCTATTTAAAACCAAAGAAAAATAGGAACGCCATTTACCTGGCGAGGCACACAACAAGCACATTTGGAGGTATGCTCATCTACATACAAAAATATTAATTTTAAATCTAAATTATATATTTTTACAACTTATTTTCTTTCTTTGGAATATAAGCAACGATACAAATCAAAAAAAGAATAATATATTTTATTATTTTGCTATATATTTAAAAGAAAGAAATATGCAAATTTTCTTCAAAATTTTACAGTTTATGAGTTTACTTGAAGTGGAAGAGAATAATTTAAAAATCAAAAGCACAACTTTTCTATAGGAAAACTTTATTATTTATGTTATCAGCTACACATTCCTTTTTTTCTTTTCAATTTTCATCTACTATTGCAAAATTCGGAGATTTGCACGATTTTTACGCTCTGGGAACTCCACTAGATGTCACGATCTCATACCGATTCTAGCTAATTGTTTGAAAAACTTGTTTGATGCACGTTTGATCGTCTGCGCTGCTGTTTGATGAAAACGTAAATTACATTAAACATGTTTGTCAAACAAATTTGATCGTTTGCGGGGTACTTAATATTCTGAGATTTTAAAAATTATTGCTATTTTCCTTTGAAACCTACGTATGTGTGTTGTTACGTAACTCTTATTTATTATAATGACTGCGATCAGGTTTTTTACAGAACAAGTAAATCGCATTGACAACTCTAGTGAATAATAATTAGTAGATCACATTTTACGTGTCTTATTATATTAGTATAAATTAGTAGTACTACAGTATACTGTCCCTTACTACAACCATAACTTTTGATTTTTACGTCTCTTGTCTTTAATTTACTTGCAAGACGGATCGTGTATAGGGCTTAAGTGAGGAGATAATGTTCCGCGGTCAGGCCATTCTTTACGTTCAATTAACTGACAGACGAATTTAGTCCTTTATTTTCTTTAAATAGAATTTCATTTTGCGAGGAGCGTTTTCTTCGTAAGTTGTGTTCGGAATATCGCTGTGATATGTAATTGAAACATTACTTAAAGTATGATAAGTTTTATCCTGAAATGACTGTGATTTAAAAGATTGAGATATGAATTAAGGAATATTGTATCGACAGTATTTGTATTTTTGCTCTTCTGTATTAAGTAAAGAACTGTAATGGAAAAAGTGCTTTGGCACATTTTCGAGCCTAATCAGTTTGGTACCTATCATTGGGTACGTCTTGGAACTTGGTAGTGAAAGTGACACTGGATAAATCGCAGCGGGTTTTGTAAGAAACTTGATGTCGACTCTGGCATAGCCGTTGCGCCAAAATTCATTAATCGCGCGGAAACTGTAAATTTTCCGGGATAAAAAGTACCTACCCTAATGCTAAGTTGGTACTCACATACGGTTTTGCTCGATAGTTTTACTCCGAATCGAAGCAAATGACATATTTGACATATTTAATTCCATCGAGCCGACTCGAAGCGAGCCTTCGAGCTGTCAGTTTTGCGGTCCACACGGTGGTTATTGCTCGATTTGGAGTAAAACTATCGAGCAAAATCGTATGTGAGTACTTAGCATAATATCTGAAACTATCTCCATACCAAAGTTTAGCAAAATCGGTTCAGCGGTTTGGACTTGAAGATGTAACAGACAGACACACTTTCACATTTATAATATTCGTAGGTATTGTTATTAATCTAACATAATATTATTATTACAAAGCACATTTTAGCACCCATTTTATTTCCAACAAACCTGAACACCGAAGGGGTATTTAGTAACATTTGTTATGCACAAGCCCCATTAGCATACGAAAAATTGAGCGTAAGCAGCATATTTACAGTATCGTAAAGTTTTTACGATCTAAACCGTAATCCTAATCTTAAATTATTGCGATTGCTGGGGCAACTGAAAATCATAAAATTTCACAAAGGTCAGCATTCTAAGTTTAAATCTTACAATTGTTTGAGCAATTACTATAAAATTAATACGACTGTAACATATTTTTGAGTCATTAACTTCCGGCTATTACGACCGGCGACTTCAAATTTGGTTTGTGAATCTTTGTTACTAATTTAGGGTTTATCACACCGAGAAGAAACGAAACATGGTCTAATTTGGCGAAACTTAAAAGCTATGCTAATTAAAATTAGCTGCGACAAAATATCTAACTGAAAGTGTACAATAGTATCAAACTGCGTAATATTTCTAGCATGTTTTTTAAATTCAAACATTAGCAGCACTGATTGCTAAGAGTTAGTAAATAGTATTTGCGGTACGTGTTTCCACTCCACCTGATGGTATTACCGCACTTGGTACAATAGGCGGCCGCTGTACTCGTATTGTTACTGTCACGGTTTCATACATCACGTTTGACAGGAACACTAGAGCATCTGCCAATACTTGTAATGGCGTCACGCCTGTTACGCTGATCCCGAATAAAGCGGTTTATGCCGGAATAAACTAGTATGAGCTGGATACGCAATCTCTGTTTCTTTGGTATGGCTATAACCATTAACCATACTAGCCGTAATATAATATCAATGGAGATATTGGGTGCTTAGTAATGATGTGATCTAAAAATTTGCAGCCATTTAAACACAATTTACGTGCACTTTTTCCACTACATTAAGTAATTATTAAATTATTATTAATTTTAACGAAATACACAACCTTTTTCATTAGTGTTTAACCTGAACTTCCTCCAAGAACCTATCAAGTACTATTAATCACATAATGCAGCTATTTGTTGCTAAAATAGATGACTTAACTTACAGAATATGCTGTATAATGCTTAAGGTAAATTATAAGCAATACTATGAGTAGAATATTCTTATATGAAATCTCACAGAATCAAACGAAAGGCAAACCTGACTCTGATTGTTTGATACAAAAGCCTACAAACACGGCTAAACATGACCTTATTGCTAATGGATTTCAAGATTTGGGAAATTATGTGTATGCGAGAAAATGCGAAAAATCAGCAAATCAAATACAACATTTTTCATGGGTATTTTTTGTTTTATGTTTTGTGTATCAACTAGTTTTTGCTCGTGTCACGTATTATATCACGATAATTTAATTTCTGCGTATTTGATCACGCAGAAATTTGATTATCGAGCGGAAACATATTTTCGGTAATAAAAACAATTATATTTCTTTCTAAGATCGATTTACTGAGAAATAGACACACTTTCGCATTTATCGCTAGTGTAAAAGATGAAGTCTAATCAAAAACTCTCAGAAACCATGTTTAGCTCTTCTGACAACGTTTCCGTACATCGTCTTTCAAACGCCGAAAGTTAATACAAATTATTCGACGAGGGCTAAATTTCTTTCAATCTCACGCTACATTCTCTCTCTCCTTTAATCTGTTCAAGCGACACATCTCTAACATACTTCCATTTGTCGCTTAACACTTTCTTTAATACGCCAACGCGTTGACACATTTGTATTCCCGGCTTCTTTTCATTAAAGAGTCACTGGTTCTGTCGACGAGTTTTTTATTGGTTCCAATAAACTCTTAATGTCCCTAATAGACGAATTCAAAAGGTTGAGTAAATCAGCACAATATAAACGGGAGCTTTGAGTAAATTGTAACGGATTTGAAATAAAATTTATTTAGATTTAAAGGGTCTGTTTATATATTATTTCATGCAAAACTACTGACCAGGTTTTGAACAACTTTGGTATGACGATAGATTAATAATTATTATATTATGAATTAACATATTAAAGTTGCTATCCTAAAAAGTAGAGTATTTTCGTGGGACCGCCGCCTGTTACGTCCAACTAGCTTTTTTAAGAAGAAGTAGTTTCTTATGTGTTTTATTGGTTTTCTTCATCAACTCTACAACAAATAAGTGCAAAAGATTATTGTAATTTGTAACTTTGCGAATTTTACAACTGTCAAAATGAAGGGTTAGTTGAGAGAGCAAATTTTATGGACAAGCTCCCCAGCGTCATGAATTTGCCCATACAAAAGTTTAAAAAAAATACTCTTTCAGCGCTGCTATACAGTAAACTCTTTACAGGCGACTCATACACACCCTAAAGTCACAGATTACCAAATAATTACTACGTACTAACGTATTATCACTTTATTTTGTTACTTACTCTATAAAATTTTTAACAGGATATATTATAGATTTTTAATGTCTCTTCTAATCGATATTTCACCTTCTACTATTTAGTATCTTGTCTTTTCTTCAATTAAAGTCGGAAGCTGTGAGCCTCTGTTGACTTTCTCACGGCTGTCGGCTGAGTGGTGAGACTAGTGGCGCTAATTCGCTGTGACGTCGTAATGAAGCTCTCGTTAGCGCCTCCGCCTATTAAGGCCACCGACCACACATGGCCAATATTGCACAACACAACGAACATCTAAATATGTAATACTGAAGGAGTTGATATAAACAGAAAGTATGATATTATTTTTTTGCAGATAAGTTGCAGTAGTACAATATCTTGAAAATGTTGCAGGTTGAATTGCTTAAATATTATAATC
The DNA here is from genome assembly GCA_963422495.1 of Polyommatus iphigenia. Lineage (NCBI taxonomy): Eukaryota > Metazoa > Arthropoda > Insecta > Lepidoptera > Lycaenidae > Polyommatus > Polyommatus iphigenia. Next base: position 41,305,222 of record OY730181.1, on the reverse strand, counting down.
TATTGTACACATAACATTATTCGACATTTTTGCCATTATTATGAGTGAGAAACATCGAGGATACAGCTTATCTCTAAAAGTTAAGGTAAAGTTTATACAAATATTATATTTTCCACATGATTGCCATTACAAGATTTTTTCTGCTGTCGTTTTCTGGGTGCTTCTCGAGTTGTGACTAACTGGGGGATAAGTAATTTGAACACTTATTACTTAAATTAATTACGTCTTGAACTTCAATGTGGACTACCACATTCTGGCAGGGTATTTTAGTGACGTGATAATCATCTCTTACCGATTCGGGACGTAACAATCAGTCGTAATCTCTCCGAATTAGTTCATTGTCGCTTCTCATGTCGCACGCCAAAACACAATCAATACAATATGTAATATGACTTTGAAGGCGCTATTGTCGTGTAATAGGACAGACGATGGACAAGCCCGTATGTTGTGCTCCAATATTGACACTCCAATAATATTAAACTACCCGCATCTACCAATTGATACATTAATATTTTGATAGCATAATCAGTAAACTATTAAATGTTCAGTGAATATGCGCATGAAATAGCAAGGCTCTAGCGAAAATTCTTAAATTATTCACAAAGCATGAAAAAACTTGTAGCACACTTACTGCTTAGTATTATAAGATCCAAGTAGCACTCGGATCAATACGATCGATACGATCTTTTGGAATATTTATCTATCAACCAATTATAGTAACGTTGTTAGGAACGTGAGACATTCGCGTAAGGAACTTTTAAAAGTCGTATTCTAATATGACTATGACGATGAAGTACTATAGTCCGCGCGGAACTAGTTGGCCGCTCTGCCGGTATGTGAGTGTATGGGCAGAGCGGCCAACTAGTTGCGCGCGGACTATAATACAAAACACAACATAAAAAATTTACCTTATACAACGTTTTTACTTGAGTTATACATCAGAATATCCACAAAAACCGTGATGTATGATAATAGCTTCTATGAAAATTGCAGTGAAACCTACCTAGATATAACCTATCGCATAGAGCGAATTGCGGCTGTGTTCGTATCAGGTGACACGTATATTGGTCCCCGAGCCGCAATTCACGAAAGTATGAAAATGAACTCTCGATGTCCATCAATCATTTTCAAACAAAATTAAACGTCACGCTCTCCTGTCCGCGCCGCACAGAGTGGACACTCACAGAGACAAATTTTTGTGAGCTTGAGTACAGGTGCATGAGAGCTATATCCGATTTAATTGATATTCGTAGCTGAAGTAGGTACATACTTTTTGTTAATCTTGTGTGCTTACTTTTGAATATAATATGTATAGTAAACTCAAAAAAGTATAATATAACAATAATGCGAAAAAAATTGTATTTCAGCTGAAAGGGACCAGATTAAAAAAAATCATACTTAGAGATTTAAAGAAAAATCTGATCATTATTTGGTGCGTACTTTTGTGTGTCATTTTGTCGACTAGATAAAATTTAACTGTCGAATATAGCTCGTATTGTAGTGGAGATAAAGGTTATTTAAAAGAATTTCGCAATTAATAAAGTAATTTCAAGATGGCGCATCTTACATTACTCTGTGCTGAGCCGGCCAAGCGTTGCACTCATTAATACAACATTTGCCGGAGACGAAATTCTTTCCTTGCCCGACGTTATTAATACTACATCAGTGTAATTATTTTATCCTTCCCACGACAGGATCAAATAACATTTGCGAATTGTTAGCGAAATATCATCCGAAATGACGAAAATTGTGCTGTTTCTAGCGTTGTGTTTGTAAGATGTTTATGAATAAAAAATGTAAACAAAAAAATGAATTGCCTGATACTAAACGATTACTTTTGAGAAAAGACCAGAGAAAATACACACCAGTAGAATTATTATAATTATAATTAACAGACTTATTAATTAAAAATATTTACACAGTCACAGAATCAATGATGTTTTATTATAATAGAATATCATAGCATAGAATACATAATATACACAGTGGTCTTTGTCCGGCATATTAGAAACGTCACATGACAAATACATTAGCTTTGTACACACTGGGCCTTTTTTTGTTCATCAAGGGCATGCGTTATAGCGCAGTCAACAGCGAACGTGAGGCATGCCCGTGACGCGCGTTGAAATCGTAGCGATCGCTATGAGACTTTTCTTTCAACGCGGGTGGATTTTGACGCATTCAATTATTGAATATGCCAAACGAAAGTTGAATAAAAAGAAGATGACGAAAATTGAAGATGAAATTGCATTATTGTGGACATAGCTAATGGGTTTTAAACAGTTATATATAGTTACTTAAATAGTTAATACACTACCAAAGAAAATTACGAATTCTACTCGCATTATAATATCGTTTCTCAGGATTATTCTCTTTGGGTCTGGGACTGATGGAGGATCGGCTCAGGTCAAGAGGTCTGATGCGACTCAGACATCTCGAAATTCTTTAATATTTAGTAGCTCAATACATGTATTTGGATTTAGTTTTTTTTAATTCATTGATGTGTCATGTAGAGATGTTACGGGATGGTAATAATCTAAATCCTAAGTGTCTAAACACACTAGGCCGAAGTTCCGCGGCGGAAATTCCGCATGATTACGTCAGCAATGTCAAACGCATACAATATAATGCGACGGAATTTCGGCATGGTGTGTCATCGGTACATTGCAGGCGGAATCATGCGGAAGTTCTGCCACGGAACTTCGATTTTTTCGGCATAGTGTGTTTAGACACTAATGTGTCTAAACACACCATGCCGAAGTTCCGCGGCGGAATTTCCGCATTATTCCTCCTGCAATGTATTTTAAATTACCGATGACAGGCAGAATTTCTGCCGCGGAACTTCGGCCTAGTTTGTTTAGAGTTTAGGCACTAAATGATATAAGATTTCATACTTGAAAAAGAATTTAACACTGAATCTACAAAAAGTCTATCTAGAATTATTTTTAGATAATACAGAGGTTCCATAACCTTTCATCAAGTTATTAGAATCAAATAATATATGGCTTCTAACTCTCCCACAATAAATAATTATTTTACTGTCAACAAACAAACAAAAGTCGGTAAATATTATTGGTACTATAAAGGGCAATTATGTATTTTACCAATATTTGTAGATAAGATAATAATAGAGGGCGCGGCGATATTGAAGTGAAATATTAGCAATATTAAATAGAGGGCATCACAGTTGGACTGATAAGCCGCACGCTCTGTATTTCATCACGACCAAAGATTACGCTGTTTGAATAGAATGTAGAGACGTAACTTCAAACATTTGTGGTCTAGGATCAGACTACAGAATTACTACGTTCATGAGGCATGTCGTTGAATCTGTATAAATAAATCTGTGTAATATAAGACTAGATACACAATGTGAAATATTACGCGACAGAACGCTATTTATTATTATATTGTAATACCCCGTTACAACATAAATAAGGTAAGTTGCTTCTGCTAGATACAAGCAATCATATTCATGGCCACGTAGAGAACTCAAAAACGAAAAAGAGATTTTTTTCATAAATTGGCTCGTTCTCATAATAATAATAAGTCTTTTTGTTATTTACATATTAACCCATCAGTCGTGGCAAAACGAGACACAAGACACAATAGCTTTTTCATTGTTATCGCGGCCGGATGTGGCCGCTTGGGGCTTCATGAATTAAATCTAGTAAAAAATATATTATATAACTAGTGACTCCTCAGATGTTGTGGGTAACCGTGGACGACGGGAATCGCATTCCATATGGCACATTGTTTACTCATGTGCCTCCTATTAAAAAATGTCACGGGTCATGTTAACGCGATATTTGGCTTTGTCACCTCTGCACCCCCCTGTTTAATCATCACTGCCACGTGTCCACGTGCTGGGGGTGGGAATTGGGACTCGCACGTTTAACTTGTAATAAACAAATGCTATCGACGACATAAGAATCGTTCGCAATCGGTGACAATGTGTGATGTATACATTGTTCAATGTTAGGAGGTATTTTTTTATATTTAAATAAAATATATTTTGTGTTTAAAATTTATGAAAAAAGTGTTCCTAATATCACATAAATTATGGACACAAGTCTTAAAAAATTATTTACGCATTTGCTAAAAAGCGTTACGTTTATACCTAAAGTCCGTCACATTCCAATTATATTTTAAAACCCAAATTGATTAAAGTATCATCTTTTATTTTCAAATGCAACTTGGCTTAAGGTAGCAAAGTCAGTCTTGACTAATAATAATATTATCATTGCCATAAATAAACCAGCAACGTATTAGTGGCTATCGATGACAATATCAATGAATGTATCGACGTGCGCGTGCGCTTGACAAATAGCTCGGCCCCATAAATCTCCGGGGATAATATTAGGGGCAAATGGGGCAAAATTAACTCGGCGGTGAGCAGCTGGCCCCGCTGAATAGACAGTTCGGTTCCGTGAAATCGCCGATGACGTGTTAACGACAATGACTCTCTATTCATTAAATTAATATTTTTTTCTATTATGTGATTTTTAAGGTATTACTTTGATTGATTGAATTTATCACCAATTGTACCTTAAAAGAAATGATAACCAAAAGGCAGATGGCAGATCTGCTTTCGTTGATTCATTTAATTTAATGCTAATCGTGATCTGAAGTCCCGGATTTAATTAATCTGACCAATTTTTATTTATTTATTTATTTATTTATTTATTTATTTATTTATTAAACAAACTTATCTTCTATTACAGGATAACCCAATACAGAAGATAGTTATAGGAAATTATAAAATATGTAGGCCCATGATTAATTATTTCTCTGGTATAATAGGTAGGTATACTAGTCTTAATCTTCACTATGTTAGGGCTATCAAAGTATTGAAGCCCAGTATCATTATAGGTTTAGAATCAATTTCTTTGAATATAACATTTAAAGCTTAGGCAAAATCTCCATTTAATATAAGTCCCGGGAATCTTGCGATCGTTTCATCAGCAAATGTACATGTTGACATTGACACATTGAATATTGGATCCGAAAGTTTAGTGCCGCAATGTGATACAAAGCCGTAACGGAATAGAAATTGTTTGATCAGGGAAATGTTTGTTCCACGGCCTTGCAACATTCCGATTGTATTGGATTATGAATAATTTTGTTTGTACCCACATGTTTGTTTTGGCGTGTTCGTAAAATATGTCATTGATGAAAAGATTTTCATAAACTATCGTTTATAACGTGGGATTCTGTGAAATTTTTTCGAGATAAAAGTAAGACAGTTTGTGTCCCAAAAGCCATAAAAATAGTATTCCCATCCTTTTTATTTGAATCTATTCAAAAGGTGACATACCGACATAATATTATAGTACTCGTATAACAGAAATAGACCTTTAAATTTTTTAAAGAGGTAAGTAATTGGAGTGTTAATGATGATGATATTATGATATTATAAGTTTAAACACTTACGGATTTTGTCGCGGAGCACTTTTATTAATCCCGACGTTTCGGCTACTTTACAGCGGCCGTGGTCACGGGCGGACTGAGGTGACAGGTGTCCAATTTCTTGAAGTTATCCAACTACCCGACGACTCATCAATATTTGTTTGCGTTCCGATCTACGCAGAACGAATTATGAAAATTAAGAAATTATTATGATGATATTACTTACAAAAATGTGTTTATTTGCTTGTAGGGTCATAAAATATGTACTAGCAACAATATGTGGCTTATTAAAATATGTGAATTATACAAAGAACAATCTAAGGTACCAGCACTACCAACAATGGGCATTGTCCAAAAAAAAATCACATGTACTTTTTATATTTTTTTTTTTCGTTAAAATAGGGTATTTTAAGAATATAAATTAAATAATTTTGAAATTCATTGGCTAGTTTTTTCTCAATAAATTTTTAAAGTTTCGCTCTGACGTCATCATCGGCGGCCAATTGACCTCTGCAGTATGTTTTTTTTCCTTTCAATCTTATTTATAATGGCTGGTTGGTCAAATGCAAGTTCTCATTATGTGAATGCTGATACGAGAAGCTTACCAAAAGTTCGAAACGTAATGTTAGTGGAATTTATTGCTAATTTAACGCCATTGAAGGTCAAACTAAGGTTAAACATATTTGTTCAAAAATATAAGTAACTAGTGGGTAGTTTTTTCTTTTATATACAGAAAAACTATCACTGACCTTATTCTTCGAAATGTTTTTGTAATGAGCAAAATTTAAAAAAAATGGACAATCCCCATTTCACAATATTTTGTTGTTTGGTAATCTTATATTTTACCCGCAATTTCAACATTACTTTTATCACCAGTCTCTTAGGTCTATAATGAAGGCCTAAGCCGGCCCGTAAGATCAGAATGCGGAGACGTTAGGGCCAAATGAGAATCCAGGTCATTACCGCCTTATGATACGTTCTAGTGTTCTCCGTACACATTTTTGGCACCTTATGATTATGCCTGAATATAAAAGTCCTAGAATTTCCCACTATAATAAGGTTCTTCATTATAGTAAGGTATTTATAGTTACTACTAGATGACGCCCGCAACTCCGTTGCGTCAAAATTCATTTATCGCGCGGGAGCCGTACATTTTTCCGGGATAAAAACTATCTTATGTTCTTTCCCGGGACTCAAAGTATCTCCATGCCAAATTTCACCAAAATCGGTTCAGCGGTTTGAGCGTGAAGAGGTAACAGACAGACAGACAGACACACTTTCGCATTTATAATATTAGTAAATATTAGTATGGATAATAATGTTAGGTGATGATGGTAAATACGAAGGACGTTGTGAAAGTAATATTATTGCTATTCAGAAATAAATCAATTAAGTATTATTTTATTTTATGTACTTACCTATGTTTTGCGACTACCCACAAAGTAGACGGTACATATTGAGGCTTTGTGGTTTTCACATTATAAGAATAATATTATGTTCGATACCCATGAATGTTATTGTGAAATAGATACGGTCAACTCTTGTTGAGAAATTCATTTTACTTTTCATAGAAATATATCATAATTTATATGAAAGTAGATATTAAAAAACTAATTTCATTCGGTCATTCACTTTTGCTATCTAATTTTATTCAGATGTTTATTTTTAGTGTTATTCTCAGTCGCCACTGTTTTATTATTTCAATTAAGAAATACGAAACTCCTAACAACATTATTGTGATAACAGTAACTGCTTTGAAACATTTTTAGCTTTAAATAAAATAACATGTTTTTTGTTGTACTCTTAAGTCTGTTAAATTTCAATTTCGATCATACTATTGGCAATAATATTATAATTATAGTACTTACCTGGGTAGCGTTTGTTATTTTGATTAAAACAATAAAAGTAGATTTTAACAGTTTCATTTATTGAAAAGCAGTAATCCGAATATAAATTATTATTTTAATAATACTCTCAAAAATATACACAGAATAAATAAAACCTAATAAAGAATTTACGATGCAGATGCACCCGCGATTAAAATATTCAAGCGCCTACCAAATATTTAATAGCAACATAGGGTTGCGCGACTGCAGTGTCGAAGTGTTCACCAGCACTGCGAGCGCACGGAATTCATGAAATAATAATATATTCCAATTTCCAGCATAGCTAAATTAATTTAAATGTATTTCATTAAGAGTTGATGAATATTTTGCACAAACGTAATATTTGTAATAGTAATTTTTCATTCATAAAGTCTATATTACTATCCCAAATTTTACATTTCTCTGTATACACTTATTTTAAAAAGTCTGCTTGTATTTATCTGGCACACTGAAAGGGTCACATAACAGTTAAATACAAGAAATGGATAAGTACATAATTTATCTTTATTCTTTATTAATGGTTAGTTGGTACTTGGTAGCGTTAAAATAATGAATTATATTATAAGCGCCTATTAAACATTTAATAGCAACACGGCTGAACTGCGATGTTGAAATGGTTGCGACTCGCGAGCCGCTGGGAGCATAATATTATGGAATTCAATTCTATAGCTGAAACAACATTAAATACAACTTTCTATGTTCTGAAGGCTCCGTGGTATCGTCCTTTTTAAATGTTAACGACATCGTTCGAAAATATTTACATTGAAGACGCTCGAGTTGTTTCAAAGTTGTTTTAGTTTCATAAACGTAGTGAAATTGGATAAAACATGAGAGTTCAAGAACCTCGGAATATAGTTTTTAATGTAAAATATCATAATTCATACGCCAACCTGTAGCAAAGATTGTACAATGAAATATAATATGTCGAAGACAATTTCTGATTGTTGTTCATTATCCATGTTTACAATGTCAATGATAATATTCCGATTATTGTTTATCAATTGGTCTTAGTGTTTAATTTATTAAGAACGTAACACACGTATTTTTACTAGCCAACCAACTATACTGTGGCTATAAATTCAGTGTTGCAATAGTAATAAACCATTGAATATACACCAATTGTTATTAAAACAAACACCACGCAATAACGCCGGGCAGATCACATATGGAAATTTTTCTATGTAGCGCATCAGTGATTTCATTTGCCACTATTGCCACATGAAAAATCATTTTATAGCCAATTTGATTATATTGCTGAACGTTTTATCATTTAGCTAAATTGCCTTTGAATAATATTGTTTGTTATTGCTTATTGAAAATTCGCCATTTTGAAAGCGTACACAGTTTACCTATTCAGTGTAATTTACGCCATTTACAAAATTTTAACTAAGTCCGCTACACCCTTTAGCAGCGATTCTCAAGCTTTTTTAGTGTCGGAACCTGTTTTAACGGACGGAAGAAGTATATTTTGACGGACTCCCAAAAAATGTTTTGTTTTTAAATGTATTACTTACCTATTGGTATTATCTGGCTGGTATTATCAACATGACTGTGGAAGTCGGTAATTAGTAATTAATAATTGTGTATCGCACGTGGAGCCCCATTAAGGCTCCAAAGAACACACTTTGGGAATGGCGGCTCTTTAAGTTCAGGTAATAATCAATAAAACTATGTAATAATAAAAGAGAGCAAATCTACAACCTCTTCTCAATCTTATATGTGTATTTTTTTATGAAATAAGGGGGCAAACGAGCAAACGGGTCACCGTCGCCCATGGACACTCGCAACATCAGAAGAGCTGCAGGTGCGTTGCGTTGCCGGCCGGCGGTGTTGAAATACGTCACCATTACCATTCCCATGTTCTTACTATATGTCTATCCTCTATCTAATAGTGTATTACTCATATAAAGTCCATTAATTTTCTGCAACTATGCATAATAATATGTTAACACGATATATCTACACAAGATATAGGTTGAATCTCAGACAAATCTCATTCACCAGCAATAGAAATAAAACAAATTTGCAGCAGCAACACAACAGAAATAGAGTAATTGTAGAAATAGAAAACCTCGCACAAACACTTCCCCACGAATCTTCCTCGATTCGAGAGTTAACATATGCATTGAGAACTTCAGTGCCCTCAACGCGCCAGATAAGATTGAATTTCTTGTACGTTTCAGGATAATACACCATTGTGATATGGAATTGGATTTCATTTGAATTGATGTTCGCTTGTACGAGCTAACTAGACGGTACGAAGTCTAGAAATAACTTCTAGACTAGAACGAATAATGTACTCATACCTATAGAATTATTTTCTGATTTGAGTGTAGCAGTGTGTTAGACTAGAAGTGGGAGAAGAGTAGGAGTGAACGAGGAGTGAATATGACATGACGTATTTCTGTATGCTAACTTTTTACGCTATAGTCACTAAACTGATTTGGATTAAATTTTGTAAGAAGATAACTCTGAACTACCCGGAAAAGACGTATTATTCTATCTTTTAGTCGCAAAAATGTCGAATAATACAGCAAATTGATATTATCAGAAAATGCTAGAATGTACAGAAGTTTGAAAGCCGGTTTCATTTTATTTTCATTATAAAATACCACTTGTATTTTTATTCAATAAGACTAGAAAATTCTGAGGAAAATCACACACAATTCCCTCCATACTCGTATGAAGCTTATGTGACTTTGTATAAAGTACTGCGTCAGCTTAAAGTATATCTTCGAATGCTTACTATGTTACTGTTGCTCCACCAGCTAAGACAATGAAGGTCTTATTTCTGGATTCAATAATTGAATTTGTTTTAAAATTAATGAAAACGCTTTTTAGTTTTTAAACTATCAGATTATAATTGTAGTAATAGTAAGATGTCTGCAAGATGCAGACAACTTACAACGTACATGCATTTCTCGCAGAAAGAGTATGTTTGGCCACGATGAAACTGTTCTACGTCACATCTCGAGACCATAAGTAAAATAAGCGTGTATTTATATCACAATCTATACTAATATTATAAAGAGGTGAACTATGTTTGTTTGTTTGTTTGTTTAATTGTAATGAATAGGCTCAAAAACTACTTGACCGAGTTTAAAAATTCTTTCACCATTCGAAAGCTACATTATTTACGAGTAACATAGGCTACTTTTTATTTTGGAAAATATAGGGTTCCGTAAGATATTTGGGTTTTTCTGACACAAGGTGAAAAAAATCAACCAGAAAAATTACTTATATTGCGTACGCTGCCTAAACTATAAAAGATAGAACCATACAATGTTCAAAGTAAATGTAGATCTTATAAAAATCTACAAAAATGTCCGCGACACACTATACCTATCTATGTAAAGTGAGGCACAACAACCGTTTTTTTATTTAAAAATCTTGATTTTTTTGGACTACATTTAAACGCATTTATTTTACTCATGCTGATAATCTTTATCAAAATAAATTATTTGATCACTAAGTACAGTTTGTGTAGATAATATTTGGTGCATCAATGATTAAAATTGGACATTTGGTTTAGAAGTTATGGCGAAATTAAAAATTGCGATTTACGCCCGTTTCGAAGTGGGCGCTACCAAGGCGGGGGCGCGCAGTAGCGAAGATTATGACCGGCCCTGCAGCTGGTGAATTAGCTCATATACCAAGAATACCAATGATCCCTACTGATTTGCCTATAATCTGCAAAAGGCTCCAATTTCCTGTGAGACATAGCTTTTGCGGCGGTACCCACCAATTCAGGCCACGGGTAGTAATTCTATACATATTATAAAACAAAGTCGCTTTTTTTCCCTCATGTCCCTTTGTTCCCTTTAATCTTTAAAACTGCGCAACGGATTTTGATTATTCTTTCAGTGTTAGATAGCCCATTTATCGAGGAAGGCTATAGGCTATATTTTATCACGCTAAGACAAATAGGAGCGAAGAAATAGAGGAAAATGTGGAAAAAACGGAGAAAATTATTTGAAAGAGCTAACTTGAACGCGCTTATCTCAGGAACTAACTACTGGTCCGATTTGAACAATTCTTTCAGAGTTAGATAGCCCATTTATTGAGGAAGGCTATCGGCTATATTTTATCACGCTAAGACTAATAGAAGAATGTGTAAAAAACGGGGGAAATCATTCGAAAGAGCTTATCTCGCGAACTACTGGAGCATTTTTAGGGTTCCGTACCCAAAGGGTAAAAACGGGACCCTATTACTGAGACTTCGATGTCTGTCCGTCTGTCCGTCTGTCCGGCTGTCTCCAGGCTGTAACTCAAGAATGGTAATAGCTAGAGAGTTGAAATTTTCACAGATTATATATTTCTGTTGCCGCTGTAACAACAAATACTAAAAACAAAATAAATTAAATATTTAAGTGGGGCTCCCATACAACAAACAATGATGACAACCGGTAGGAACTTGAAATTTTCACAGAAGCCTTAATTATATGTGTACTTTAAGAATAAATAAAACAATTTAAATAAAATGAAAAATTAAGGAGGGCTCCCATACAAAAAACACAGTTTCTGGCCTATTTTTGCTCCATAACGGTACGGAACCCTTCGTGCGCGAGTCCGACTCGCACTTGGCCGATTATTTATGTTATTTGGCACAGATAAGAAGTAGACCACGTGAAGGAGGCTATCGATTTTAATATTTTTTTCAGTGGCTATATATTTTATACCCGTGCGACGCCGAGGCGGGTCGCTAGTCTATAATATATTAATACGCGAGCGAAAAACTTTGGAACCCTTTTTACGAAAAATGCGGATACGTAGGTGAATGAAATTTTGCACAGTTATGGTTTATGTGGTGAAGGAGTGCAACGAGCTAATATTGTTATTTTAAAATTATTATGATTTTATCATACATTTTTTTAACAAATAAAACAACACACACACTAGGAATTTTGAATGACTAGCGCCTATACACACGAATTATACTCTTTTATTTTTGGTTGAAGTTTGTCGTCAAATTGATAGTTGATTATAGTTTTTTAAATTATTGAATCTTAAACACGCCCAGGACTTAAAGGTCGAATTTCGACCATTAGGCGATCTCTAGTTAAGGTGACCATACGTCCCGCTTTGGGCGGGACAGTCCCGCTTTCAGGCAGTCTGTCCCGCTGTCCCCCGCGAGGCCGAAATTGTCCCGCTTTTGCAAACAGACCAAACGACAATTTTTTTTTAAATGCCTGTGCAATGCCTGGAAGTAACGCATACATAGAACAAACGAGATTATTGTGCCAATAATAATTAATCCCCTTTTTCCACATTTTCCTCTGTTTCTTCTCTCTTATTAGTCTTGGCTTGATAAAATATAGCCTAAAGCCTTCCTCGATAAACGAGCTATCTAGAACTGAAATAATTTTTCTAATCAGACCCGTACTTCCTGAGATAATAGCGCGTTCATACAAACAAACACTTTAGGCATTTGAAATAAATATGGGGGGGGGGGGGGGGGGGGGTTTCTGTATTTGTCCCGCTCTGATAAAAAAATTATGGTCACGTTATCTCTAGTATTTATAATTTTGTAATAAACGAGGACTTAACAAATCAGAGACACGTCGGAGTGACATGTTAAAAGGAATTTTCACAATATTTCACGTGAAACAGGCACAAGGATACAAAACGGCGGGCGAGCAATCGAGGCGGCACGTGCATCGCATGTCTAATATTTGAGAGCAGATTGAATGAAAGTATTGTTCGGGGACAGATAAAAAATAACGAGCGCCGAAAGAGGTGAAGGAATACAATGCTGAATGCCTTTCAAACCCAAGAACAGTTGTCTCTTCAGTCAAATTGAATAAGTTTCCTGCAGCGCAATGTTATTGGGCATTCCGGCGAGGATTTCGCAGACTTAAATCTAATATCGAGCGAAATATATTGTCAAATTCTGTTCTTTATTATCTATACTCGCTTTTGTTTATATGTAGAGTGAGTACTTAATACGATATTAAGTATGTCACACTCTCCACATATAAACAAAAGCGTGTATAGAGGTATAGATAATGAAGAACAGAATTTAACAATATATTTCGCTCGGATTTCAATGTTGCTTACATAATTCTAAAAAGTATTATCGTGAGAAAAAGTGTGTAGGCAATATCCAAACATTTAGATTTGGAAGGTGTACAAAAATAATATAAAATACACAAAATGCACATCTACATTCAACAAGCCAAAGAGGCTACTTAAACCAATATTTCCATATAAATTCATGAATTAAATTTAAAATTAATTGCGGCGGAACTTTAGTAAGTGCGGTGAGACCTGTAAATTTGGTGTGTTAATTACAAAAACATGGCTCCGAGGACGTAATCTAGGTGAGAGTGCACGCAGAGTGCCAAGTTTGTTGGTAATGAGGAGGGTGGGCTCCCCATATACTATCTCGCCTCATAACGTAGAGTTATTACATTTTATTATCCCCCTCTAGCCTTTTGGTTAAACTTTGAGGTTGGTGTAACGATGTCTGTTATTTTTACTAATTATTTGTTTCACTGAAAAACTGATGCACGTAAACTTACAAGGCTGCTTTGGCACGTGGTTAATATTAGACTATATTCGGAAAATTTTAAGATTTTGCTTACAATATGGCAGAACTACGTTGTAAAATTTTAATAAATATCAAGTAGTAATATAAGACTTGTAAATAAAAAATGAGTCATTAATATTCTGAAACTTATAACACAAATATCTTGCAAGTTTCCATAACTTGTATTAGCCATAAATCTCGCTTGGCAAATTGCAGTATCGAAAACAAAAAGAAATCTTAACAAATTGGCAACGGCGTGCGTTCTCTTGGCATTTCACCGGCGTCGTCATAGTATAGAGCGTGTCAAAACATGATGATATATAAACGAACTCCGTGGCTCCATGCCAACCTGGTACATTCTCACACAGCGCAATCTAAATTTCCTTTTAAAATTACAAAATGTTGAATAGTAGAAGAGCAAATTATTATTTTTTAACAAAAAATTAAAACCGACTTCCAAGGTAAAAACAAAAGTAATACTTATTCTTAATCTAAAAAGAATCAAATAATTATTATTCCTTATTATAGTTGCGTCTTCAGACTTCGCCTAAACCTCAACTATTTCTGTACTCAATCTTCGTACTTTTGAAGTCGGTACCAGCCCGGAAAAGTTCTGAAATCCTTGACATAGCAATTACGCTAAGGTAAGCTGGTACCGACTTCAAAAGCATGAAGATTGAGTACAGAAATAGTTGAGGTTTAGGCGAAGTCTGAAGACGCCAGTATAATAAGGAAGTCGGTTTTAATTTTTTGTTAAAAAATAATAATTTTACCCTTTTTAGTTACATAATATGAGACGACAAGGCTATAATATTATAGCTTGTTGTCTTAGAGTTGTACATATTACTAGCGGTCGCCTGCGGCTCTGCCCGCGTGGATGTCGGTCACGGCTGCAAAAAGCCTACCCAGGAAAGACTCGGTCAGCAAAATGATTCCCAGGTCAATTCACAGACTCCGACACTGACATCGACGACGCGGACGCAGTCATTATCCGAAGGGTGTACAGTGCACACTGCACAGATTGTCTTCCTCCCACAAGCGCATCCCGCTTGGTGACGCCCACTATCGTAATATTTTAATTTGGCCATAATTTCAAAACCAAACGTCCAATTTTAATCATTCAAAGACCAAATTTTATCTACATAAACTATACTTAGTGATTAAATAATTTATTTTGATAAGGATTAATGGCATGGGTAAAATAAACGCGTTTAAATGTTGTCCAAAAAAATTCAAGATTTTTAAATAAAAAAATGGTTATTGTGCCTCACTCGACATAGATAAGTATAGTGTGTCGCGGACTTTTTTGTAGATATTTATAAGATCTACAATACTAAGAACATTTTATGATTCTATCTTTTATAGTTTTGGCAGCGTACGCAAAATAAGTAACTTTTCTGGTTGATTTTTTCACCTGGCGTCGGAAAAACCCAAATATCTTACGAAACCCTATTTTTTCCAAAATAAAAGAATCATGAAAAGCGGTCCATAAACGGCGAAGTTATGGTTGAACATACAAAAAAAAATATAAACAGACGAACGTATAACCTCCTCCTTTTTGGAAGTCGGTTAAAAAAATTTTATTCAAAACTTACTAGTTTTATTTTCAAAAGTTTGTCAAAAACTTTTAACTACAGTCATTTTAGGCCAAGTAGGTGCATATCTCGGAAAATCGATATACCCAGTATATTGCCACGTAAAAACTTGTATTTTAGCATCCTAAAAGAGTTCTCAAAATTCACATATTATGGTTGCAAGTATTAAAATCAGGGGTCAAAGGTCACTTACATTGTTTTTTAATAATTGTTTGTTGATGAACTGTTTTAGGATGCCGAAATACAAGTTTTTATGTGATAATAATAATACTCCCCACACCGGTTTCGGTGACGGTGGCCGGTTTCATTGAAACCGGGCCAGGTACGCAGGAGTCATTTTATAGTGCCTAGGTGTTTGCGCAGTACACAAGAGCACTCTCTATTCCTTTATTCTCATAACCCAGTGGGACGGAAGACCGACACGACTGGCGAGAGATCAGGCGCAGGACCAACTTTTTACATGCCCATCCGACGCATGGATCATCTTACTTGTCAGACAATCAGGTGATCAGCCTGCATTGTCCTGATCAAACTTGGAAATAATATGTTTCCAACATGGGAATCGAACCCACGACCTCCGAGTCAAGAGCGACGCTCTAGACCACTGGACCACTGAGGCGTTACGTGGTAATAAACTGGGTATGTCGATTTTCCGAGGTCAGCCCCTATAATGACTGGACTATTTCGAAATAAGCTGTCACAATATAGATCATACCAATTACCATTCATAGAAAAAATATTAACGAATAGATTTAATCGTAATCAAACCCTTTTCGAATTCACTTGAACACACGAAAAATCAAGTCAAAACGGTCTTCTGTCGCCATGTTCCTAACTTCGAAATCACTCAGGGCGCACTAAGTTCAATAAGGAGTCAATTTTGCACCGAAAGGCTTTTATTAGATAATGACACGGTCAGTGGACGTTTCAGGGGCGTATTTATGCCGCCATCCGGTCCACCCGGGCCCACTTCCGTGCGACTGACTCCGCCCCGACTCGCTTCCGTCGCTAAACGACGACAAATGTCCTTTAAATTCTATATGTTAAACATCGGATGTCATGTACATATATCTTGTACATTCTGTGAGAAAATAAATTGTAATTAGATTTGTTTCAGTATACATGTTTAATTGTAAAATAAGAGTTATTATCGTTGTTCGTTAAACCATCACCTTATGCTTTTAAAGGCACCCATTTACGTAGAGGATCTTAGGCTGACCTGATCAGACTCGTACTATCACGGAAATGCACAAACTGACTCCGATTAGTTTGCCGTGTATAAGTTTGACCGGATCAATCGACCTCGCCTTATATTCAAACTATAATAAAATTTTATGTAGAGAATAAAAGTATACCTTGACTTTATCAAAATAGTCTTCTGATATTGATAAAGTCGAAATAAAACTGTAAAATTCCATCCACCCTGTACCTCAACCAAAAAATTCTTCAAAGTATTCCAATCCAGTTTCAATTAAAACCCAACTTCCCGCAAATAGTTACACTAAAATTTCAATAAATCGATATCCCGCAAAAACCGGAATGTAAATAACGGATCTCGAAAGTTCCATTTCTTCACTTAAATGAATAAAACTCTGGCTGCAATTTAAAGTTGGAGACTCCATAGCCGAGTCACCTGGGGAGCCAACTTAAATCGATTCGTTTATCGATGCTTTACGAGCGATTAACCTTATATCGCTGTTTTATTACGTCATTTACACAGCATAGTTTGAACTAGTTCAATTACTGAACTTTGTCATAAAACGACTATGCAATGATTCCTGCAGTCGATGAGTCAACATTTTTTTATCACTCTGTAAAATATTTTACCATATTGGAAGTAAGAAATCAAAATAACGAGGCCTAAATTTTTATACGAAATTTAAAATTTTACAAAAAGTATTTTGTCTCGATTCGCCTTTTGGACTTTAGTGCGATAGTTTACAGATCATAGATCTTGCAACACTTGGATGTATTTGCCATGGGGGCATTTTTTTATAAAATAATAAGCAAACGAGCAAACGGGTCACCTGATGGAAAGCAAGTACCGTCGCCCATGGACACTCGCAACATTAGAAGCGCTGCAGGTGCGTTGCTGGTCTTGCAATAATATATATCTCTATGGACGCTTCACACCACGTCAGTCTGGCCCCGTGCTAAGTACCTGAGGGACTTGTGTTACGGGTACCAGACAACGGAAATATATTTAATACTTTTGTACTATACATATATTTCAGATTTTTATTATATCATACACATATTAAATACACATCTAGACCCGGGAACATTGAAAACTTTTTGTTCCGTCGGCGGGATTCGAACCCGCGACCCCCGGCTTGAGCTGCCACACACTCAACCAATTGAGCCACATAGGTCGTCAAATCGCAATGGGCGTTGGGCATGGATTTGAAGTCACTGTCTGTCATAAGATAAGTCATAACAAACAGCAACGCAGCGATGGCTCTGGTTTCAGAGAGACTTCCATCCTACTATTATTGTTTTACCTTATTTTAACACTCAAACATAATCCAAGTAAATATATGACTGGCGCAATGTAGTCAAAGGGAACACGATACAACACACACATAGAAATAACCAATAACAGTATAATACGATACGGCTTTATATCAGAAAGTAAACTTTGGATTGAGGTCGGATGAGATGTGTTCAATTTGTCATAGTTACCCTCCAAGTTATCCGTTATTGATGATCCAACATCCTAATTTGCCAGTCACTAACTCCACAGTTACCCTTTTGAAGATGGCGCTTCATACATACAGATATTATGTATTCGGTCAACTTGAACAAAATTGTCAAAAAGTAAGGAAATATATTATTACTAGCTGCCCCGGCAAACGTTTCTTTGCCATATTATTATATAAAGTATATCGCCCGTATTATTTTATTGAATTAGTGACTAAATAAGTATGTCACCATGGCAACGTCCATCGCTATCCCGTGACCCGCGTCGCATAAACAATGGTCGCTCTTTATAGACAAATAATTTGCAATAAAATAAAATTGCGATTATAATTAAAGATCTAAGCTATCCTATCTCTCAAGTTGGAAAAAAGCACACATTTAAAAAAAACATTAAAATCGGTTAAGTAGTTTAGGAATCCATCGCGGACAAACATCGCGACAGGAGATTTATATATATTAGATATTAACCCATCATGCCCCGTACGAGCACCGGTGATCGCGACAACATAGAATACAATAGCTTTGTCCACACTGGGTCTTTTTTTGTTCATCAAGGGCATGCGTTATAGCGCAGTCAACAGCGAACGTGAGGCATGCCCGTGACGCGCGTTGCTCGCTCGCTATAACACTTTTCTTTCAACGCGGATGGATTTTGACGCATGCAATTATTGAATATGCCAAACGAAAGTTGAATAAAAAGAAGATGACGAAAATTGAAGATGAAATTGCATAATGTGGACATAGCTAATGACTTTTCCGAGAATCTCCGATCGAAGGATTAAAGTGTTGTTTGTGGAAAAAAAAAGTTAGTTCGCAAATATTATAACATGATACTTGAATGTTATTATTATTTCCTTTTTCTGCAAATAAAACCTGGAATTAATACAGATCGTGATAATATTAATAAATAGATGATGAACCTTAAATTCAATTGGTGTTACTGAAAGTTAAAATACTGTGCAATAGTAGTGTTTTAATTAAACTGTAAAAAACTAGTTGTAACTTGTATACCTAAGATACTGGTGGTATAATCAAGTGAACCCTAAAATACTGCTTGTGTGATTTGGTGGTTATTTTGTTGTGTTTAACCTATGGAGTGGGACAATTAATCAGAGTTAATTCTATTAGCTAGGGGCAGTTGTTTATCAGAGCCCGACGGCGGTCATTTGTCAGGCCGGCTATTACCTTTCATGTCAAATATGGGATTGGCATTTGGCAGTTTCTTATTATAGCCCATTATTTTACCGCCGATTTTGTATTTTGGGCCTTATGGTGTTGACTTAAGGCCCTGTATTCCCAGAAGTGGACGATTTTCAAGATTTAAAAGTGACAAGGAGACATAAAAATATTGTAATTTAAATTCTGAAAAAAAAAAAATATATATGTGTTAGTTAAGGATCTAACCTCTTCTTTTAACGAAATTTCCATACTATGTCCAAATTACTTAGAATTTTCAGGTAATTTTTGAACTGAACGAAAGACAAAGAATATATCTAGGGATTCTATAAAATTGCAGGCGCAAAGGCTTTCAGTCGCGCCAGGACCTCATGCAATTTGATAGTTTTTTGATCGTCGTTATTTTATACATAATTCAATCGAGTCAAAAAAACGAAAATCCCTAGATATATTCTTTGTCTTTTGTTCAGTACAAAAATTACCTGAAAATTCCAAGTAATTTGAACATAGTATGGCAATTTCGTTAAAAGAAGAGGTAACTTTGGGATTTTTTGTATCGAGTGAAATTTATGATATTGTGCAATAGGGTGGAGCGAAAAAACTTTTTTTTGATATTCGTTTTGGCATACCTGTAAAAAGTTGCTGTTACTGCTCACAAATATACGTACAAAATTACTTATTTATTAATTAATATCACATTGATATAAATCAAAGCTTGACAAAACAACTAAAGAGCCAACAGTTCATGATATATCCCAAAGACTGGCTACGGAAATTTTACATATCTGGCGAAAAGCGTCGCTTCCCAAAAAAAGAAGTATATTAATTACTTGATTAAAGAACTGCAATAAAAATGATGATAGGCCGTGTAGATTTAAATGCGTCTGTAAAAAATATTAAGAAAATGAAATTACAAGAAAAAAAATCACTGCGTAACAAAGAGATAATGGGTCCAAACCAGACGTCTTATTCGCGTTCTTTGTATGTTGACTTAACAACCGAAAGAACGAGTTCAAGCAATTATAGCTTCTTCTTGTAGCTTTTACAAGCTAATCAATCGCCATAATAAGTAGCTGCTCAGCCACCCAAGAAAAAGAGATTCAATTTTCCATCATTAGCTCTCGTATGCGATCGTACCTGAGTCTCTGACAGAGCAGCTGCTATTATAGCTTTATCTGCTTCTTTATCTGTGTTAAAAGATGTTGATTGTTGGTATTATTACATCAAAGGATTCTAGTGCTGTCATTGATCGTTAAAAATGCGATGAGAAATAATGAAAAACAGATCAGCACACACGATGTAGATCGCAATTGTAAAAGTATACGCAGAAATTATTTTGATGGTAGAAAAGGTGGCTGTGATGGTACAGTTGTGAATATAGTTTTCAAAGAAGATGTTATTCGTTTTATGGAAGAAGTAATTAACAAACTACTAAAGTAGTTTTTTGTTTCAAATGCCTAATTGTGAAATAAAGCAACAATTTAATACCAAACAATCTATTTTTTTCTGATGATCATTCCTTGATAATATATCATAAATATTTAATTTTTCTTGATAAAAACGTTGATACCACTAACCAGAGCCTGTAGACAAGAATTTTCTTTATCGTTTCTTTACAGAATCGTCGATCAAAATGTATAGAATTGACATTAGACGAGTCGAACGTCAACGTCATATTCGCGAATTTTTAAGTCAATTCCATACATTTTGATCGGCGATTCTATAGAAAAACGATAAAGAAAAGGTCTTGGCTAAGGGGTCAGTCTTTTATTTAACATATTACAATGAAGTTTTTTTTACAAGGAGCAGCAAATAAAGAAAAATACTATTTATCAAAACTAGACCAATGTTTTCAAAAAATTCGTATTTTTCGAATTTTCAATTGGGTTGGGGCACCTCAAAACATCAAGACAAGTAAACCATATTTTGTATGCAGAATTTACTCATAACAAGGCAACTTTCTATTGCTATGCCATTAAAAAAAATTAAAAAAAAAATCTTCATACAAAATCGCTCCACCCTATTGTGCAATGGAATTATATTTCCAATGTGTTAGATCCTTAACTAACACACATATTTTTTTTAGAATTTAAATTACTATATTTTTATGTCTCCTTGTCAATTTTTAAATTTTGAAAATCGTCCCCTTCTGGGAATACAGGGCCTTAAAGGTACAATTCCGTGCATCGCGACAGTCGTAAGCCGCGCGCGGCCTACGACTGTCGTCGGCCGCTCGCGACAATAATTGTCATTGTAGGAAAAGGTATGGCACCGCTTCCGAGGCCCGCGACAGACGCGCGCGGCCGACGACTGGACACATCGTGAGCCGCGCGCGGCCGTGTCATATAACTTTGACACGGTCGCGCGGGGCCCGCGACAGACGCGCGCGGCCGTCAAGACACGTATGAAGCACTAGCGACCCGCCCCGGCTTCGCACGGGTATAAAATATATAGCCACTGAAAAAATGATTAAAATTGATTCAGCAGTTTCGATTTATATTCATTATTACTACCCGTGGCCCGCATTGGTCGGTACCGCCGCAAAAGCTACGTCTCACAGGAAATTGGAGCCTTTTGCAGGGTATAGACTATAGCCTATAGGCAAATCAGTAGGGATCATTGATATTCTTGGTATTCACCAGCTGCAGGGCCGGTCATAATCTTCGCTACTGCGCACCCCCGCCTTGCCCACTTCGAAACGGGCGTAAATCGCAATTTTGAATTTCACCATAACTTCTAAACCAAACGTCCAATTTTAATCATTTAAACACCAAATATTTTCTACACAAACTGTTCTTAGTGATGAAATAATTTATTTTGATAAGGATTATTAGCATGAGTAAAAAAAATGCGTTTAAATGTCGTCCAAAAAAAAATTAAGATTCTTTAATAAAAAAATGGTTGTTTTGCCTCACTTGATATAGATAGGTATAGTGTGTTGTGGACATTTTTCTAGATATTTGTAAGATCTACATTTACTTAGAACATTGTATGGTTTTATCTTTTATAGTTTAGGCAGCGTACGCAATATAAGCAACTCTTCTGGTTGATTTTTTTCACCTTGTGTCAGAAAAACCCAAATTTCTTACGGAACCCTATATTTTCCAAAATAAAAAGTAGCCTATGTTACTCGTGAATAATGTAGCTTTCGAATGGTGAAAGAATTTTTAAAATCGGTCCAGTAGTTTTTGAGCCTATTCATTACAATTAAACAAACAAACAAAGTTTACCTCTTTATAATATTAGTATAGATGAACTTCAAGACACGGCCGCGCGCGGCTTACGACAGTCAACGGCCGCGCGCGTCTGTCGCGGGCCTCGGAAGCGGTGCCATACATTTTCATACAATGACTATTGTCGCGAGCGGCCGACGACAGTCGTAGGCCGCGCGCGGCTTACGACTGTCGCGATGCACGGAATTGTACCTTAAAGGTGCGCCAAGGTCTGGACGCACACTAAAGTTAGAATGCGTAAAATTGCACACGTTTTGACGGTGTAGTTTAGCCAGCTGCCAGCCGGCAACGCACTTGTAACTCTTCTGATGTTGCAAGTGGGTGACGGTAGTTGCTTACCATCAGGTGACCCGGTTGTTTGCCTTCTAACTTCATAAAGAAAAGTTGCTTATTGGGCCGTGATATTTTGGTTCTAGTTCACCAGTTAGAAATCGGTTTAGATAGAATCTTTAAAAATTGTAACATTAGTTTTATACGAATAGAAGTTTAACGAGTATAAAATTACACCTAGCCTCGTCTTTTCTTCACTTTAAAACTTAAAAAAAGCTAACAACGCAATAATATCGTGTAAGTGATATTTCATAATAAACTCGTGCATTCAAATCGTGTCGCTAGGCGACAGCTGTCCCTACAGCGAATTCAAATTATGTATTCTTTCTCTTGTTTTGATTTATTTTTAATTTTTATATTTTGGTTACTGTCAGTTTCACTCCGTGTGTTTTTTGTCTTGAAAATTCGAGGTTTATTTTTGAAGCTGCCATGTTATCCGACAAATAATGAAAAAATCTTTACCAAGTTGTAAAAATGTGCAATATCAGTAAATTAAATATTTTATAAATATTACTATAGTTTGAAATATGTAAACTAGCATTATAATAACCCTTAAGACTAAGGAAACTCAGGCTAATGTTTGATCATAGACTTAACACTAAAATATTTTAAATTTCCTAAATACCTTCTAGTAAGTAGCAATCAATTTACTAAACAACTCAGACTAGACAGACTAAAATCTTTCTAAAACTAGTCTAAAAAATCCTTTTCGTCAGATTAATCCAATATCACAGGTCTCTTCTGTATGCAACGATGAAAAACTCTAGTTACCAAAAAGCAACGTGTTGGGGTTTTTGCAAAACGACTGTCTGGTTACTTTTTGTATCAAAAATTTCTCTTTGAAATACCTAAAGAGCTATAGGAAATATATAGGATAGAAAGTATAGGTCTACCAGGATATGATGGCAAAAAGTGAGAAAAGAAATTGACTCTAGCAATACTGGGGTAATTGGAATAAAACATTTTGATCCTTATTTTTCCTTATAGCGGCTGATTATGTGTGTGAAACATGCAAATATAAAAATTTATCCAATATATTTTTTGAAAATCTGCCATCCAAATTTTCCATCAGGTCCTAACCTATTTCCTTTATCATAGTAAGTATGTGGCAGTTAAAATCGGGCTACAGGATCATAAGATTAGAGAAGACCATCATCCATACTAATATTATAAATGCGAAAGTGTGTCTGTCTGTCTGTCTCTTCACGTCCAAGCCGCTGAAATTTGGTATGGAGATAGTTTGAGTCCCAGGAAAGCATTGGATACTTTTTATCCAGAAAAAATGCACGGTTCCCGCGCGATTAACGAATTTTTGCGCAACGGTGTTGCGGGTCAGCTGGTGAGAATATAAGAAAAACAAGTTGCTTTCCAATAGTGCCGGCAGAAGTGTAAACTTGAAAAACAGACAGGAAGGGGACATTGCTTCCTCTTCTATGCTGCGCCGGTGGTGTACTCTCCTTCCGTCTTACGAATTTTCGATCGTAAAAGTGCACAACGTTGTTAAAAAGTTTTCGCTTCTTTTTTTAATCATTCATTTCTAAACAGAACTAGATACAACTACAAAAGGTCAAATTCCATACAAAACTGCATACACACGTAACAGTAGAATATTCAATAGGGTTTTTATTTCCGCTAGTTCACCGTAATAATGCTATGGAAGGTATATGTATCCAGAGTTTAGACAAATACGTTGCGCCACACACCGTCCTTATGACTATGGGAATAAGGTGGGAATAAGGTTGAAATGTGATAAGCCGCAGGTGTCCGCGACTGTACACAGGACCTTATAACGAGGTCGTGGCTGTGCATAATTAGCGTGTACGTGCACTAGTCATTTCCCAGTACATATTAGAAATGTTGGGCATGGTCTACACTGATGTTTCAAGGTAAGTTTCGAATATATAGCATTTTTTTGTTTTGTTTTTTGGGTTGTCTGTTAAAAACTACTGTAAGCATTATGACTATGAGTCTTGCCTACAACTTTGATAGCCTTGTAACTATTGTTTTTATATAATTTACTAGAATTGACATCATGTGATCACCCTTTTTAGATTGACATAACATATTTAAAGAACATAATACTCGTTCCTATTAATTTCAGAAGGATGTCAACTCTCAAGGTGTATCACTCTCTAAAATTTAAGAGCTCCAGAATTTTCTAAATAAAATATAATGTTCTGGCGAACGCTTCACATGCAACTGGGCCTCGATTCTCATACTTAGAAATTGCGTGGAACTTATGCTATACCCCGTCTTGCACTCGCTTGAGACAGCATGTTTACTTGCTGTGTCAAGCGAAATTCTATTAAAAATATAATCATATTTAAGATTTCTTATTAAAAAATACGTCTAAATATATTTTCAAAATTACTTTGACTATCTTAAATACCTCCACAAAATTATCAACTTCGATATAATAATATATTCGATAAATAAAACATACTTTTGTGTGCACCGTGCCTTATACTTAGCGGCGCAATGATAAAAAATGTATTAACTTCTTCAAACCGTATCCCGGCGCACGGGATTATGTCCTGAATAGTATCCCTTTGTCATTCGAAAGGAATCTAACTTTGCAGTTCATTTTATTTACTTTTTTTTAATAAACTTTCGACTGTCGTGGAAAAGTAAGTGTATTTATTTTGGCAATTTGAAGCATAACTACTTACTGATCTAATCTGGATGATAAATTGTTACTATAAAAACGATTAGTTACACAATTATTAAACTACTTGTTTTGATTATTTTAAATTTATTTTGTTAGCCCTGGCTGTGAAATTTTAAAAAATCTTTATTTTCCAAAGATGTCCGTGAACGTGCCATGTTTACTATCATCAAGTTCAATAAGCTTTTTGATGTAATGCTTAGTGGTTCATAATTCATAGTACAATATCCAAATGTAAAACAATTTGATTGCGTGTTACTACCACATCACTTATGATATAATTAAAAGATAAAGCAGACAGGTAACCCCACAATAACTATTAGGCGTAATCGTGTTTTATATTGCTTAATTAACTCAGTATAGTGTTAGTTTATTGACCCCTAGCGCCATGTGCAGTAAGAAAGTCAAAATATTGTTCCTAATGAGGGTAGCACATTAATGTCAACGTTATAGGTGAACGGAGGCCTATAACAGGGTTTTGTACCCTCCATATTAATTTGTGAAAATGTTATTGGATATTAATTTACGATTATGCTTTGTTTAGTGTATGAGACAACAAAGTTTTTGTTTATTATTTTTAGTGTATCGGAAAATGATAATATCAAAATTTTAGCTAATTTTGACACTGAAATGACGAAGAACTCTTTCAAGCATCTAATTTGAAAAAAAAAACAATTTGTGCACACTGTCTGCCTGTGGACACATAGCGACTGGACATATGTGATTGGTGATAATAATATATTGTGTGGGATTGTAGTACAAAGTGCAACGAGTGTTCATAATTACAAATATGTATAAAGACTACCGAACTTTATTCTACTTCAAGGTACAAGTACTACTAGAAAATCCCGGTGAAAGATAAACATAAATTAATCGTTATCTCAAGTCACTTTTAGTAGAGATTTGGCGAATAACATAACTTGATCAAATTACATATTCCTCCTAAATGTCTATGAATCAATATCTCTGATATACACCAAATGAATTATGAATCACCACCGATTATTCATTATTCGACCGTATATCTTAGTTAATGAATTTCATGAAATCACAGCACACGGCGTTACCTCGAGTCCCCATAAATCTCGCGGGCTCAAAGTAAGTGGCCATAAACGTGATAAAATATCTATTTAGCTTTTTCTCCGCGCCATTTTTCCGCTATTACCGACGGAATGTTCGTTTCCGCTATTTACGCTGAGCTGAAAGAACAGAGTTGAATAACGCGGAAAACATTAAACTGGTTTTTTTGTCTGTGGTTTAGGGTATCATGAAACCGTAAAATACGGTTAAAATAAACTCAAGATTAAAAAAATCTAAGTACTGACCCAAAGGTTGCCATACCACACATTGAAATAGGATTTAGGGAAAAAATGCTTCTAGGATGAAAAATTTGCTGACCCAGGACTGTTGAGTTACGCTACATAACATATTTATGTTGCCGCAAGCAGAAAACTTCGGAAACAAACACCACGACACGAGAATTTTATATATTAGAAGATATTAAAGATTATGAAATTAATTAAGACTATTCTTATAAGGCGTAGACTACGCTACGAGATCTCGTAGACAGCGCTACGTCGTAGCAGCACTCGTAGAAGCAAAGTGCTCACGCTGAAAAAACTCCACCCTATGTAAATACGCCGGGGAAGTTAAATTGACATTGTTTAACAAACTTTAATGGTTGTCATCCTAACTTTTATCATTAATTAACTTTAAATATGTTCGAATTTTCTCAATTAGGTCGAGCTGCGGACTTGTGGCCAATATTGTGCAAATGAGGGTGAGTTGTGAATTTTTCGACGCAAAAGCTCTCGACTGACAACCACATACGTTTCATGGTTGATTTCGTGTTAAAGGGACGTTAAATTGGTTTTATTCTTTTCAAACGGGAGAAAAATATTACTGCTCTTTTAGAAAATTTGTCTTAATTTTTACGCTACGAATCGAACCTAAAAAGGATATATTTCATTGATATCAGGTGTCACTAGATTTTAATTACAATAATACAAGTTAAGTTGTCATGTTATATATTTTTAAATTCTTTATTTTTTATCATGTTTAAAATTTTTAGACCTCTAACAGGGTGATTTATTCTAGAAGGAATTAATACCCAAAAACATCTTTGCACACATTTTCTAGCAGCTTTCCTGGAAAATACTATGTTAGTTCCACACAAGCTGTTGAGCGCGAACTATGTGCAATTAATAAAACTCGCACAATATCTCTACGGCCATCGAGAAACTTCTATGCGCTAGAAAATTTCGTATTAAATATTAATAAGTTCCAGATAATATGAATGTAAATTTGTTGTACTTAGTCATTTTTCGATTGCTTAGAAATTATGTTGTATGTTGCTCGATTTATGTGCGAAAATCACAAGCTATTGTATATAAATAGCGGCACGGCCGTGCTCCTATTTAACCTATCAAGCCCCATAAGATCACCAGTGATCGCGACAACAATGGAATAACAATAGATTTCCAAGAATCCGCGATTGGAGGATTAATAAATTGTTACACAAAATTCCTTGTGATCTCGTAGTTAATAAAATCTATAATAATCCCAAAATTATACAATACACTTGTATAGCGAAAACGTTCACCAATAATATACAATATTAAAATGCATTTCCCAGAAAACAGCGTAGTTTATTTAATTTAAAATCCTTTTGTTTATCTTGACATGTTAAAACAGCGTTAAACCCCGAAGAGGGGTGTGGAATCATTACAGTACTCCAATTACGAATATCCAATTAAGGCTGTATTGACGGCAAGTGTTTGTCAATTAATTTCGCGGGTATAAAAATTGTTTTTAAATATGAAACTTGTTTGAAACGATATCATAAATTGAAGCGAAATAAGTGTAACAAAACGCGGTTTAATTTTGGACATTTTTATACAGCAGATATGTACCATCGACAAAATTGATTCCTAAGCAGTTGACAGACCAGCGTCATTTGGTCGGATCATGTCAATTCAATGATAATTGCATGTCGGCTGGGTTTGACGTAACGCGACCAAATTACGTAGGTCCCCCATCTGCCTAGGAATCAACTTCTTTGATAGTACAAAAGACGTATTTTAAATAAATTAAGATTTTGGAATAATTATTCACTCGTTGTTATTTTTATAGTGCCCTTATAGTATTCTCAGTGCAGAGTTCTCACTCTCTACTTACGTCAACATCCCCTCCCACTTCGTCTCGTGGGCTGCTGTCCGTCATGTGTGCGTTACGACTTGCGACGACGCAGCGCGCCGCGTGAACATCTTGGTTATTTGAATTGTAAGTAAAACAACGCAACGGCAGCGCTACGTCGACGCAACTCTGACGCAACGCGCCGTGTGGACTGGCTCTTACTCTCGTTACTCAATCAGAGTTGATTGACAGAGAATGAAAGAGACTAATAGCGTCTAAATGCCAGACTGCCTTCATCCCACCTACATACATACATCGAAATAAACAAACTTAAAATCAAATATATACTAACGTAAAGTAATAAGACAGATAAACCTTCGTATATTTTGTAAATCTGTGTTATGTTTTGTAAATACGTCATTTATTAAAGTGTTATGTACGTTTATTGATACTAATGAAATAAAATTGTAATTAGTTACTAACCCTAAATGTTTGTGTTGTTTTAGGTTCTCTCAACAGACTTCTTTTATAAAAGTAGTACACCGTACACTTGTTTAAGCATTAGACCTTTTTCAACACAGAGTCTTTGTCACTCACTCTGACATTGGCAACTCATCAAGGAGCCATTATCAAAAAGAAGAAGAAGAATAATTATATGGATTTCGAATAAATTGAGGTTGTATTAATAGAAATTTAATAATAAAGCATCATAAGTAACCTCTGAATCCCGTAAATAATTTTGCTACTTACAACAGTATCAAAGTATGTAACTTCGAAGAGGATGTAGTTGAAATTCCCGAACGCTTTCTATGGGCTACCTTGGTGAAGTTATGTACAACTATACTACACGACAGTGTTTCTCAACCTGTGGGTCACGACCCCCTTGGGCGTTCCAGAGATTCTGATAAGGCGAACAGGTGCCGAGAGAGTTTATTCTAAAGAAAAACAATATTATCATATCATACTAATATTATAAATGCGAAAGTGTGTCTGTCTGTCTGTCTGTCCATCTGTCTGTCTGTCTGTCTGTCTGTTACCTAGCGTGAAGACGCTCGAACCGCTGAACCGATTTTGCTGAAATTTGGCATGGAGATTCTTTGAGTCCCGAGAAAGGACATAGGATAGTTTTTATCCCGGAAAAATGTACGGTTCCCACGCGATAAACGAATTTTTGCGCAACGAAGTTGCGGGCGTCATCTAGTTATACATTAAAAGATTGATTAATGAAGTCGTAAAATTTTAACAAAAGGATATTATAATTATGCATTAATAAACATATAATTATGATAAAAGCAAAGGGTGGGGGGTCGCGAAACGTCACATCATAAAAAGGTTGAAAAGCACTGCTATACAGTGTAACTTCGGAATTACGCCTTCGCCATCCATCGGCCCCAGGAGAGCAGGTTTCTTGAACATAACTTTTCCAGTTCACGAAGGCCAATAGCATTTACTAAGAATTGTTACTGTTACTATGAAGTTCGTGCTCCTATTAATGGTAGATGTATCTGATATAACACGTTATGCAGTTGGTTTAGGTAGCTTGTGTTCGGAAAATATAAAGGTAGGTTTATAATGATATTATAGAATTTTTTCTCAGTGATACTAATATTTAGGATGTAACAAAACAAAGTGGTAATACTTTAGAGTTTAGAATATGTAATAACTGTGTATTTAAATTTCACAGTGAACAATATACAGGAGACTCAAACACACCCTTAAGTAATATTTCTTTGTGTTGTTACACCATGCAGATAGAAGACAATGAGAATATAATGTAAAGTATACAATATTACCCATAAGGCTGCGTTTCCACTGAAGCGGAGCGGAGCTTAGCGGTGCCCGAATTGACCAATCGTGCTATTCCAGCGGAATGACAGCGAAGCGGAGCGAAGACTTCGAGCATGGTAATTGGTCAATTCGGCACCGCTAAGCTTCGCTCCGCTTCAATGGAAACGCAGCCTAATAATTGGATGACATGACATGTTCAGGTCCTGTACATGAGCTAACATATTACGTTTTCGTGAAAAAATGTACTATGTAGTTGTAAACGCGGGTAATCAAAATGCGCAATGAGTGCTTGTCATCAGAACGCGTTAATTACATGATAATTACATATTTCGCTAAAATTTACAGAAAAACATCCTTAGAACTTAAACTTGTATGCATTTTGTACGCGCAAATCCTTTTTGCCGGCAAAAAAATACAATTTGCTTCAATTTGCCTATCACGTGCTAGTCGAATGAAAACCGTTTTTTCCAGTTGCCACCGGTTAAAACCGGTTTAAACTGCCACTTCGGGACGAACTCTAATCTATCAGCTTACAATCCGCGCGTCCACCGTACAACGATTTGGTGTAAATCTATATTTTTTTCTGAGTCATGAAGAGAAATTTTGTGTGTTTTATCTGAGTCAATTAAAGTCTGAATAAAACAAAAATAAAATTATTGATGATTTATAAACAATATTATTTAGGTCATCCTTTTCTTTAACTATTAGTCTATTCATTTTCTCATAATCTTTAGCAAACTTCTAAAAATTGACAAGAAAAAAAGTACTTTATTTATGATGGGTTTCTACAGTTTTTTGACTGTAGTTTATTTACTCACTAATGCCTTTGATAGGCTTACGTATATTAACCAATCAATAACGATGTTAAGGGCCTTCCCTACGGAGAATCTGTAGTTTACCGTATTTAGAGCGTTATAAACTCATAATTTGAAAGCTACAGAGTTATAATACAAATACAGCAATAATCTTCAGTATCTCAGCATTCCTTTCCACGTTTTAAATTTTCTATTTTTGTTTATTATACTCATGATATCAGCTTCCAAAGTAAAGCCAATTCATTAAAATTCAAGCATACAATCAGCATCTCCTTAGTATTTACAAATTACTTTTATTTGAAACACACGCCAATAGATCGACAATATCATAAACTACATATTTCCCGTTTTAATTTTTTTAGGTCAATTTCGAACTAAGATAAGTAAAAAAAATAGGGTTTTGGTGTGATCTCGGCAACGCGGCAAATGTATGGCCAAGGTCGTTTGCTCGGGGGACGGCCTTAAGTAGAAAAGCTTTTGTTAAAAATACTCAGAAACCGGCAATCAGACTATATCAATATATTATTGAGGAAGTCATAAGTTTACACTCATTTCTGTAGATAAAAATGAATTTTATATGTTGTTAGTCTCGCTAAAGCTCTAGAGTAGTTTAATCGATTTGGCTTATTTCAATCTTTAATGTATCGTATAAGTTCAGGGAAATTTATATTTGAAGAGAAGTGACTAAAAGTAATTCACAAAGTCATCTTATTCTACTATGAAACGTAGAAAAAACATGTTTTAATATTTCTTCGCTCGACTTCTTCAATATATTTAGGGTGGATTACACCAACTTAGATTAACAATAACTTTAACTAAAACAAAATGTAAAATTAACGGTGAAATCTCTGGGTAAAGTCAATAATGGACGCCATATTTGACGATAATTTAAGTTAAAGTTAAATTTGACATAAGCCTCACAGTCTTGCCATGACAATTTTTTTGTCTGTCAATTGTATGAATAATTATTTTTTTACAGTCACAGCCCCATTAAACCTAGCAATGGACATCTGTCAAATTCTGTAGTTATTGTTATAGTTAAAGTTAACTTTGACTATAACCTTAACTTTAACCATAGCTGTAACTATATCAACGCCGGTGCAACCCACCCTAAGACAGCTATAAGTTTACACTCATAACCGATAGAAATGAGTGAAATACGCTTAGTAACCCTCCGCACGCCTTCTGCAATATCAGTATGAGCACGCCGCAGTCATCCATCTCAATTCCATGGAGCAGCGCGTATCGACGGGGTTAACCAAATATGTATGTGCACCATAAATATTCCCATACGATACCCGACTGGATTAATAGGTTATTTATAACCGGATAACATATTCTTGAGAAATGTTTTTATTCGTCATAAAGTCTCAATTTTGACGAAAATAAACGTAGCTTTGCCTGAGACGAATTTCCAATTTTTGTCGGTTTCGACTTTGTAAAGGTTTTTTCAAAGAAGCTGCAAAGCATAAAGCTTACGTATTTTCCTGGTTTCTGGGACTTTGACCGATTTTATTTAAATACTAGCGCTTAACACTAGCATATGAATAACGCTGTTAAATTGACAAGCTCTTATCTAAAACCTCTGAATTCGAGCATTAGCACGAGGAATGAAATAATACGTATGCTACGAACCCTCTACGACTCTACGACGTAGAGCGTCTACACATTCACACTGCTACGAAAATAGGAATTATAACACTGGTGAAAACTTGAAAGTTTTGTTGCTTGTTTAGTCACAGAAAAATTTGTAATAATAAATAGCTGACCCGGCAAACGTTGTTTTGCCATATAAATTATTTCTAGCATCAATATAAAAAGTAGACAAAAACCTATTCTCAGGCCTAACGAATGTACCATGGAGGAAATTGATTCATATGCAGTTTACAGACCAACGTCATTTGGTCGGATCATCTCAATTCAATGTTAATTTTTGATCTGTTGGCTGGGTTTGACATAACGCGACCAAGCTTCGTAGGTCCCCCATCTGCCTAGGAATTAACTTCTCTGATAGTACATAATATTAATTTTATTAAAAAATATTGAGCCTTTTTTGAGGGGTTCGCTCACAAACATTGTGACACGAGAATTTTATATGTAAGATTTTCATTATAATTTCTTGACAAAGTAGACACTTGTTGTTTTGTTTTATGGTAAAAAAAATCTAGGATATATTTAATTAAATATATTTTAGAAAAATAAACAGCACACTAGATTTAAAATAAAATAATTAATAACGAAATCCATATCATTTTAATAAATTAAATTACGTAAACTGTAAAATTAATAATTTTTAAACTTAATAACATGTTTTCCATTTCCACGTTACCGTAATGTGATATTTAAAATGTTGTTTGCTTTGATGAAGTAAATACGAAAACAGGAGGGGTTGCCTTTCAATTGCATATTATTTGTCGCACCTACAAGAAAATGGCTGCCACTAAAAATACTCTAAAACTCAATCTCACAACACCCTAACAACGCAAAGTTATAAGACTGAGACCACAGATACGAGAGCCAAGGAAAGCGAGTGCCTTTCTTGATGATAAAAAAATATTATGAAGTCATTTTAAGCTTATATTACTGTTTTATTTGGAAACACAAACACTTTTTTAGCTAAGGATATCCTATTTTAACATTGGACACAGTGATAGCCTGATTAATAGTAATAATGAAAACATGAATTTCATAATGATTTTTACCACTTTAATATAATATTGTTACTGCTTCTAAAATATGTCTGTTTTCGTAAGAGGAAGATAACTAAACAGTAAAATACAATATAGAGGCAGCTTTTAAATATATTTTGTCGAATGTGTGTACCATGAATTGAGCCGCCCGCTACCGCGTCCGCCTCCACACCCGCCTCCGCCTGTATCATGTTAGCAGCAAGATTACAGATTTATAAATACACATCGCGACAGGATACGAAACTCTACTACATTCTGCTATTTCTAGCAGAATGTAGTTATAGAGTTTTGTATCCGTATATTTGTGTGAACTAGACCACCTGCTACCGCGTCAGCCTCCGCACCCGCTTCCGCTTGTGTTATGTGAGCAACAGGATTATAGACGCTCAATAAAATACACATCGCGACAGGAGCCGAAACACTGGAATTGAATTGTGCCGGCAGAGTGGTGTCTTACGTAAATTTCCTCGTAAACGTCACTCATATTTTGCATTCATTGCGTTATTATCAATTTCTTTCTTAAAGTATCCGCTTAGGACTATACTGGTTTAAACATGTAAATATTTTATTTTTACTATGTATAGATGCTTTTTAAATACTGACGGTGCTATATTAAAGGCTAAGCCACTGAGTGGACTAATGTAATTAATATCATAAAATCTCAGTACGCAAACAAACAATAAAACTGTATTATAAAACAAACCACTAAAAGCGTTAAAAGCAAATGAAAAGCTATATCATCTAAGTAATATTCATGTGGTATAGGGTAATAAAAAGAGAGAACGCGGAATACAATTCATAAGAGGTTATTAGAGGTATCAGGTTGATAAATGTGTGCTTGGTGTTAACTCCCTGATTTATGTGTTATATATTTTATTACCATAAAAGATGCCTTTACATATGAGTTACGATCTGAGGTTACAGAAAGGAACTTGATTTTTATAGAATTTATGGGTTCTTTAATATTCGTAACTTAGAATTTAAATAATAAATGGTTAGTTATTATTTAAATTCTATAGTCTTAGAGACTTGAAATAAATGATTTTTATTATTATTATTAAATTTTAAGCATTTTAAGTTTTTGATATTAAAATATAAAGGAGTAAAACATGGTTTATTTACAATCCTACGAATCTATACAGAGGAAATAATTATAAAATAAGAAAGGAATAGATGCCAATGTGTTTCTACATTTTTCTGGCTAGATTAGGTCAGAAAAAGAAAAGTACAATCATACCTATTTTGATAAAACACAAATTAAGAGTCGATTTTGAGAAAGGCTGAATATTAATATTACTATGCTCCTTTATATTTTAGTAGAATTTTCGGATTTCAAAGTTTTCGTAAAGTTGTATACAGTCCCTTGTTTTAATTTTATTAATTAAGTCGCAAGGTTTTTATAAAAATTTGCGTCCTACTTTATCATAAAAAACTAAAAATTATAAAATGTAATTACTGATTTCTTTGATTGGTTAACTTGACAAAGAAATAACATCTTATAATTTTTTTAAAGAATCGGGTCATATCGAGTCAAAGATAAAGGAATTCATCCCAAATATCAAGATTCATAATCGTAATAATAACAAAAATTCCACATATTCCTTCCACTGTTCCCGGGACCTCATAACTCACTTTCTATTACATTATAATAAACTAGCGGAAAGGGACCAAACTATTTGCGAACCAAAATATTAATATAGAGCCTAATTTTATTACTTCATTCTATGATAAAAATGCTTGAAAATATTTCTTTTCGATATCGGATAAATATTTTATTTACATTACAATATCAGATACTCCAATCAAAAAAGAATAATATTATCATATTTTGATACAAGATTTATAATAATGACGTATATGTTCAATAGTTCTTATAGTAGCTTAGGTTCAATACCACATAAGCTACTTGACATTTCAAAAAAGAATTGTTCTCGTACGGAACATTTAGGCTGTGTTTCCACTGAAGCGGAGCGGAGCTTAGCGGTGCCGAATTGACAAATCACCACGCTCGAAATCTTCGCTGTCATTCCGCTGGAATAGCACGATTGGTCAATTCGGGCACCGCTAAGCTCCGCTCCGCTTCAGTGGAAACACAGCCTAACGTACGGTATGGGCCTGTTTCAACTTTCACCAAAAGTGCCAAATCGGCTATTCACAACTTTTTTGACAGATTCTCCATACTTCATCTGTCAAGTTAAATGGTGGATAGCCTATTCGGTACTTACCAGGAAGTGGTGAAACAGGCCATAATAATCTAATCTACTACAGAATAACTTCCGTATAATATTTTTTAGTAGAATGAGTAAACAGTAGAATGAGTTATAATACAGTACACAATATATCAATATTTAGTACGTAGTGTGTGGTCCGGACATTGTGATAATATCGTTCGAGGTATCCCTTATTAGTAACGTGATAGCTTACCGTTAGGTCGAGTTTATCCCTTCATCCCAATATACCCTTTATGATCAGTATTACTTTTATTTATGATCTTAACGGTGTTAAAATTTATTTGATATTTCGTGTTATATTTTAGTAACATTTTGTTTGATAAAATTTTGTATAGTACTTATTATATTTTAGGTTTATAGAATTATTTAGATCGTATTATCTTTTCTTTTTCACTTTTCTGTATTCTGACAATTTTAATAAGAAAAATATCGAATACACATAAGCAGTAGATTAAGTGATGCCTTGAGGACTTAAACAATTTTTAACAATAAAGAAAAAAATGGTTCTCATTTTACCTGAGAACGCACAACGCACTACATTAACATGTATCACTATTTTGCCAAAACCATGCCAATACACTCCAATAATAATTAATCCTGACCGTGATCCGTAGAAACACGAACAATAAAGCACAAAATGATAATGGCGGGACAATTAAAAATAGCCGTCGTTTCACTCCAACCACAGTTGCGAATAATTTCAAAAGCTTATTTAAACATTTTATATGCACACTCGTTAGTAAATGTGGGATATTAAGGATGATTTTCGAATAAACATTGTGGCCGAATCTAGTAAACTGTGCTCGCTGAGTTAATGCGGGCGCGCACGCGATTATGGCCATTATACACGGTCGAGTGTGACGTGTATTTGCATTTTTATTACGGTTTCGACGGCGCTCGTATGCTTCAGTTAATATTATGTACAATATTTTATTTTATTTATTTGAGCGAGGATCAGGCATACGGGTAATTAAAAGCGTGGAAGGCACTGATACTGGCTTTATTTATGCCTTTCAACGCAGAACGTTGGAGTGAAACGATCAGATTTTTGTGTACTAAGCTCGTAAACGGTTAATTGTACTAGATAAAAAAGGTTTATACGGCCTGTTACTCGAAATAAACTTTTTAACAGCAAGAATTCCCAGTAACTTTCATAAAAAAGGATCAAAGCATTTTACATTTGTGGTGGCGATTAAAACTTAACACGTTAATTGACAAAAATTATTAGAAAAAATTTTGTTGTGTCGTCCAGCTACTATTTATTTTGATTTTCATATTTTATAAAAAGGAATATAATTATAGTACGTTCATTCTACTTTAGGTTTCACACTCATATTATTAACTCTCGGTTGGTCGCGCTTTTAAAATAACGCTGTTGGTCACCTGGGGTCTTTTGAAAGCCCGAAAATTAAAAAATCGAAATATTTTTAATTTTCGGGCTATTCCTTTTAGAAAGCTATCTAAAAAGCAGAGTTGCTACGATTAATTGAAATATAGTTTTTTTCTCGTTTACGAAAACTCCGGGCTTTTAAAGACCCCACGCGACCAACCGAGGGTTAATTAATCACGAACGTGCTGTCTACCGTTTTTGAAGAGGAAACTTCTCTAGCAGCGTTTTGCACTTGCTTTGGAAAGACAGGCGAAAATTGTACAAACAACATTTCGTACAATTTCACAAAATTTTGTCTAATTCCATATTGCAAGATTGATTACGGGTTTTTACTAAAATTCAAACAATGCTGGTTGTTCCGCCTCAACAAACAGTTGGTACTAACGTACTGGCGAGTGGCGGGGTTGCCGGCGACCGGATAAGTGAATTGCACCACTTGTACGTGCTAGTTTCACACTCTACAGGGCGGGGAGGTCAAATGCCGTCATTTTCCGCTTGGTGATAAAATGCGCCAAAATAATCAATACGTTTTTAACAAAAAAAGTGAGAAAACGGGATGTGAGCAAATACAAGATATAAATAATATAATTAACCCATCAATCCCCAAGCGGCAGCCGGCTGCCGCATAACAATCGAAAATCTATTGTGTCTGCTATACCCACGATGGAGGTGTTATAAAGATAGGCTGTACAATGTACATTGTACAAGCTTAATGATGTTGTTAAACTTATACTGTTGGTTGACTCGTTCAAATTCTTTTAATGCTGTTGTTAAACTACTGTTGGCTAATCAGTTCAACGTCTTTCATGGTGACGATGTCAATTTAATGTTACTTTAATGTATTAAACTTTTAAGATATTCTCTACTTAGCTGAGTTTATTTAACCGTAAACCAGCGACTCAAATTCAGTCATAGCTTCTGACACAAAGTTGTACGTCATGATGTAGGTACTTTACTTGCTCTAATATCCGAGCCTAAGCTTAGATTTCAAAAACCAGATATAAGATAACAATATATTTACTAAAAATATATTTACAAACAATATATTTACAAAAACCAGATATAAGATAGCAATATATTCACTAAAAATGTACCAGTAGCTGCACTGTTCTATGCGGGCGTGTCCTACCTGACTTCACAACTTCAACACTTGTACGTCATTCTAACTTCTCAGAAGTTGGCCGACATGTCTTTTATTAGTGGAAGGTTCAAGTTGATTCTAATTCACCAGTCTAAATGTCTTCAACTGTAACGAAGTTTCACGAGCAACTTTTATGAACTTTATGCACGTGGTTTGTATGAACGACCGATAAGAATAAAGCTTTGATTAAATAAAGCTTTTCAGTCTTGACTCGTAGTGAAGTTTTATGAAACTATAAATATATAGGAAAATAATCGGAAAATAGCGCATTTTTAATAATAATATGTTTTATGTTTTAACTCTCTTGTAAGTCTAGGAAAAACGTTGTCTCGTTGGTATACTCGTAGTAATTAATAACCTAAAGCACTTGCGAGTCGTTCGCTAACCACTGAGCCACAGAGGTCATTGTTGGCCAGCCCAGGGACACCGTGCATTGTATACAACCGTGCATTTTTTTAAATTATAATGCTCTTGTCCCTGATTTTTGTTCGAGGGATTTATGTTCTGAATACAATTTATACTGTCCTATTTACACACTTATCTTCCATTACACATACAATTTACTCCTTTTTTTTAAACTCTGCATTTTACGTCGCATTTTATGCAAACTGAGCTTTACATCATGCTTCACTTTTAGATACAAATTACCCACTCCAGGACCTAGGCCATCAGAAATCATTTAGCCTAAAATTCCTGATATTTCAGAACCAATCATTTACGATTCATAATTCAATCGGTCGACGTCGAAGTGAGAACTTAATAATTTCGCCTTTTTCGAACTTAAAACGTTCGCTAACGACGAATTGGAAGTTTCGGCAATTCCGAAACCCGTTTACCGGCAATCCGAAATCGATTTAATCACAGGAATCATGCAAAGTTCCAACAAAGTTTGTTTAAACTTGGAATTGGGACAAATTGAAGTTACACGCCCTGCGGCCAAATATTAATGGTGGGTACCCTTTGGATATTTTGTGTGATATCATATTGGGCGCACGTTCCATCTAATAGTTCTTTGGGGTGGTTTAAATAAACAGTCATGTTTGTGTTTTGGTTTAAAGTGATAGGTTTTTAATTTGAATTTTAAATAGAAATTTTGCAATGTTAAGTCATTTCTATTGTTACATGTAATAAACATCTATAACTCTTCCGCATCAAAACCCTTTAAATTAATCACAATATCGGAAAACTTACTAACTTTAGATAGCTCAAAAAAATAAATTATAGACGTTCAACACCCACCGTATAAACCACAGCTTTTTGGATGCTGCGTCAAAACAATCATATTCACATTCAAAGCATCCCTCTTAGACGCAATCGGTTAATGAACCCCACAACAAATACTCAATAACGTAAATCCACGTCGGTAAGAAGCACAGATTTATGTTGTACCGTGTCAGATATTAAATAGCTTAATCCGTCCGTTGGTCCGGTCGCCGGACACGAATTAAAGCGACAGGTGGGATTTATTGTCTAGTTGTTGAATGTGACCAGCGGAATAGTCCGGATTCGGAATCCATTTTAAATCGCCCGTCGGATTTGCGGACCCATGGGATGGTTTAGGAACTTTAGTGTACATTTTTGTTGCTTCGTATGAATGAGGAAAAGTGTCCTATTACATTTTGTATTTATAATTTAATTATTATAAATACAAAATGTACAATTTAAAGTATAATAGAGTTGTTTTAGTTGGTACGTCTATCATACGTCATATTGGCATCTGATGTATCATCTCATTATTTATTTGGTAAATGGCTCTATCGTTAAATAAAATCTTTCAGCAAGTCTTTCAAGCCCCGCGCGAGCACCGGTGATCGCGACAACAATAGAATACGATAGCATTTCCGAGAATCCCCGATCGAAGGATTAATGTCGACTTATTACTGATGATGAAGACAATATTATTATAAGCAAGGTGAGCAATGGTCTTTCAAACATTTGCATACCAATGAGACACCAAGGATGCATAAGATGAACATAAGTTACGTTACAGAAGTGCGATCGTCCTGAATTTACATTTAATGAAAAAAACTCAAGTCGGAGACACCGAACCTCTGTATTGGTGCTTGATTTGCATCTTTATGAAAACTTCACCTTCACCCGAATGACGCTAAAGTTTCAAAGTTAATTCCAATTCTTTAAACTGAAACTTAGCGACGACATTTTAATTTTAAATAAAAGATACGGCGCTAAGAATTTTTATGCATCAGCAATGTTTGCTTATTAATAGCTAGATGACGCCCGCAACTCCGTTGCGCCAAAATACGTTTGTCCTGCGGGAACCTTATATTTTTCTGGTATAAAAAGTATCATATGTCCTTTTCTGGGGCTCAAAGTATCGCGGTATCAAATTTCAGCAAAATCGGTTCAGTGGTTTGAGCACGAAGAGGTAACAGACAGACTAAGCTACTATAACTAGTAAGCTATGAGCTGTCAGTCTGTCTTTTACCTCTTCACGCATAGAGACACACATACATATACATATTTGTAGAAGTATGGATAAAAGGTATTCTGTGATTAAATCCTAAGAAATTAATTTTATATGTCGGAGGACAAATATGGGAACGTCAAAACCTAACGGCTTTGGGCGTATTCAGTTGCTCAGTTGGCTTCCGGACTATGATTGACAGCTGTCAAATTCAACTTGTCAGATGTCACCCGTCAGGCTGGCATCGATCAGTGATCGACTCTGCTTTTTCGGTCGAGTGCCTAAACAAGTGTTTTTCTTCGTTTGTTATTTTTAGCGTATTTTTCGGGTTATTTTGTAAATATTTTGCTGTTGAAGTGTCTGGTATTGTTTGTGGGTGTCTAATATTGTGATTGTCCTGGTGCAAGTTTAGTTTTAATTAATTTTTGTATCTTTACCGGCGTCCAGCATGGACGCCGAGCCACCCGACCCCGGGGGCGGGAGTGCCGAAATCCTGGTATGTAGCCAAGAAGTGATGGAATGTGACATCAATCCCGTCTCTAGAAAACGTACTAATCCCGATGTAAGTAGTACTCCTGCTAAAAGACAGACCGACAATGCTCATTCCAGCCCTTCCATACAACTTACCTACGTTTCTCCCGATTTTAATAATAAGAAAAAGTACAATGACAATGATGCTGCGCCATTCCAGGTTCACGTTTCTAAAACAGACTCCGATAATCGGAATATATTACGTCCAATGGAATTCGGACAGTTTTTGTATAAACACAACATAAAACATGTCAAAATGGACGGTATAAAAAAAATCGGTCGTAACCGTGTTTCTATCGAATTTGATGCCGCTGTCCATGCTAACGAATTTTTGAACATGGAAGTTATTACCGAGGCTGGGTATGCTGTATCAATTCCAATGTACAGCGTATCTCGCATGGGAACAGTTCGCGATATACCTGTGGAGTGGTCCATGGAGGAGCTTGTATGTAACTTATCAGTGCCATCGGGTTATGGCACAGTTATCAAAGCCCGGAGATTAAACCGGAAGACATATAATGATCAGCGTCAACCACTTTGGACTCCTACCCGATCCGTTGTACTTACCTTCTCCGGTCAAAAACTTCCTCCCCGAGTATACTGTTATTACACTTCCCTACCTGTTGAGACATACCTATTACCAACCATCCAATGTAACAAATGCTGTCGTTTCGGTCATGTGAAAGCCCAATGTAGATCACAACCCAGATGTTACAAGTGCGGATTATCTCATGAAGGAGAAACTTGCGAGATGTCAAATCCTACTTGCCTGTACTGCTCTGGCTCACATACGGCAAATAATTCATCCTGTCCAGAGTATGCACGTCAAAAGGAAATAAAACTCGTCATGTCTCAAGAGAGCATCTCGTACATGGAAGCTGCGGCTCGATTCCCCCAAGTGAGACGTTCTTTTGCAGACAAGGCCAAAACTTCTCCTTCATCATTTACCACATCCTATTCCAGTTCCCAAAGTTCCTTACCTCAACCTCCCATTACCACATCTTATAGAAAAACAGTTTTTACTCCCCGCCGTCCAATTACCCCTGTGTCCCCTGGTTATGACCACCAGGCACATAGGAGCATTATTGAGGAACCTAAATCTCAACTGCCAAATGGGAGCGCTTTCCCTTCTCCTACTGATATATCCCCTAATGACAACTTCCTCGATTCCCTCATTAATACTCTGGTCCATTTACTCTCCCGGTTTAGTGACTCCGGGCTACCGAACAAAACTCGCGCTAACTTAACTCAGCTCTTAAACACCATGCTTAATAATGGATCAGTTCACAGTGATCCAGTGGAACTGTCGTAGCATCAAAAATAAAAAACAAGAAATCTTTGACATAGTCAACTCTCATAAGCCATCAATTATTGCCGTCCAAGAGACATGGTTGATGCCTGGTTCACGTTTTCGTGTATCGGGCTATGCATGCTTCCGGGACGACAGAGTTGATGGTAAGGCTGGAGCAGCCATTTTTGTCTCCAGCCAATATACATATTCTGTTCTTTCTCTACCTGTACATAGTAGTTTGTTTAATGTTGTGGCTGTTCGTATTGTAAATACTGTATATATATCTGTATATATTCCTTCTCCTAATCCTTCTGTCCTTTCCGAACTTTCATCCATTATTTCTTCTATTTCCCTTCCTCGGGTTGTATTAGGTGACTTTAATGTCCACCATACATCCTGGGGCTCCCATTCCAATGACTCCAATTCCTCTCAGTTCTTGGACATTTTGGATGACAATGACATGGTTGTGCTTAATGATGGATCTCCCACTCGTAGGGTATCTCCTTTGCAGAACCCGAGGAGTGCGGTAGATCTTTCATTGTGCTCGCCGTCTATTTCTTCCTTGTGTTCATGGTCTATCCTTCCTAGTTCCCATGGTAGTGATCATTTCCCTATTAAAATAACCATATCCTACTCCACTAGACAAACAATGATCCCACAATCCCCAAGACAAAAATTTAAGCTTGCAAAGGCAAACTGGGCTGAATTTGCAGCAGCTACAGATTCCGAAACCCTCCATACTCCCAATTTAAACACAAATGATCCACACACAAATTATAAAAATTTTAAACACATTCTTCTTCGTGCTGCGGAGAGGTCCATCCCTCTCAAGTACACTGGAGATCGTAAAACGTCTCCCCCATGGTGGGATGACGAATGTACCACAGCTTTAAAACGTCGCAAGGATGCTGAAAAACTCTACGCTAGGTCTATGACCATGGCAAACTTTATTAACTGTAAAAAAATTTCGGCCGAGGTTTCAAAATTATTTTCCAAAAAAAAGAGAGAAGGTTGGCACCAGTTTTGTTTAAGTCTGTCACCTACAACTAATCCCTCAACTGTTTGGACAAACATTAAGAGATTCCGTGGTTCCCTGACTTCAAGCAATTACCGTCAGTCCAATGATACTTCTGAATGGATTGACGCATTTTCGCGAAGGTTGGCTCCACCGACGGTTCCTTCCCTCGACGAACTTCGTGTCGGCACATCTTCAGGATCTTCATCAAACTGGTTAGACGCCCCATTTTCTCCGGAGGAATTTCGACTGGTTTTAGGGTCACTAAAGGATACCGCTCCTGGGGCAGATGGAATTCCATACTCCTTCATTGCTAACAGCGGACCAGAAACTCAACATCTATGTCTGAACATACTGAATGACATCTTCCAGTTAGAAATCCCTCCGGATGAGTGGCGCTCACAAATTGTTTTTCCAGTACTTAAGCCGGGAAAACCCAGTAACGATCCAGCAAGTTACAGACCCATAGCTCTTTCGGATACTTTAGGCAAAATTTTTGAACACCTTATTAAGAATCGGTTGGAGTGGCTGATGGAGAGTCGAGGTATGCTATCTAAAACACAGTTCGGTTTTCGAAAAGGCTATAGTACTATGGACAGCGTAGGAACCCTAGTTACCGATATACGCATAGCCTTCTCGAAAAAAGAACATGTGACGGCGGTGTTCTTGGACGTGTCATCTGCATACGACAATGTCAGGCTTCCGGTGCTCAGGCAAAAACTGCAACAGCTGAGTGTTCTCGCGAAGATGATAAATAACATCTGCAATTGCCTTACATCTCGTTCCATTACAGTCTCTTCCCAAAATTCCCTCTTATCTCCTTTAACCGTTTATATTGGTATCCCCCAAGGTAATGTCCTTAGTCCACTCCTTTACAATATATACACCTACGAC
Source organism: Polyommatus iphigenia (assembly GCA_963422495.1). Taxonomy (NCBI): domain Eukaryota; kingdom Metazoa; phylum Arthropoda; class Insecta; order Lepidoptera; family Lycaenidae; genus Polyommatus; species Polyommatus iphigenia. Next base: position 41,260,353 of record OY730181.1, on the reverse strand, counting down.
CTAGATCTCAGTGTCCTTTCCTTTTGTGAGCTCCTCCAGTATGCAGATGACTTGACCATATATGTGGCCTCAAAGGATATTTCGGAATGCGCAGCTCGCCTCAACTCTGCCATTAGCTACCTTAACGACTGGATGGATAGACATGGTCTGTCCATTTCTAGCACTAAAAGTACTGTCGTTGTTTTTAGTAGATCTAGAATTATACCTGACATCATCATCTCTTCAAATCAGCAGGTTCTCCCAGTAAGAGATAATGTGAAATTTTTAGGTGTCTACCTAGACTCCAAATTAAATGGTGTACATCATATGAACCACGTGGCAAAAAAATGTGAGAAAAACATCAACATTCTTCGCTCACTCTCTGGTGCCTGGTGGGGATCACATCCTTGCACGCAAAAGCTATTGTACAACGCTCTAGTGAGAAGCCATTTAGATTATGGGTCCTTTATGCTAGAACCCTGCAGCAAATTAGGCCTTAAAACTCTAGACAAAATTCAATCTAAATCATTAAGAATAGTTATTGGGGCCATGAGGTCCACACCCATTAATGCACTCCAAGTTGAATGTGGGGATCCCCCACTCAACATAAGGAGACAATATTTGTCAGATCGATTTGTGTTTAAATTATTCCAATCCTCTTCCCACCCTCTTATCGGTAAACTCCACACCCTTTCGCAGTTAGTCAGCTCTTCTAGCTATTGGCTGCATAAGGAACCTCCCTGTCTCCTAGTCAGCTACCATACAATTACCCGTCTTCCTTGTCCTATTTTCCAGTGTAGACTTAATCCCCTTTTTTCTACTTCCTATAATGCACTTACCTTTCCTCTAAAAGTGCTTCTAAATTTCTCAATAGATAAAGGCTCTGACTTGGCTAATACTCAATTTCAACATATTATAAATCAGCACTTTAAGGATTGGTTGCTTATTTTCACAGACGCATCTAAGCTTTCGGAGGACAGCTGTGTTGGAGTGGCTGTATGGATTCCGAAAGTTAATGTAGTTTTGAGTTTCAAATTGCCTTCCCAATCATCAGTTTTTACAGGAGAAACCCTGGCAATTTTGGAGGCAATTACATTTGTTGAGTCCCACCGCCTGAACAACTCCATTATTCTTTCGGATTCCAGAAGTGCTTTAGAGGCCATTAACTCCAACCAGTTTCGCTCCAAAAGTAAATTCCCCCTGGTCTTGAAAATAAGACAGCTTCTCCTCAGGTGCCATACAGAAGGTATCCAAGTTGTTCTGGGTTGGATACCAGGACATAGCGGAATTACTGGCAATTTAGGTGCGGATGCTTTTGCAAAAGACGCTATAACGACAGGTATTCCTAGTCAGTACAAGGTTTGCTGCCAGGATCTAATTCCGCTAGCTAAAAGTCACATGAATATCAGGTGGCAAAATGAGTGGGCCAGTAGTAGTATACATAAGGGCAAACATTACTTTGATGTTCAGAATAGTATCTTAGTCAAACCCTGGTTTTTTAAATTTAAACAAGCTAGCAAATCAGTGTGCTCAACAGTTTGCCGAACCAGACTAGGTCACTGCTGCTCACCTGTCTTTCTGGCTAAAATTAGGGTTAGAGATAGCTCCTTATGTGAGTGCGGTCTAGACGAGGGCACTCTAGAACACATTTTTTTCTCTTGTCCTAGAAATAGTTCCTCATTGTATGATTCCCTTCCTCCTACAATCCCTCGCCCTATCAATTTTAAATCTGTTTTATGTTTTGTAAATACTCCATTTATTGAAACCCTTTGTACATACATTCATACTAACAAAATTAGATTATAAGGTGTGTGTACTAATCTTTGTGTTTGTGTTTGTTTTAGGTTGTAGATTTTTCAACAGACACCGTACATAATTGTAGATTCACCGTACCCTTGTTTGTTCATTACGCCATCTTTTATAGCAGAGTCTACTCCAACACACTCTGACATTGGCGATTCACAAAGGAGCCATAATTTAAAAAGAAGAAGAAGATCAGTGATCAATCACTCTTGACGTGAGCGCAGTAGAGGACGGACGTTGGCCAATTGGAGTCTGACTTCGCCGCGTTCCTAATATTTCATCCATTTGCATCCGAGCCCAGTGTTAACATTATAAAGTGATTCTTTGATTATAAAACATTATTAAATTCATACTTTCAATTCGGCCTATTATTTTGTGAATCTACAATGGACGAAGAATGCCCAAGCCCACTGCTACCCCCGTCATCAGAAGTTGGATGCAACCCTCGCAGAAATCGGCGCGAATCTGAAGGTACCGACGATACAAAATGCCGGTTGCTTATGGAACAACAAAACCGAAACTTCATGGCGTTGATCGAAGCCATGAAGGCACCATCCACCAGCAAGGAAATCCAGCTACCTGAGTTCGACCCGGACAAAAACAAACGTGAACGCCCGCGCATGGATTACGACCGCGGACATGTGCATCACGAATCCAGACCTGCAGGGAGCTTCTCTCATGGTGACCTTGAGCCGTGCCCTCAAAGGACAAGCTTCGGCGTGGCTGTCGCAGGTTGCATTTCAAGGAATGACGTGGACCGACTTCAGGGAGCTGTTCATTTCCAGGTATGAAAGTGCTGAGACCGCTGCAGCATTTTTGATAAATTTAAATAACGGTCGACCGAAAGACAATGAATGTTTGGCTTCATACGCGGCGACATTAATGTCTTCAATTATGTCTAAGTGGAAGAACCTTTCTACCGAACAAATTGCTGTGTCAACGGTCCTAGCGCACATTTCTCAATTTGAGCCTCGAGTTCAGCGCTTATCTTTCACGCAAGACATTACCAATAGAAACCGCTTACAACAAGAACTCAAGACTACCGCTTTTCTTAAAAGAAAATCGATCTACCCACATGACACTCAAGAGTCAAAAAGGCCTCGATTTGCTAATGATACTGCTTCTGCAAAGTGTAATGTGTGTGGCAAAGCGGGCCATAAAGCTAAGAATTGTCGCTCACGAGTAAATAATCAAGACATTAGGGCTAAAATACCTATTACCAACGTACCGTCTCGAAGAGCTTCTTCTGCTGGTTCTGTTGTGTGTTTCAGCTATGGGGCAATGGGACGTTATGCCAAAAATTGTCTACATCGCATTAATAAAGAGGGCAGCACCTGTAACACGATGGCGGCGACTCCACAAGAGAAACGAGTCAATGTCTGTGTGGTCAACGCGCCTGAGGGAACGCTGCGACATGCTGGTGAGCGATTTAACTTTACTTATGACTCTGGAGCTGAGTGTTCACTAATTAAGGAATCTGTAGCTTGTAAATTTAGTGGAAAACGTGTATCTAATGTTGTTGTATTATCTGGTATAGGACAAAGTGCTATTAGTAGTAGTTTACAAATCAGTTCTCAAATTGAAATTGATGATATTCCTGTAGAAATTGTTTTTCACGTATTACCTGATTGTTATTTACATCATGATATTATGATTGGACGTGAAGTGTTAGCATTAGGATTAGGAGTAGATATGACGTGTAACAAAATGACCTTTTACCGTTCAAAAATAATTAACGTTTGTGATAAATCTAAATCTGACATTGACTTTAGCACACTTGATACTGATGTACCCTCTGAGTTTAGAAGTGACTTGATAGAACTTTTAAAATCTTTTGAAAATTCGTTTACCACTGGAATACCTACTACCCGTGCTGACACTGACCCAATGACTATACGTTTAAAAGACCCGGATAAGACTGTATACCGGCGACCTTACAGATTGAGCCCTATAGAGCGTAGCATAGTTCGTGATAAAATTAATGAATCACTCGAAGCAAATATTATTCGACCTAGTTCTTCGCCATTCGCCAGCCCTATTCTCCTAGTGAAGAAGAAGGATGGTAGCGACCGAATGTGTGTGGATTATCGCGAGCTTAATGACAACACCATACCGGATAGATTTCCCCTCCCTCTTATACCCGACCAGATTGCTAGATTGCATGGTGCGCGTTACTTCTCAATTTTAGATATGGCTTTAGGATTTAACCAGATCCCAATCCATCCAGATTCTATTGAGTGTACTTCATTTATTACTCCCGACGGCCAGTACGAGTATTTGGCAATGCCTTTTGGTCTGAAAAATGCACCTTCGGTTTTTCAGCGCGCTGTTATAAAGGTCTTATGTAGTCTGACTAGTACGTATGTTGTTGTGTACATGGATGACGTTCTCATAATAGCAGAAAACCCACAAGAGGCTCTTGAACGACTGAGGGTAGTTCTTAAAATTTTTACCGATAAAGGCTTTTCACTCAATACCAAAAAGTGTTCCTTTTAAAGCATAGAGTAGAATATATAGGTTTTGAGGTGTTTAACGGTTAAATTCGTCCCAATCCTAGAAAAATTGAGGCACTTACAGCTTTACCACCCCCAGAGACTGTGAGTCAATTGCGTCAATTTATCGGTTTAGCGTCATATTTCCGGCAATTTATTCCTAAGTTTTCGCAGGTAATGGCACCTCTTTATGCTATGACTACTGGTACTGGTAGGCTTTATTGGAAACCATCTCATGAAGAAATTAGGAATCGTATAGTATCTACTTTAACGAATGAACCTGTTTTGTCTATTTTTGATCCTAGCCGTGAGACCGAGCTTCATACCGACGCTAGCGCGATTGGCTATGGAGCCATATTAATTCAAAAGGTAGAGGGCGCACCACATGTTATTGCTTACTATAGCCGCCGCACTACGCCCGCAGAGTCGAAGTACCACTCGTATGAGTTAGAAACTCTTGCGGTCGTAAGTGCAGTGAAACATTTTAGACATTTTCTGCATGGTCATAAATTTGTGGTCGTTACAGATTGTAGCTCTTTAAAATCGGCGCGTAAGAAACTCGATCTCACTCCGAGAGTACATAGGTTGTGGGCCCTCCTGCAAAGCTTTGATTTTGATATTGTACATTGAGAAGGCAAGCGTATGGTTCACGCTGACTTTCTTTCCCGTAACCCCCTACCACCAAATTTTTTTGACAAGGTTGAGTCTAAGCAGGTAAATGCCACAGAAATAAATAAAAACTAGCTTTTAGCTGAACAACAGCGTGACAGTGATATAACGAAGCTACTTAATGATCTCTCTAGTGGCAATCTTAATGAAGATGTAGCTAAAACTTATGAAGTGCGTTCCGGTACTCTTTATCGCAAAATTCAGCGTAATGGTAGGACTCGTTGCTTGGCTGTTGTCCCTAGGTCGTTAAGATGGTCACTTGTGAATAATGCCCAAGTAACAAAATTCTCCTATAGTGCACAGTTTAAAGGCTTGCAGCACTAGTAACTCTCGCTTAGTGGTCCCAGGTGCTACTACCAAGCTTATAACAGGTTACACGGAGTTTGTTTGGGTTTGTAGTGAACATTTTCTTATAAGTAAGACTTATAGTCGTGTATAGAACGAGATTATAGGCGCAGTAAAGGCTAAGATGGCCTACACGAGTGTTTCAAAGGTGTAAATATACTTGAGAAAACTTGCTCCAGAAAGTTACATTTGTAATATACTACAAGAAGTAATTATAAATCTGCTTTAAGGTCACACGCCAGTAATAGTAATTTATAGTGCCAATTTAAATTGTATAAGAAAAATAGTTTCATGTTGTTTTCGCTAGATGTCGCTGAGCTGCTTCTACATCGTGCTATCGCTTGCACGAATGCCATTTATATAGTTGTAACAGATTTTCGTTATTGTCAGAACAGAAATTTAGTGAGAGTTAATATCGTATTATTAATTAACCCTCCAAATTGACCTCCGCGAGTGAGTAGATTTTTTTTTTTTTTTTTTTTTTTTTTTTTTTTTTTTTTTTTTTTAATGGCCCCTTATATGGGACCTCTTGTTCCCCCTTCAATAAGAAGGGACAATTGTTTACTCTTTATTACATTTTTACACTTAACATTTGTTTTAAATTTATTTACATATAATTTCCACTTAACTATTTGTCTCAACTTTATTTGTTTACATTCCCTGTTTTATTTTTAATTTATAACATATATTTTTAGTACTCTAATTATTACATTATCTTTTTATTTTCCTTCCTCTGGCTATTACAATACATATAATTGACATTATTTTTCATTTACATTTGATACATATAATTTACATTTAGTTAATTCCATACTTTGATTATTTTAGTTAAAAATCTACTTGTTTCCATAATTTATATCTATTTCTTTTTACATTATCTTATCTTTCATGTTCAACATTTACATTAATTGATATATAAATTTACATTTTCATTATTTTAATTAGGTAATTACAATTGTCTCCCATTCTATGTTCTTATTAAAAGCATTAGTGTTCCATTATAAATATAAAAAATCTAGTGTCGTCTTAATTTACAATTACACAATTTTATTTCCTTTACAATCCAGATATTTTTCATACTTGTAGTTTATATTTAAATTTAAGCTTGGTATTTGGCCCATTTGTTTAATGCACAGTTATTACAAGATGTAGTGTGCCTGAATGCTTCTACATACTTTACATTCAGCCCGGAATATCCGGCGGAAGTGGTTGCTGCCATTATTATTTGATATAAAATAATTGCAACAGTCATGTTGGGAATCTATAGCTCGTGCAACTGGTAATGGTAAGTATATAGTTAGATACAAGGTGCTGTTGTTTTAAATGTGTTATGCCTTACATTTTAGTTTTTTTTTTTTTTTTTTTTTTTTTTTTTTTTTTTTTTTTTTTTTTTTTTTTTTTTTTTTTTCTATCGTTTGCCTTACATGCTTGTCTTATTTATCAAAATAATATCATGTAGGTGCAAAGTGTGAGTTTTTTTTTTTTTTTGGCATAACACATTTACAAGGAATTGATTAATTATTTATTGTTGCATTTAATTACATAATTATATACCAACAATAGCATTAACCCTACTATTCTGTACCCAGGTCCCAGTCACCGATGTCCTACTTGTCTTCGGGGTCATATGCGACTGCTGCACGTGCTATAGCGTCCCACTTCTGTCGCACCGGACAGTCCGCGCTGAATGCGTGATGGTCTAGTTGCTTTTGGTTATCTTTTTTGCAATTCGTGCAACACGGCTTAACGCCCTCCTTCAGATCATCACACTCAGACTGGTGATGTGCTCCGGAGCAGTGGGCGCATTTCTCTTCGGCAGCGCTACAGAATCGCCGCCCATGTCCGTACCCTAAGCAGCGCGAGCACTGGATTAGGGGGGGCTGGTCGGCGACTCTGACGCGCTGGATATCTATATAAAGATATCCTGCCTCGGTGAAACGCACCCACAGCCCCGGTGACACATTGAGTACCACGTGCTGAGTGTGATCATCCTTCCCTTTCTTCTTATACTTCACACTCATTCTGTCCTCTGTCCCTCCCAGGATGTCCTCCATGAGGTGCTTATTTTGCCTCCTGATGGCTTCTAAAATATCGTCATCAGTGTAGCTTTTCAGCACTCCGTACAGCACAACCTGGGGATCCTTATTTTCTATTATCTGTGTATCTATATTCACCCCCGCTTTTTCTATTTTGTCTCTGACTCTTTCTCTATCTTTCTTATCCCTGAACCCTATGATCACTTTTCTACCTTTTCCCCTCCTAATTCGGTCTACCTGTATCCCTTCTCTCTTTGCTTCCACAATCCTTCCTACGGTCTCTACTATTTCAATCGTGGGCATGAAGTTTTCCTTGTCCGATACGACTAAGGAGTGCAGGGTCCCGTATTTTCCTCTTCCCCGGGTGACACTCGCATAAGTTGGAGGTGTCACTGACTCCGGTTCATTCTGTACGGCGACCCCCCCCCTCCCCAATCGCATCAGTCAAGGTACCTATCTGTTTCTCTATCTGATCCGATACTTTATCGATCACCTTCGCATTCTCATCCTCTATCTTAACGTGGATGCTATCCACGTTAAGACAGGCGGCATCTACTAGATAATTTCTAATTTCTTTCAGCTCGCTCTTATACTCCTCCCTAAACTCACTTATCTCCTCCTTTACCTCTTCCATGCAATTACATTCCATGCCCACTCTATCCTTAACCTGATCACACTGTGTCCCAGAGTCTCTAGTCCATACCTTTTCTTTTTGTGTTCCAATCTCTTTCCCACCCCTGGCTATAATTTCTTTTAGTAGGTCAACTACAGTTAGTAATTCTTCTCCCATACCAGACTTCAGCTTCATATTCCTAGTCTGGTTTAGGAGATAGATACTACGCTTTACTTTCGTCAGCGTGCTCGCCAGCAGCTGGCTCGTAGTTAACTCGCTCGCGCTGCTGTCGTGCGCGCCGTAGGTTTTATTAGGGTTGAAAGTATTAGGGGTTCGGGCCATTGCCATCTTCAGGTTGTGAATAAAATATGTAAATTATTATTAAATTAAAGGGGGAACGCGTCAATTGTATAAATTAAAATATGAATGTTAAATTTAGGATTTAAAAATACAATAAAATATCAATTTAAGTAAATTATGTCAAATAATACCTAAAACTAGCAGTTTCCCCAATAGGGTGTAAACTGTCCTAAAATTGCTACGATTTTAATAGATCCTAGGCACTAAAACAAACTAATGCTATCAGATACACTAAAAATAGTGCAATTAGTCTTACAGTCTATGCAGTAGCTCCAATAGGGGGCTACTGGTCTATGTTATTTACAGTTTGTACCTTAGTTTGTAAGTTTCTTTTCAGGTGCATCCGGGGGACACGTCAATTTTAAATAAGAATTGTCAAATTGAATGAACAGAAATAAAATAAAATTGTAAGTTAAAATAAATTAATTAAAATTGGAATAAAATGTCAAAGTAAAAACCTATCCTAACAGTTTTCCCCAATAGGAGAAAAAACTGTCCTAACCTAGAAATATAGATATACTTACAGTGTGTGTATTAATCCCTAAACGCTCAACAAAAATACCTTAGTCTAACAACTACCCAAAATGGGGCAGTTGGTCCTTATATTTATCTTATTCCTAGGCAGCGGTTCCCATAGGAGCTTTTGTTATTAATTCCTAATCCATAGGTAACGTTTTCTTTTATTTTAACTGGCGTTCTAGGCGTTGCAGGTGTTCTAACTGGTCCTCCAGGAGTCCCGTTGAAGCAGTGCGTCCCTCCTACTTCATCCGTTCCCGATGCCCGAAGATTGCTGCTCGCTGAATAATTTTCGCTCTGCCAATCAGAGCGTTGAAAATCTTGCCACTCTGCGATGTCTGTGAGTCGAGATATTAACTTTGTGATTTTTTCCAAAATATACGGGTTTTTACGGGTAAAGGCTCAGGTGTTAAGATATTATTGCAGTTGTTCGATGCCCTTTTGCCTTACTCTGCCGGTTTCAGCTTTGAATTTATTACGGTGCAACCCTATGGCTATGTCAAATTCAAATTTTACAGATGTCACTTGATTATGACAGTTCAAAATAACCCAGCTGAGGGTAATCCGCGATGCTTCTTGACGTTCGTGTGACCGTAAATATTATATTGAAGGTAGATAATTTTTTCTTGTTTCTAGTTAATTTTGATACACTTCATGAAAAGTAAACCGTGTAATCAATGTCACAGGTCCTATGTTCAGCACACTAAACTTTACTAACAAGTAACTTTCAATATTTCCACTTTTACTATTTTTAAACTTAAATCAATGCGAGACTGTATGTTCAACGTGCCAGGGTTGCCCTCATTGTCTTCGAGTGAGTAGATTAACTTACCCTTTCTTATTATTTTATTTTTTTCGTCCACCTCACAACACAATTCACAAAATTAATGTTTGAAGTAGCTAGTAATAGAAGCGCGGAGTACGTAACAGGCCTGCCTGGGGTTCTATAAGATGCTCATAGTTGGCTTCGTGGGAGCAGATAGTTCTGCGTAGTCCAACAATAAGTGTATTATTTTTCTAAGTAGTGCTAGGCAAGTCTACTATGAGTGCTTTATTAGCAAAAGTACGCATATAAAATGGGCCCTTTTCCGTGGTTATAAACGTTTACTAGCCTGTTATAGTCCTGGCCCCGGAACCACTACAAGACCAGATTTTGTTACTTGGGTGTGCACGAGGGTCTAGTACATTTGGGTTGGGAAAAGACACTTGAGAAGATGTTTGACTTTTATTGGTTTGAGAATATGTCGAAATTTGTAAGAAAATTTGTCGAAAATTGTGTAACTTGTAAGGTTGCAAAGTCGAATTCGGGTAAGATCCAGGCAGAATTACATCCCATCCCAAAGGTAGCAGTTCCTTGGCACACGTTGCATATTGACGCGACAGGCAAATTAAGCGGCGCTAGAGATGCAAAGGACTTTGTTTTAATAGACGCATTCACCAAACACGTTCTTTTCAAGTTCAGTCAAATAGATACTGCAAATAGTATTGGAGCTGTTAAACATGCTGTTTCATTATTTGGTGCTCCAACACGTCTTATCGCGGATCAAGGTCGTTGTTTTGCGAGTCAAGATTTCCGTCAATACTGCGATTCGATTAATATTAAATTGCACTTAATTGCTACTGGTAGCTCGCGTGCCAATGGCCAGGTGGAGCGAATTATGTCCACTCTTAAGAATATGCTTACAGCAGTTGAGACTTCCAATGGTAGTTGGCAGGACGCTCTTCCCGATGTACAGTTGGCTTTAAATTGTACAGTTAATCGCGTGACTAAGTATAGCCCGTTAGAGTTGCTAATAGGTAAAGTTAGTAGACCTGTTGAAGTAATGTTAGCTGAAGACGCAGGGCAAGACCTAGACATTAAAGAAATGAGATCGAATGCTGTGACTAACATTAACAAAAGTGCTGACTATGACAAAACTAGGTTTGACAAGACTAAAGCTAAAATTGTTCCGTTTTCTGTAGGTGATTTCGTATTGTTAAAGAATGAAGAGAGGAATCAAACTAAACTCGAACCAAAATTTAAGGGACCATTCAAAGTTATTGAGGTTTTAGATAATGATAGGTACACTTTGAAAGCCTTGGACTCGAAGCGTACGTACAAATATGCCCACGATCGCTTGAGAAAGATGCCTAGCAATGATTCTATTGTGGAATTGAATGATGTAGAATCTAGTGATGAGAATTATTTTTTTTTTAGTATGTGGGTAGTTAGTAATTTTGATTCTTTCTGGTTCGTGAACAGTGATCGGTGTTCTTGGTCATGGTCGAAAGATACCTTTTGGTTTTTGTCAATGAGTTAATGAAAGGGTACTAAGTTGAGGTGGCTTAGTGAGCTGAGAATTGAGATATCGTCACTCGATGGAGGTGGCAAGGGCATCGTCACTCGATTTAGGTGGCAAGGTTATCGTCACTCGATGGAGGTGGCATGAGTTGCTAACACTCGATATAGGTGATAGCAACGACAAAGTTGTGAGTTAACTGACGCGAAATTGTTAAAAATTTGCTAAACTCTTCACTCATCAGATAGAATAGCTTTTGAGTGTAGAATTATTGGAACTTAAGTAGAGTATGACCATAATAGTTGTAGACCATAGTAGTTTAGAGTTTAAGCAGTTGAAATAAATTGTGTGATTCCAAGGAGCATTTTATTATTACGAAAGAGAAGACCTGAATTTCAGTTGGTCTGGGTAGGCCGAGCTAAGACCTAATGATATTGCAGCTGGTTTTCTCTTTTCAGGAGTATCACACAGAGACGTGTGACGTGTCAAGATGGCCGTGTAGGAGGACAAATATGGGAACGTCAAAACCTAACGGCTTTGGGCGTATTCAGTTGCTCAGTTGGCTTCCGGACTATGATTGACAGCTGTCAAATTCAACTTGTCAGATGTCACCCGTCAGGCTGGCATCGATCAGTGATCAATCACTCTTGACGTGAGCGCAGTAGAGGACGGACGTTGGCCAATTGGAGTCTGACTTCGCCGCGTTCCTAACATTTCATCCATTTGCATCCGAGCCCAGTGTTAACATTATAAAGTGATTCTTTGATTAAAAAACATTTTTAAATTCATACTTTCAATTCGGCCTATTATTTTGTGAATCTACAATGGACGAAGAATGCCCAAGCCCACTGCTACCCCCGTCATATACTTTACTCGGCGAAATCTTAAAGTATAATTCTAACTGATGATCATAGATATAGCACGCTAACTAGACACGGCTAAGACAAACAAAACAATCCAAGAACGCGCATCTTATTAGCCTGTCCTCACCTGCTTCTAATTGGGGGGTCGCAAAACGGATTAAAGTCTAAATCTGGTTAGTCAACATTCAACAAACTCAGCCTCTCTTAGTTAATTTCTCTCTTGCGTGAATAGAAGCTTTATAAGGCACTTAACAGACGAGCTAATTCGAAATGCAATGAGGAATTTCGGCGCTCCATTGTTTTATTACAGGCTTATTAACTTACTAACTGCGTGCCGTGGATTCACCAACTAATGATTAAATTTACAATGCTATAATAACATTATTGTTATATTGGATTAAAAGTTTAAAATTGTTTTTTGTGTGTATTACTTACTTTTTTAACTTTTGTGGCAAATGGGCAAACTCGCATGACGCTTGGGCTAGCCTATGCAATTCACAAAAAAAAATGTTCTTCCAGAGCTTCTACATTCACAGTAAATTATACATAGGAGACATATACACACCCTAAAGTATTATCAATTTGTTTTGTTACAACCTGTATTATATAAATGACATATTAATGAAAACAAACAGTGTCGTGTAATCCGTCTATCTGCCGGTCGCACGCCGTTAGCCACTAATTTGATGGCACTGATGACCTAATGATTCGAGACACTAGCATAATCCCGGCTTAGGATTACGACAGATAGCCTGGACACAGCCTGGACATGGATAGCCTGGAATGGACACTAAATAGCTGTTTGTGCAGGTAACAACGCTAATAGAGATAATGAACGGGTATTGTGAACGAAAGCAAAATTTAAATACGTACGTTATACATGAATGAAAATTCCTAGGGCCATCGTCAGATAGGTATGGTCAAAGAACTTTCAACATCTATTTCAAAAATGATTGGTAAGGTACCTTATTAAAAATTATTATAATTATTAGCATTTAGCACTTTAACTGCCGCACTCAGAGATGAATATTAATAACTTAATTGTTATAATTATAAAGGTTTTGACATAAGCCCCATACAGTAACTATTTAGTAATCTGTGGCCATACATTATTTGTCAAACTTTACGGTAAATGGAAGTTTCATCATCTTTAAACATGTGAATGTGAATTAACCTATCAAGCCCCATAAGGACACCGGTGACAACAATAGAATAACGATTTCCAGGAATCCGTGATCGAAGGATTATAATATTGGCATTTCTGCTACCCTATACTATAGTTCGCGTTACGTCGGGCCTGTCAATGACTGATAACTTTCATGATAATCTAACGCGCAAGTTTAGATAATAATATCGTTAATGCTGAAATCATTCACATACAATAATTACCAACAGACATGCTATTACGTCATTTATTGAAACAAATTAATTAAGTCCAAATCCGTAGGATTAATATTATTGAATGAAGCTACGGCTTAACCGCAAAGTAAACAACACTATGTCGCATTAATCCATTTAATTACTACCAGTTTACATTGTAATAATTATAAAATTTATTTAATTATAATAGGTATGGTCTATAATCGAAACTAAATATTTATCAAATACAATTTAGGTTCCATTACCGTTGTTTTCATTCATAATTAATTGTGAAGTTAATATTTGTGTTCGTAATTTATGTACCGTGATTAGTATATAACTGAATAGAATGTTCATATTGTAATTATTAGTACTAAATAATAATATTATCTGCAAAAGTATGTCTATCCTCACTCCAGGAAACTTTTTTTTTTTTTATTAAATAAGGGGGCAAACGAGCAAACGGGTCACCTGATGGTAAGCAACTACCGTCGCCCATGGACACTCACAACATCAGAAGAGCTGCAGGTGCGTTGCCGGCCTCTTAAGAGGGAATACGCTCTTTTCTTGAAGGTTTGCAGGTCGTATAGGTCCGGAAATTGACAGTTCGTTTCAGAGTTTTACAGTGCGCGGCAGAAAGTTACGCGAAAAACGCACTGTGGAAGACTGCCACTCATCAAGGTGATGAGGATGGTACCTATGTTTTTCGCGTGGGACGATGGCGAAAAGTTGAAAAAAGTTGTTGCCAAGTAATTCGTTAAAAAATCCGTTTATCGGGCAAAAACCTTACAATAAAATCGAGATTACGTTTTTGCCGGCACCCTTATAAGTTATAACATTACAAATCCTGATTAAATTATAGAAAAAAAGGTGAAGAGGTAACAAACAGACGAACATACCGCTAGACCAGCCTTTTCCAAAGTGGGCGATAACGACCCCTTGTCGTCGTGCGCTGAAGGTCTGAAGGGGGGCAGTGTGGAACCCAAAAAAATGGGGAGGGGATATAATTCATCTGGATGCATTTTAAATTGAAACAATTGCAAACGCTAAAACATAATTTGTTCTTAAAGTGGGCGGTAAACAAAATAAGTTTGGGAACCTCTGCGCTAGACGGAGAGAAAGACAGACAGACACACTTTCACATTTATAATATTAGCATGGATTAATAATATTAAATAAAGTATGGAAGTATGGTTATTTAGAACTAATCAACAAATGCCTTTCATTCGCAGTACAGTGTATCGGACTTGCAATCAGGTGAAACTGCGGGATGGATTACACGTGGTAATCGGATAATTTCAGCCAAAATCTGCAACGCGAGTGCCGGCGAATAATTACGTCGATTCACTAACGGGCCGGCCACGAAGTACGCGTATGCGACGGCACGACTCACGATAAAACGCTTCCTTTAAAGTGAATGGTTCGTGTAATATTACACACGATGCTGCTCGCCAGTTCTGGAACTTCACTTGACACGCTGCCGCGTGTATAGATATGACAATTGATGTTTTTAAAATCAGTGTAAGAAACAAACAAATTTTGGACTTCATTTCATTTCACTGATTATTTATTTTAGATTAATGTAGGAGCAGCTCTTCGTCCAGAATTACTTGAAAATTGAATTGTAGAATTTCAGGACTAAGTACTTAGTTTGTTTTATAATCTGCCGCATGCAGTTACAGTCATGAAAGCAGTCTACAGAGCTTTTATAAATCTACAGTTTTGTACAATTCAAAGCTGTTTAAACTCCATATAACATTTTGTACATTATGATATAACTGGGTATGCACCCAAATGTATGTATCTAAAATAAAAATTACCGTTTAACATTTGAAGAGCAAGAGTTTTCTTTAACATTTAATTCACAAATAAAAATTATTATTATTGAAATAGCAATAGTAATTTTGCAAGACTCTCGCACTAGAATCTAGATGCTAACGCAGACCGCTGAGTTCGTGGCCACTCATCCAGTCGCCTCCATTAAAATCGGCCATGTTGCCTAATCATTGGGCACATATTGTAATGTACTCGTACTAATTAGAATCTCTATATTCTTTGGCCAATTTAGGCTAATAGAATCTAGTATTCCTAATAACAGTATTGATTAACAATTAAAAGCTTAGCCTAGCTTGCGAATCTAAAACCGATAATATATTATTTAGGTTACGTTACCTACGAAAGATATTTGTGTTAGCTTTTGAACGTCCTAAAGCTAAAAGTGAAAGGTTTTTAAAGCTTATGTTAAAGAAAAAAGCTTTATATAATTCTGGACGAGCACGTTCTCCACATAAAATATTATTCTTATACATTTTTAAAATACAATTTTAAGAGAGCTCCCAGCGGTTTATTTTAGAAATATTAAGTTGATTTTTCCAAAGAAAATATCCAATCTTTATTCAAACCACAAAGATGCTTCTACTTGAAAGATAGTATTTTTATATAAGTATTCATAAGAGGGAAAATACGCATTTAAAAATTTTATCTAAACTGTCACCCGTGGAATATGTAATTTAAGTTTGAACGTAAAACCCCCGGGAAAAATTCATGACCGCTTGATAGCGTTTACTTTGACGATCGCGTACCTTCGTATAATGAACTGGGAGTTATTTATACATTATTTTACTTTGTGGAAAAATGCAGTTGAGATTTTAAAAAATATACATTCTAACATTTCAAAGTCATTCACATTGCAAGCTGACGAGAGGATACGCTGCGATGAGATGTATGTACATTGTACTTTTAACCAAGCTCCTCAAAACTGAACTTTATTTACTTAACAAAACTTTAGGGCTGGCTTATCCAATTGAGAATGGGTCATTTAAAAAAGCATCGTCTCGTCACGTTACGATGTAAAGTAATTATTAATCTTATTTGCAAAAATTGCTTACTACGAAATTTGCTTTTACTTGATCTAACCATCTTATCAATATAATAGCTACTCGTGACGAATCTGGAGCTAAATCCAAGTTACACCCCACCGAAACACTTTTTCAGAATGGTTCATATTATAATTTATGTTTTAAACTCAGAGCTTACAATACAAAAAATCGGCTAAGCACACACTCATAGACTTACTACTTTATTAAAATTAGCGTGATGATAATAAACAGGAGTGTACAAACACTCCTGTTTATTATCATCACGCTAATTTTAGATAAGCACACACTCATAGACTTACTACTTTATTAAAATTAGAGTGATGATAATAAACAGGAGTGTACAAACACCCAACAATGGGTTGTAAAATATTTTATACCTATCTTAAATGAGCATGCCCAGGTATTACAACAAACAAGAAAGTACGTAATTAATGAAACTCTAAGCTTATGAAACTAAAACTATTAGTAACAAAGTAAATAGTGTTTGCTGCGAGGAAAACATTAAAAAAGCCAGTTTAGTAAGAAACTTCGCTGATTACGGCTTAATGTTTCGCCTGGAACTTGGCTTATCTCGACACTGTTGCATACAAACTCCTTACCTAATTTCTATTTTATATACGTACATAAGAGGTTTTGTTAGGATTACCAGCGAGCAAGTTCATGTTCAGATTTTACGTTCCATACGTATAGATTTGCGCCTTTTGTAATGATACTTTCACACGTTGGAAAAGCCAGTCAGTCAACAACAGATTTAAAAACTGTTAATGTGTTCGTCAAAACGATGAACAAAATATGCGGAAGCGAAGGGAAAAAAATTGAAATATTTTAATATATCAATGATATTTTTCTAAATGTTTTGTGTTGTTTAAAAATTATTTGCAATGTCATACAGTTTCATTATTTCAATCTGTCTGAGTATAGTAATATGACAAATACTATAGTATAATCATTATTATTCATAGCTTTAAATTGGCTATCGCCATTATAGACAAGAATAGCTGCGGGTAACAACTAGTGCTAACCAAATTTAGGTACAATTTAGCTCTAGATTTGATTAAATATTAATAACACGCCTGATGAAGCACCCTCGTCGTACTAAAACTAATTAATTACTTATACTAATACCAACGTAGTACCTACTAAGTCTTAATGAAACTCCAAGTGATTTAGTATAGGTATGAATCAGTAGACCTTTCAAATAAACTCAGTAGAATAATATAAAGAACAACGGTGAAACACCAGATGATAACAGAAATGTTAAATATTTCTTTCTTCTTTCTTTGACAAAGTCTGACAAGTCTACTTTTATACTGTAGGGATTTTTATTACTTTTTTACACATCCCAAAAAACGTACAACCCCACTAAAATAGCTGCAGTTAATCACAGTATTATGACAAATTAGATTTCATCGAGCCTCATAATCACAAATCCGTTAAAAGGCTTGTGATGAAAAAGTTTATAATATTTACAACTACTACTTCCTCGAAATAGAATACACCAAAGATTAGTTGGCACTCTGCAGGTTTAATAACTATAACTATCCAGCCTGCCATGAATGTGGCGCTGCGGAGGACACGGCCAAGCATACCCTTGAGGTGTGCGATCGTTGGGCCGTGCACCACGATCTCGTGGCGGTGCTAGGTGGAGACCTCTCGCTCCCGAGCATGGTGGGCTGCATGCTCGAGAGCGATGAGGCCCTGGCAGGCGGCGGTTTCTTTCTGTGAAACCGTCCTTTCACAGAAAGAGGCCGCAGAGCGGAACAGAGAGGATGATCTATCCTCTGTTCCGCTCCGCCGGCGTAGGACGGGAGTGCGGAGGCGTCGCTATGCGAACCTCCAATAACTTCCGTCCCACGGGGCTCCGGGTCAGGATGGGAACCTGCCCGGCTTAGCAAGTCCCGGCGCCGAGGGGAACGCTTTAGTTTGCCGAAGCGTTCCCTAACTTGGTGGAAGTCCGGACCCTTGTGAGGTAGACCGGCCAGTCGTGGAGGGAGTCCTGTGTTAGACAGATCCAGGATATATGATATTGATTGTACCGTAACTTCTTGATGGAAATTCATGTTTCACAGTAATAACATACACTTTTCATGCACTTTTTCCACTTTTATTAATTTATTTTATTACAATTATGTTTCACACGACCGGTTTCGATAAAATCATCATCAGGTGTAGTCAGACCCAGGATATCCCTCCGTATACGGCTGAAGGCAAACTGCAGGTGGTTTTAGTGGGTAAACCCGAAGTCGGGAGTCCCACATACCCCCGGGGTGCTTCAGCTAACTGAGGCACATCCCCAACCCGGGGCACCCATAAAGGGTTTCTCCTGCGCATCACAAAAAAAAAGACGGGTTGCACTCCGGGAGAAGTGAAAACTTGATTATTATGAACGTTGTGCATTTTTTTAAACCATTTTTTATGAAAATTGATTATTAAAAAATCGATTTTTTTAATTAATCGAAACCCTTACAATCGATTAAATTTTAAATCCATTTTTTATGAAAATGGATTATTAAAAAATCGATTTTTTTAATTAATCGAAACCCTTACAATCGATTAAATTTTAAATCCATTTTTTATGAAAATGGATTATTAAAAAATCGATTTTTTTAATTAATCGAAACCCTTACAATCGATTAAATTTTAAACCCATTTTTTATGAAAATCGATTTTTAAAAAATCGATTTTTTAATTCATCGAAACCCTTACAATCAATTCAAGTTCGAGTTCGAGTTCGACACAAAACACTACTCTCCAACCGTCTTACGGTTTTTCCAAGGTTTTTCGATCAGCACGAGAATCTGACGCGAGTTTCACAGTTTTTACCCATCCCACAAAAGTGCTCAACGCCGCTAAAGAAGTTTTCACTTCAAAAAAAAGGTTTAATAACTATCTATCGCTTTTAAACATTGACGTTAGAGGTCGATATTATCACTGTTTTTAATTACAAAGTAATGTTAACACCAAACATTACCTCGACCCAGGGTACAAATTTAATTGACAATTAAACATGGGCATTAATTAAATTGACCCTACCGCCTTCGATACCCGAGCCCTGCATTAATTCCCTTTTGCTTATTCAGTGGATTAATACCGTGTATCATGAACTTAGATATATTTGAATGAAACAGCAAAAACTGTAGATAGTATACTTGCATTATTATATACGAACTAGATGATGCCCGCAACTCCGTTGCACCAAAACTCGTTTATCGCGCGGGGGCCGTACATTTTTTCGGAACAAAAAGTATCTCCTTTCCCGGGACTCAAAGTATCTCCATGCCAAATTTCAGCAAAATCGGTTCGGAGGTTTGGGCGTGAAAAGATAACATACAGACAGACAGACAGACACACTTTCGCATTTATAATATTAGTATACGTATGCTCCGCTCTCAATTTCATAGCAGCTGATGAGTAAGTTGTTAGACTGTAAAAGTTAGGTGTTAAAGATATTTTATAAGATTTAGGGCCTGTTTCACCATTTCCTGATAAAGTGCCGGATAGGCTATCCACAACTTTTTTGACAGATTCTCCATACTTTATCTTTCAAGTTAAGTGGTGGATAGCCTATTCGTCACGTCATATCAGGCGGTGGTGAAACAGGCCCTTAGCATCGTAAGCACCATGACACTGCGATGCGTTATGTAAAATTCCATACAACTTTGAAATCAGTCTGACAGACTGTTAGTATGGGTTTACATACATTGACTTATGGCTTGAATTCACTTTTTTTTTTTATTTTCTCCTAATCACTAATCACCTGCACTAATTACCTGCACACGCACTAATCAAAGTGAATACAGGGCCTTACGACAAATAGGGGTTTGTCTGAACTTTGATCAAGATCTTGAAGACCCTTTCTAGTTATGATGATCACGTAGTAATTTGAGGTTTTACTGTCGATGAGTATTGCAAGATATAAAAACCATTCCTTATCAATTATCATAATATAATTATTGTATAATTTGATAACAAAAAACGATACCAAACTAACGAACATCAAAATCATTTGATAATAATATGATCTTAGAAGTTAGGAGCACTGTTAGTAGTGATAGGAACACAAGAGGTCATTATGTCATCTCAAGCATTCCTATTCATCATCATTAATTCCATCCATACAAAATCGCGATAAACCACTATCAATTTGTGACCGTTGCCCATAGCTAGGCAAAAATACTAGGTAAGCTAGCTTCACTCGCGACAATTACTATTTTCCAGAGCATAAGGAGAAAAATTCATCAGTTGTTTCACTGTACTATCTAGGATAACGACTACCACTCGAACATTTTTTTAATTAGTGGTTCGTAGACGTGCATTGGGTTATCCACTGAACAAGAGATAATTTATTTTTTCCGTACAAAAGTAGATGCATTCGTAATTGGTTCTATTTTTAATATATTCGTAGCATGTAACTTTTTCTTCCAATAAAAAGTAATAGTAAGAAAAATATAAAACTAAAAAATGATCTGGGTGTAACTTCAGCCATTCAAAAGTGTAGTTATAACCCAATGATAAGTAAACGAGGTGAGTGAAGTAATTCAAAAATAGCTTCGAATGGCATTAAATTTCAAAATTGAATTGAAGGTAATCAATCGCATTTATTCCGCTCGCAGAATCTCACGAATTTCGCTAATTCACTAAAAAATATGAAAAAGGAGCCCGCCGTCACACCGGAAAAATATCATCGCTGATTAGATTCGAGAGCTGAAATTATTTCGATTCATTTCGAAATTTAATAACGTCAAGTCGATAAATAAATCTTATCACTCTCGAGAATTTTCCGAAGCGTATAAGAGACGCGTAATTTATCAGAATAACGAGCGTTTTTGAATCTGCTTTGGGTGACAGTGGGTTCATTTATATTTTTTTCTTATCCAATTCGGCTCGATCGTGTGTCGGCATTATTCACGCGTCAGGCAGCGTCAGAGTCGACGTTATCGCAGACTTATCTTGACGCGCGAGGAACTGTTTGTCACAGAGGTATTAAGCGTGAATTTTATATGGGAATTTGTTTAGACTGACGTGTACGGACGTTTTGGTAGTATTATCAGAGAAGTTGGTTCATAGGCAAATGGCGGACCTACGTAGTTTGGTCGAGTTATGTCAAAGTTCAAACCCAGCCGACAGATCACGACTACTATTAAATTGACACACTCCGACCGGATAACGTGGGTCCGTCAACTGCCTATGAATCAATTTCTTGGATGGTACATGGCCCACCACACATTTCCACCACTGTATCTCCTGTGTCGCCAGGATCGACAGCGGTATCCAACCACGAAAACCACAGATCAAAATATGATCTCAGGGTACATATCAATGGTACATATAAAATGAATATGGCTTAGGTACATACTCGTAGTTTATTACTGATAGGTATATTATTAATTAAGAACAGTTAAGTGCTTTTTAATCGGTATTTATTTACTGAACAAAAACTGAATCTAGTATTAAATTTATATAGAAATATATTAATAATTACTACAGGTTTATTGACAAAATATTTCAGGGTATTTCATAACAAAATTGAAAATGAACTAAGGTTCATTTTCAATTTTGTTATGAAATACCCTGAAATAGCTTTACTTAACAAAATAAGTACAATTACTGGCGTAAAAACTATTCTTAGAGGGCGTAAGAATTCTCAATATTTCTCACAAATGACAAAAAATACACGTGTTATTGACTTACTAACCGTTTATCCTCAAAATCTCGTGACTCGAAGGGGATTCAGTTCCAATTATTATAATCTTTCAAAAGCCATGAAAATTACTTTATGAATCGGTGAGTGTTCGCACCAAAGCGGATGATCTTACCTTTCGGATTTGGGATATAATTATCATACCTTTCTGGATCCCTTTTATATTTTTAGATGTTACTATTATTAGTAGATTATATTAATTATTAGTTAAAAAACTTTTAAATATTATACTAATTAGTCAATAATTTCAGTAATATTGAAAAGGTTGTTTTTAAAGGAAACATAAACTTTCTTAAATTAACGGATTTGAATCAATTATTATTCTAAGTTTGTAGTGGAACAGGAAATCCAGAGAAAATTAATTAATGAAACAGTGGTAATAGTCTTCCCACTATAAAATCGATAATTTTTTTACAGACCTATTAATTAATTAAATACAGTAATATTACAGTTATTCAAAGAAGAGTAAATTAGTGTCAATAATGGCCGGTTTACAATATATCAATCTAGTGACCCAATCTGGCGCTAAATAATAAAAAAATATTTTAACCGACTTCCAAAAAGGAGGAGGTTAAATACGTTCGGCTGTGTATATTTATTTACATTTACAATGTGACTATTTAACATGAATTTATTGTAATGAGGTTAATAATTAAATTTATTGTGATCAAATGATTGCGTTCATATTGAAAATTGTAATTAATATGTTGTGGTCACAGGGAAACGAGTTTGTTTGAAATTGAAACTCATTGTTTGTGGTGTTTGTTTGATATACAATTGCTGTAGCAATTAATTTATTTGTATAATAAATATAAAATAAAACAATACTACACGACCCATTAAACTACGTATGACGTATTATCTCCCTCCTAATTAACCTTCCCTGGACTTTCACGAATATTTCAAATTTCGTGAGAGTCCAGAGAAGTTTTAATTCTAAAATAAGCCAAATCGGTTCAGCCGTTTGGAATTTTAGCAAAACAAACAACATTTAAAATTCATTTTTTTTCATCTTCTAATCTACAAGTATTATTTAAATAAATACAATAATATATAGTACACAAATATAATACAATATATTATTATCCTGACTTTTTTTTCATTCCAAGTAAAAACAAATGTTCCCACCATTATAACGTCTACAACATAAAACCTAAATTTTACAGTACATATCACACCCAATCGTCAGAATAATGGTAATCCAAGAGATATTTTATGCTCTTGATTCCTAAGTATCATCATAGCAGTGCACCCTTATTTAGATTTAAATAAGGTTGAATTTGGCACTAAACTCAGCTAAGTAAGCCATAATTAGGAATTCATGTATGTCTTACACGATTTTCATGAATTTATTGTTATTATATAAAGGCAATTAGAGACGATGCCAGTCGCGGACTATTAAGAACAGACGCTTTCAAGCCCTTTAATTAATTGTTAAGTCTGAACCCCCGTTAAATAACGTTCACGGTACGCAAACGTTTTCTCGCAATGATGTATTAGGTAGTACATCATAAAAATGGCTTATTTTAGAGGTTTCTTCATCTTTTCCTCCGTCATTTTTCCAGCAGATGGCAAAAATGCTATTTAGAGTCATAAAAACGCAGTTACTGATGTTTTGACGCATATATTTATTTACAGAAATTAGAAAAAATAATACGAAGGACGACGTTAAAGTCCGCTTTTTATGTTATTTTAATAAAGTAATAAACAGTGTCAGACACCAGCTTGCCGGAGTCAGCTTGCACGGGCGATGCTTATAAGAAACCCTGTTAACAGAATTCACTATATGAAAATATGATTTATTATTTTCATTTTACATTGCTCTGTTATGATTTTAAAATTTCAGCTCTTTCTCCGGGCTGCACAAATATCGCTTGTATTTTATATTTTGCGGCCGCGGACATGTAGACTTGTGCAAGTTACTTGCAAGGTGCAAGTTCCAAAGATTTGTTGTTGAAAGGAAGATGAGTGGGAAGGGCAGATGTCGGATCTAGATCATATTGTCGGGCTATGTCAATTCAACCAGTTGTCTGAGCTTGACACATCCCGACAAAATTACATAAGTCGGCTGATGAAAAAACTCTGATAGTATCAAATATCTTCACCAGATTCGGGCTAACAAATATTGAGGCAGTTTACAAAGTTTTTTTTTTTTTGAACAGGCAACACAGCGGCTGTTACTGGAATGAAGAATGGATTTCGTAAAGCAATCTACGCCATAGCTGCGTGCGATGATGTTATTGAAGTAAAAACTTTTTAGTGGCGTCTTTAGCTTTATTTTTGAGATGGTTATAAAGGTAACTAATATTATGTATTCGGTGCTTGCGTCAAGACATATTGTTATCTGACCAAACATTAATTGTAAGTAATATATATTATACCCACTATCCTTACTAACATGTTATGCGCTCTCTCCGCGTTGGCCTATGAATCTTGACAAGCGTTAGCGAACGAGGATAGGGGCAAGTAAAGCAGCTGGACTTGCACAAGCGACTGGCATATGCAAGCAGGTCTTCACAGATATCACCCGTATTTTATATTTTAACCTTTGTTGAGGTAACCTCCTTTCAGACATGACTTATGAAGTTGAATAGTTGACGCTAATGCCGTACCTGTGTTGCGTTTAGTTTTGCGATTTCGTATTAAAGTATTCCAAAGCTTTCTTCTAGTATTATTACATCCGAATTAAAAAAAAAGGTTATGTTATTGCGTTTAAATCATAGAGTATACATTATAGCTTGCTAATGTATACTCTAAGGTTTTAATGAAATGGAAAATATAAGTAGAACGCTCTCTCATCTCTGGTAAACAATTTCCGCCTTATTGTACACTTGACACTCACTGTCTTACAAATCACAACATTGTTGTTTTCCGACCACTCTGGGTAATTTTGTCCGTTCTATCGTAGGTTCTATCATAATATCTTGCGGAAAAAAAAAACAATGTTCAAGTCTTGCGAATAGAATAATAATTATTCTTAAACGTAAACTGAACTAAGAAAATAATGTTATCAAACAAAGACTAAACATTTCTAACAAGTACTTTCTATGAAAATAAAGTACTTCTTATTTCTAGTTGAGTATTTTAAAACAAACGGTAGTGAATTGAATATAAATGAGCAGTTTACTCTTTTGTCGTTCCGGTATTAAACACAGCGAGTTTCATTTCGATCCAATATTGTATTGCATGTTTGGAAAATAATGACGTCATTTGTTCAAGTAAATAGAAAAGGCACCGTATCTATCGGGATCTACAGAACACCTCTTCTATAAACCTAACTTAAAATCGGTAACTCGAAAAAGTAACACGTGGCGTTCCACGCAAATCGATTTGGCACTCTATTTCCAAGTTTTAAAGTATAATTTTCAATGCGATTTGAGTTTATATAAGTAAAATCTAAGGGAAAATGCATGTGTTACGACGAAGCTTTATTACAATTTAAGGGATGTAACAAATTGTAAAACGTGCAAACGTGAATTCCCCACACGTCTCTACTTTGTTTGTAGCTTTCCCCCCCAGAAACGTCTAATACGGGTTAAAGTACAATCACTTACGAGGGCTGCTATTTATGTATCCGGAATTAAAAAAAGAAACAAACAAATATCATTTAATATGGTTTTGTTGCTTTTCAAAATATTCGCCGCGATGATCGACACGCTTTTGCATACGCTGGAACCAATTTTCATAGCACTTTTTCCATTCTGATTGAGGTATCTCCAAAACGTGCATTTTGAACGCATCAACAGCCTCTTCGCGGCTCGAAAAACGTTGACCACGTAATTTGTTCTTCGCGTATGGAAATAAAAAGAAATCGCTAGGTGCCAAATCAGGGCTGTACGGCGGATGACCAGTCAATTCGATCTTTTGACCCTCCAAAAACTGAGTTGTTTCAGCTGAGGTGTGACAGCTAGCATTGTCGTGATGTAATATGATTCTGCGTTGTCGGTTGTCCTTTCTTATTTCTTCAAAGACTTCTGGTAAACAAATGGTCGTATACCATTCAGAATTAACCGTTTTACGATTCTCTAATGGCACTGTAGCCACATGTCCATTAATTCCAAAAAAACAGGCGACCATTTGCTTCAAAGTACTTTTTGCACGAGTAACTTTTGTTGGTTTCGGCTCATCTTGGAACACCCACACCGTTGACTGTTGTTTAGTTTCGGGGTCATATGCATAGATCCAAGATTCATCACCTGTGTAGATATTATAAACGGCTTTTGACGTACCACGGTTGTATTTTTTTATCATTTTTTTGCACCAATCGACACGAGCCCGTTTTTGATCGATTGTCAAGTTGTGCGGAATCCAACGCGAACATATTTTTTTTACAGCCAAATGTTCGTGTAATATCTTATGTATGCTCGTCATACGTATGCCTAAGGACGCCTCTATCTCGCGATATGTAACATGACGATCACGCATTATTAGTTCCCGCACAGCATCTATATTTTGTGGGACATCAGCTGTTTTTGGGCGACCTTCTTTATTTTCATCCGTGAGCATAGACCGCCCACGATTAAACTCACTGTACCAGTGATAAACAGTGGTTTTTGATGGTGCTTCATCTCCAAAAGTTGCGGTGAGTTGAATAAAGCACTGTTGTTAATTTAGCCCACGCCGAAAATCGTAGTAAATCATTGCACGAAAATGTTCACGCGTTAAATCCATGGCAAATGAAGACACGCAATTTTCAAAATGACGCCACAATGGAAAAATAATTGACAGTCACATGAAACAAAATGTATTCTTCAACCAAAGAGTTCTATTTTCAAATGTTGTAATTACTTTTTAAATATTGTTCTTGTAAGTGGCCAGTTCCGGATACATAAATAGCAGCCTATGTATTCAATAGAAAGGAGTTTTTAATTGTACTTCTTTTCGAACTTTTAATTAATTCTTTGATTGCCGTTTCTGACAGTTCGTTAATTTTTGTCAAAAACTTATTTTGTCTGTAAAGCCTTTTTTTGACGAGGTAAGAAAGAAACAAACTGGAAAGGCTTTGATCGTGCCTTAATATTAAACTAACTTTAACATTATGATAAACTGAATTTTAAAGTTATTTTATTACTAGATGACGCCCGCAACTCCGTTGCGCCAAAACTCGTTTATCGCGCGCGAACCGTACATTTTTTCGAGATAAAAAGTATTCTATGTCCTTTCCCGGGACTCAAAGTATCTTCATACCAAATTTCAGCAAAATCGGTTCAGCGGTTTGGGTGTGAAGAGGTAACAGACAGACAGACAGACGGACAGACAGACAGACACACTTTCGCATTTTTAATATTAAGTATGGAAGTATGGATTATACTTTCCCACGGCTGCTTCCAGACTTTACAGTTACAGAATAACAACTGTAACCGAAAAGAGTTTTACTAATAACAGAATTCGATAAAGTTTTTCAATCAGCAGGCCAAGTAGTACGCCGAAGGTCGAAGGATAAAAAAAGTAAGTCGTTTAAAAAGTTATCGCTCAAGAGAACCCGTTGATTGATAAACTTTTCTCGTTTGCATCATTTTTTGGATGAATTTTAAAATTAAATAAAGTATATTTTCGCGCTAAATTCGATTACAATCGCCAGTTTCGGAATTTCTCAAAATTAAATTGCCTTACCTTTTGTTTATTTCACTTTTTGTTTTATAATTTTATTCAATGTATTTTTTTTAATTATATTTTTTTAAAAGTAAAATATTTCACTTTAATTAAGCTTTTATTTGGTCTTTATTGACAAATGAACAACCTAAGACATTAGGTTCTTAAAAATATTTATTATTAGTAGTTTCGTTGTACTACAAATATTAAATACCACAGTCGCCAGTCACCACTAACTACATCTTGATACAAAAATCTAAGCTTTAACATAAATCGGGGTAGAGCTTGTCTAATTTGAAATGACGCGCCCCACCACTTCAAAGTTGATATAAATGAAACATTTTTGTACTGTGAATACGAGGGAGGGGCGCGTCATTTCAAGTTAGACGAGCTCTACTGTTTATTCATTTTAATTAACTTTATCGTGATTTTTAAACGCAAACAATATAAAAAGGGTTATTCGAAGATTATTTAATCCTCATTTTATGGCGGTTTAACGGCCTTTTTAAGTAATCCCTTTTACCCAAAACCTGTATTAAACGTTTAATATTCCATCGTGAAACGTACTGAACCGTCCCAGCCCATAGCAAGATGGAATCCTTTAGGGAAACTATTAGAAAAATATATAAAAGATATTATTATAAAGGTGCGTTCAGTACGACTAAAGTACAAATAAATAAAAATATGTTTGATGTTACAAATCTATTTATAATATATAAAAGAAAGTTGTGTTAGTTACACCACTTATAACTCAAGAACGGATGAACCGATTTGGCTGAAAATTGGTGGAGCTTAGAACCAGGAATAGGACATAGGATACATTTTGTCCCGGAAAAATGTACGGTTACTGCACAATATACTTTTATGATTTGCGCGTAAACTATTCAATCGATTTTGATGAATTTTGGTATGGAGATACTTTGAGTCTCGGGAAAGGACAAGGGATACTTTTTGTCCCGGAAAATGTACGGTTTCCGCACAATAAACTTTTATGATTTTTCGCCTAAAGGCTAAACTATTCAGTCTATTTTTATGAAATTTGGCATGGAGATACTTTGAGTCTCGGGAAAGGAATAGGGATACTTTTTGTCCCGGAAAATGTATGGTTCCTGCGCAATAAACTTTTATGATTTTCGCTTAAACTATTTAATCTATTTTGATGAAATTTGGCATGGATATACTAATTTTAAACTATTGTTTTCTTAATTATACCAATTCGAATTAAATAATCATCGTTAAGACAGGACAATGTCTGTTAGCTAGTGTGATATATATATATATATATATATATATATATATATATATATATATATATATATATATATATATATATATATATATATATATATATATATATATATATATATATATAAATTTTATTATGATCCTCTATAATAATACTGACAATGAACTTCAATTTCTTAGCTTTAGTCATTGCTGAGAAAAATCGGCATCGCTGCAGCCAAATTATCAAGGCGTCGCCTTAACCACTGACGTACGTCTGTGAGACGTAGGCGCGCGACAAAAACGATAATATATTTTAAAATCTTTGTCGGATGAACTTGTTCTTTCCAGTACCTTCCTAGGTACCGGTAACGTGCCCGAAGTGGTAGTGACCAGAAATGTGGTGAAACTCAAATAGGTAAATATACATATTGTGACGTCTGTGAGACGTATTGTCAGTGATAATGTAAGTTTTTATTTTTTGAATTTAAACTTGTTTGTGCTTCAAAATAGTTTGTTATAAACTTTTTTTAATGCTGAAGTGGCAACTTCTAATAGGTGGAGTATAATTAATATAAACAATCAAAATTTTGAGAATTCAATCAAGTCAATTTTTGTGTCGATGAAAATGAGATCTTGCCACCAGAGACTGAAGAGGTCACATATTTTGAAATCCCTCATTCTTGTTTCATCAGACTGTGACGACGATGTTCCCTTAGTATAATTATAGAGGAAAGCACAAAAATATAAAATTTTTGAATCTCATGCTGAAGGAACTATGACATCTGTATGCCATGTCGCAAAAAGTGTGAAGTTCACAAAAAAGTGCATTTTATTCCTTTTTAGGGTTCCGTACCCAAAGGGTAAAAACGAGACCCTATTACTGAGACTTTGATGTCTGTCCGTCTGTCCGTCTGTCTGTCTGTCCGTCTGTCTCCAGGCTGTAACTCAAGAACGGTAATAGCTAGAGAGTTGAAATTTTCACAGATTATGTATTTCTGTTGCCGCTATAACAACATATACAAAAAATAAAATAAAATAAATATTTAAGGGGGACTCCCATACAACAAACGTGATTTTTCGAACATTTTTTGCTCGGTATCAATGATGACAACAATTAGGCACTTGAAATTTTCACAAAAGCCATATAATTAATATGTTCTTTAATAATTAATAATAATATTTAAATAAAATAAAAATTTAAGGAGGGCTCCCATACAAAAAACGCAATTTTTGGTCTTTTTTTGCTTTATAACGGTACGGAACCCTTCGTGCGCGAGTCCGACTCGCACTTGGCTGATTTTTATATCAAATAATAGTTCATAAATAATAAGATATTATTAGTTCTGTGATAATTTTAGACAGAAAAGTTAAGTTTTTGAGCTCATAGAAAAGAGGCATTTTGTTTCCAGTGAGTCTCATTAGCTTTTCGTTTGTTTTGAGAAACATAAATAAATATTAAACATAAGAAAAAACTTATTTTACTTATTAGTACAATATATACTGAAGTGACGATATATAATAAAATAACCATATTTTATTTTATAACTATTGACTTAGAGCTGTTTAAATCAAGAGTACGTCCGTGAGACGTACGTCAGTGTTAATGCAAGTAAATACACGTCAGTGGTTAAGGGTTAATCAATCGCAGTTGAAACTGATTAGGAATCTGTCTTACTAAAAGATATTATGCTACAACACAAAAGTTAAATCTATACATATTATAAAACAAAGTCGCTTTTTGACCGACTTCCAAAAAGGAGGAGGTAATACGTTCGGCTGTATGTATCTTTTTTTTTTTTTTGTATGTTCCTCGATTACTCAGCCGTTTGTAATCCGATTTTCAAAATTCTTTTTGTGTTGTATAGTTCGTGTTCGTTTGTGTTATATGTTCACAAAACTGGTGATTTGATGATGGAATCCTTGAGGAATCGAGGGGACTTCTTGAAATTTGTATGAAAACATATAGTGATTTCAATTTTTTCTGAAGCATTCGAGGTAAATGCTACCAAAAAGTAAGACTTCGCACCAGGTTTTACCCTGGATCCGAAGGTACCGAACAGAACTTTTGAATGCTTATAGGTACAGGTTCGGGGATTTCGGCGTTGTTTAAACAACTGAAAGCATAAGCCAACACATCAATTTGATTGATCATCATCATCACAACCATAATTATACCATGAGTCATCACACTATGACCCAATTATTGGTACTTTTCGTGATATTTTGCATCGAAGCAGATGTTTTTGACGATGATTTCACTGTTTGTGGACCGATTTTCGAAATTTTCATGTTGTTGTATAGGATATAATCTTAATTTTGTATAACAATTACGAAAGTGGTGAGCTGATGATGGGATCTATGAGCAATCAAGGGAAATCCTTGAAATTTATCGAAACGCTCATAGTGTTTAAAATGTTGTTTCTAGTAAGTTAAACATATATTACGAATGAGAGAAATTTCATACAAAGGTGTCTTTTGGTCCAAAGGCACCGAACAGAACTCCTGAACCTTTAAAGATAAAAGTTTGGAAGTTGCAGCATCGCTTAGATTACTGCAAGCATTTGCCACAATTTTGCTTACAGTAACATAATGTACTGAATAGTTAACATTCGTATTGGTTATTTACGCATAAAGCCTTATTTTGTAGACAATACTAAAAAGAGTGAAATTATTATTTTTAACAAAAAAATGAAAACCGACTTCCAATGTAAAAACAATCGTAATATGAACTAAAAAGTATTGAATAACTCTTACTCTTTAATAGTGCCATTTTCAGAATTTGTCTAAATCTCAACTATTTCTGTACATATTACAGTCTTCATTACTTTGAAGTCGGTACCAGTCCCAAAAGTTTCAGATATTCTGACATTACTGAACTCACGATTAAATTAGCTGGTACCGATGAAGTGAGCACGGTCCTCGCGTCGTTGCGAGGTGAATCGCTTGCCCAACTTTCTTGTTTAGAAGGTGCAAAGGAGAATCTTGTAAAATAACGCACTCGATGTTCAAAATGAATTATTATAATCTCATGACAAAATCTATCAAAAAGTAAACAAGTCAAAATACCATAAACTAAAGAGTACAAAATAATATAAAAAAGGTTTTTATAAAAGAAATTTAGATATGTACACTACATCACCCCCCTCCAGAGACCGTCAAGGGCGATAATAGTCCGGAAATTTTACATGACGGCCTGACCTCGTCGTTCTAATGATGTTATCATCAGCGGGTTGTAAGTCGCAGTTATCCGCAGGAGTGTAGTGATGGGTGTTACTGTTGAGTAGTAAGTGTGGAGTGTCTTGGCGCGTGTTAGTATTATGTTGTGAGTATGGTGTGATGGTAGGGTTACTCAGTATGAAGGCCGGCTTGATCCGGTCAATTGATACGGTAACCTGCTTACCATTTACTAAAATTTTGAAAACTTTGTCCCCTCTTTCCACAACCTTATGCGGGCCAGAGTATGCTGGCTTTAAACCACCGCCAGTACAGTCCCTCAAGAAAATATGAGTTGAGGAAGATAAATCCTTATGAACAAAAGTTTTGAATTTGCTGTTGTGCCTAGCCGCAGGTGATGGGCGGAGTTTCCTGACAATACTTCGAAGTTTTGACAAGTACTCCGTCATATCGCTAGTCTCATCAGCCTGAGGGTCAAAGAACTCACCCGGAAGCCGTATCGGTTGACCGTACACCAGTTCGGCTGCTGAAGCCTGAACATCCTCTTTGAAAGATCCGCGAATGCCTAAAAGTACTAATGGGAGGGATTCCACCCAACTGTCATTTGCATGGCATATGATTGCGGCTTTGAGTTGACGGTGAAATCTCTCCACCAGTCCATTGCAGGCAGGATGGTATGCAGTGGTTCTGCGGTGTTGAAAGCCAGCGATCGTAGATAAGCTCTTAAATAATGCCGATTCGAACTGCCTACCTCTATCTGTAACGATATCAGATGGGCAGCCGAATCGAGCGATCCAACCACTCAGTAGGGCCTTTGCCACCATTTCTGCAGTTATGTCAGCAAGCGGTATTGCCTCAGGCCATCGCGTAAAACGGTCGACGGCAGTGAGACAATAGCGGAAACCTTGGCACAGTGGCAAAGGACCCACGAGATCAATATGAATAAAAGCAAATCTCGATGAGGGCAGTTTAAAGTTACCCACCGGAGAGTACACATGCCTAGTGATCTTCGATCGCTGACAAGCCGAACATGATCGAACCCACTCGCGACAATCCTTCCGAATACTAGGCCAAACATATCGCTTGGAAACTAGTCTTATGGAAGCCTTTGCCCCTGGGTGACTAAGAGAATGCAGGCTGTTGAAAATAGCTTTGCGTAACTCTTGTGGCACATAAGGTCTAGGCGTAGCGGTGCTAATGTCACAGTAGAGCTGGCTACCCGAACCCGGAATCTTAAGACGCTGTAAGCGTAGTGAGGTAGCGTCATCTAAAAGATGCTTCAGTTCGGGGTCCTCAACCTGAGCAGCTGCGATTATTTCAGCGGACACAGGCTGAGAAATCTCCTCTACACGTGAAAGTGTATCCGCCACAACATTATCCTTTCCGGATATATGCCGGATATCCGTGGTAAATTGAGCGATCAGATCTAGGTGCCTGAACTGCCTTGGGGAACAGTTTTCTTTCCGGTTTCGAAAAGCGAATGTCAGTGGCTTGTGATCTGTATAGACCACAAAGTCACGTCCCTCGACCATATGCCTAAAGTATTTTACGCTCTCATATATTGCCAGCAGCTCTCGGTCATATGGTGAGTATTTTTTTTGAGTTGGACTTAGCTTGTGTGAGAAGAAGGCGAGGGGTTGCCAGGCATCTCCATCGTGTTGCTGGAGGACACTACCTATAGCGTTGTCGGATGCGTCCGTCACCAACGACAGTTTGGCATCGCACCGGGGATGGGCCAGCAAGGCGGCCTGACATAGACCTTCTTTGCAAGCCTCAAAGGCCTTTGATGCTTCGCCTGTTATGTCCACTGGATGGGAACCCTTGACCGAACCCGTAAGCAACTCATTAAGTGGAGCTTGATGCTGGGCAGCTTTGGGAATGAAGCGCCTGTAAAAGTTTACCATTCCCAAAAATGGTAAACTTTTAAATTCACGTCGGGGTCACCAATGAAGTGAGCACGGTCCTCGCGTCGTTGCGAGGTGAATCGCTTGCCCAACTTTCTTGTTTAGAAGGTGCAAAGGAGAATCTTGTAAAATAACGCACTCGATGTTCAAGATGAATTATTATAATCTCATGACAAAATCTATCAAAAAGTAAACAAGTCAAAATACCATAAACTAAAGAGTACAAAATAATATAAAAAAGGTTTTTATAAAAGAAATTTAGATATGTACACTACACCGACTTCAATATAATGAAGACTGAAGTATGTACAGAAATAGTTGAGATTTAGACAAATTCTGAAAAAGGCACTATTGAAGAGTAAGAGTTATTTAATACTTTTTAGTTCATATTACGATTGTTTTTACATTGGAAGTCGGTTTTCATTTTTTTGTTAAAAATAATTTTCCCTCATGTCCCTTTGTTCCCTTTAATCTTTAAAACTATGCAACGGATTTTGATGATTCTTTTAGTGTTTGATAGATTATTTATCGAGGAAGGCTATAGGCTATATTTTATCACGCTAAGACTAATAGGAGTGAAGAAATAGAGGAAAATGTGGAAAAATCGGGGAAAATTATTTGAAAGGGCTAACTTGAAGGTGCTAATCTCAGGAGCTACTGGACCGATTTGAAAAATTCTTTTAGTGTTAGATAGCCCATTTATTGAGGAAGGCTGTAGACTATATTTTATCACGCTAAGACTAATAGGAGACTGTGGAAAAAATGGGGGAAATTATTTGAAAGGGCTTATCTCGCGAACTACTGGAGCAATATTCATGTTATTTGGCACAGATAAGAAGTAGACCACGTGAAGGATCATAGGCTATCGATTTAATCATTTTTTCGGTGGCTTTAATATATTTTATACCCGTGCGACGCCGGGGCGGGTCGCTAGTGATATAACATTACAAGTAACGCCATGGAATACCTCATTTTAATTTTGTATAACTTTTATACAAGTCTCGCCTCGTTTACTTTCCGTGTTACCTGACCCTAATGCGTGTTTAAACTGCAAAGTTTCAATGTGAAAAGCCCTTTAGTCTGATAGAGCAGCTCATCGTTAGAATATAGTATAAAATCATACGGTAGAGTAACCTACGCCTTGAAATCAAACTAGATTAACTCATAGACAGGACAAGTACGTGCGATGGACTGCAGCGTTTTTTTGGTACTTGTCCAAAATAACGTTTAGGGTCAGTTTAAATTAAAAATGACGCGTTAGTGGGATGCGATGTTTTTTTAAAAGAGCTACTCAAAACTTTTTTCAATAAACAAGACAACACTCATTAAATTGACCGACTTGCCAATCGCATTGTTGAGCTGTCCTCCAATTTTGAATACCTTATTAGAGCGCTATGTCCTCATTATGCGCTTTCGTCTTCAATTTTCGTCATCTTCTTTCATTCAACTTTCGTTTTGGCTTATTCAATAATTGAATGCGTCATCGAACACAACGCCAACATTGTCATTTTTGAAGTTTTGGATACGGTCAGAGGGCAAGCGTCGCGGGCATGCCTCACGCGCGCTGTTAACTGCGCTATAACGCATGCCCTTGACGAACAGAAAAAGGCACAGTGTGGACAAAGCTATTAAAATACATCGCATCTACACCTCACATTGCATTGTGAACTGACACCAAAGTTTGCGTGCGTCCGATTTACATCTAGTATGAAAATGGTATCATCTTCTTCTTCTTAGCTCTTTCCCACTTTACGTAAGGTCGTCTTACTTAGTACATTTGCTCCAAAAAATTACATCTTGGGTTGTCTATTTAGGCAATTAATTTACAGGTAGTTCATTAGTCATACTGGACCACCATGTGTCTGGGGGTCTGCCTCTATCTCTCTTAGATTCAGAGAGACTCAATGTCTCCTGGTGCTCACGCTTTAGTATGAAAATGGTGTACTGTGTTTTATTTATATTGTGGTTATCCCGTCTGAGTCTCCTGGGTGTCCGACTCTCCGGATATTTTACGGTATTTTAACAATTTTAACGAGCTGTCATATTTACTTCAATGCACTGCTTTAAGGATAGAGTCATATTAAAATGTGACTTTCTTTGTTAGCTTAACCCAAATGTACATTAAAGACGTACGAAAAAATGTTGAATTCAAATTCAGATCAGAACTATATTATGACTTTTTCTTGTATTTAAGTTTATGTTATTTTAACTTTACTGTATATTGTATAAAGAGAACGAATTATGAATGCGAAACTGTGCCTGTCTTTCTGTCTGTCCGTCTGTCAGTCTGTCTGTCTGTTACCTCTTCACGCCCAAAACGCTGATCCGATTTGGCTGGAATGGAGATACTTTGAGTACCGGGAAAAGACATAAGCTCCTTTTTATGCCATAAAAATAAACGGTTTTCGCGCGATAAGCGAATTTTGGCCGTCATTTAGTCTATTAAATAATATAATATATAACTCAAAGGTGACTGACTGAATGACTGACTGACATGGTGATCTATCAACGCACAGCCCAAACCACTGGACGGATCGGGCTAAAATTTGGCATGCAGGTAGATGATAATGTGACGTAGGCATCCGCTAAGAAAGGATTTTGAGAAATTCCTTCCCTAAGGGGATAAAATAGGGGATAAAAGATTGTGTATAGTAATACTTCTTAGTACGAGCGAATAAATATATTATAAAACACATTTATATTAATATCAATACGCCGTGCGAAGGGCGAAGACGTCCAAAAATTCCCAACGAGATTTCCCCAGCGAAATCATTCACGTTCTGGAACCGAAAATATAACATTCGTATATTTTACGTGGTTTTTAATTAAATTCCCTTTATTAAATCCGTTTTTATGGCGTATGAAATTGCTCGTGTATTAAAGTAGAAGGTATGTTGGCTTTACAAAATATATTATAGCTTTTTATATTTACGATGTTTCGTTTTCTATAAACAAATAGAAGTAGCTGAGAAATCTTGAAATAAATATAGCCATTAGCCACAAAGGAATTTAGTGCGTTAGCCAACACTCTTATGTTCGCCTCGGCAAAGAAATAACACACTTGAGTATTATTTATTTATCTAATATTTCCCCGAGTAGCGTTATAAAGCAAAGGCATTGTTTGGTGAAATGTTTCCAAAGCAATTTATCTGCAAATCACCTGGGGGCATTCCGGGTCATCAATCTTAAGCCCTTGAGGCTAGTTCCTCGGCCCAGTCTTGGTGGACCACGGATATATATTTAAGAAGACGCCAAACATTCAGTCTTCACTAGTGTTTAGATAATAATATCTACTAGAGGATCACAATACTACAGAATTTAAATGATATTGTCAAAGACGTCTGCTACATCATCAGAACACAAAACTTACTGTCAGTACCTGCTACCTATCACAAGTTATGCAATTGCATGTCGTTTTATTTTATTTTTTTGTTTGTGGTCAAAAAATATAGCCAAATTGAGTAATTACTTTATCAATTAAACACACCAAATACATAATGTCATGATAACCTCTCTTCTTAATTTTTACACTCTGCAGACGAATCATCTTCAAAAATGTATGTCTGTGGTGTCATATCCCACCTTTATTGCCCAGCTGAGTCGGATTCGTTAGCTCAGTAAATAAGTTATTGAGAACACGAACAGTTTTGTGAAAATAAATGGACATAACAAGCTTTTGAAATTGATAACATATTAAAGTATCTCGGACGATTCATTTTTTGTTACTTTACTTGGCTGGATATCGAATTTTCCCACTGAAAGGTTCCTTTAGAATTATTTATTATCAAGAAAATATGTTTAGTTCCTTG
Organism: Polyommatus iphigenia; assembly: GCA_963422495.1. Lineage (NCBI taxonomy): Eukaryota > Metazoa > Arthropoda > Insecta > Lepidoptera > Lycaenidae > Polyommatus > Polyommatus iphigenia. Next base: position 41,222,753 of record OY730181.1, on the reverse strand, counting down.
ATAGTAAATGGTTCATATCTATTTCGACAATAATTACTTTACTATATTATCGGGGATAAAAAATGTTTGTTACATCAGCCGAACAACTCGATTATAGAATACTAGATGACGCCCGCAACTCCGTTGCGACAAAATTCGTTTATCGCGCGGGAACCGTACATTTTCCGGGATAAAAAGTATCCTATGCCCTTTCTCGGGACTCAAGGTATCTCCATACCGAATTTCAGCAAAATCGGATCAGCGGTTTGGGTGTAAAGAGGTAACAGACAGACAGACAGACGGACACACTTTCGCATTTATAATATTAGTATGGAAGTATGGATAGACCGTTCAAGAGCGAGTCGATGTCGTGCACGCAGGGTTCTGTACCATTAGAATTTAGATAGTAGTAATATCGACAAAAAATTGCAAATACGGAAAAGGAACCCTGAAAAAACTATTTAGTTTCTATGTATTAACCCATCAGTCGTGGCAAAACGAGACACAATATCTTTTTCATTGTTATCGCGGCCGGATGTGGCCGCTTGGGGCTTCATGAATTAAATATTATACATATTTCGCTTTTGCATAATAATTTATTTCCTTGAAAAATCTTTGATAATTATATTATGCAGCTCTCTGACTTTAACAAGATGATAGAATATATTTTCTTCCATTTAATATACGCCGATATTTCTAGGAATCGGTGGATAATAAGCTCTATTGTACAGAAGAAAATGTTTTTACGATAACAAGGTTTTAATACAAACACATTCAAATCATTTGAAAGGCTTTTTAAAATTTCAAATATCGAAATTCACTAGTTCATGAAAATTCTAAATTTAAATGTGCGACAAATTTTAACATTCTATTCCATGTTCAAAAATAAACAAAACCGCTTTTTGGTCCCATAAATCTTTAGAAGACAAACTGCGTTAAAAAACGTTCAAAACCTGACGTCACGAGCGGCGAATAAAGTGCAGGCAATTTGAAGCGAAACGAAAAAAAATCTCATGTTTTACATATCACTTTAATGCACTGTGAATGACGGACATGTGAAAATAATATTTGGTTAGCTTTCTACCTATGTCCCCAGTGCACATTATATACAGTTTCAGCAATTTTTTATTGCTTTTATTTTAAAGTCCATACGAAAAGTATACCAAAACTTCAGAGAGTGTACATAGAATAGTCATATTTTATATTTCAAAAATGCAAGGTTCCCGCCCGTGAATAGGGTTTCGACACGACGAAATTGACGTATTTGGCTCAAACTGAAAGGTAACCTATTTGAATATCTTGGTAAGATTTGGCACGCACATAGAGTTAGTTAGCCATGGTAGAGGAAATGGACAGAAGTCTAATTCGGACGTAGATAGAAATTTACATACAGAAAAAGTACCCTCAAAACATACACTCTGATCTTTTTCAAGTTTCACACAAAACACAGGAATCGTCAAGTATTTGTTTGTTGTGTCGTGGTGCTCAATTAGTTTTTATATCTAACTAGACTGAATGACCGATCTCCTGCTACTCGCATCCAACATGGACCCGCAACTAAACGGAGATCATCGTCCCACCAGCTAGCAGGAGATCATCGTCCCACCAGCTAGCAGGAGATCGGTCATCTTGGCGTTCATTGAGAGAGGCCTTTGTCCAGCAGTGGACGAATATAGGCTGATATGATGATGATGATGAGACTGAATGACCCAGTAAACTTTGTATCACTTTCCTTCCAACCTTTCTGGGACTTCCACAAATACTTCAATGCAAAAATTTGCAAAATCCGTTTGGCCGTTCTCAAGTTTAAAATAAATTTTTATTCATATGTACAAAATGTAGCAAAATTTTTACTAAAATTCGCTTCAATATACATAATAAAGCAATATATAATAAGCTTCAATATCGACTATAGTGTGCACTTGCTCTTATGTTTCGACGTTCTGTCACTAGCACACTCTAACTTTAAACCATGGCTATTGTTTTAATGTTTCACAAAAAATGCTGCACTCTCTCCCAGCGTTTTTATTAAAATTTTCCTTTAAATGTCTGTTTGATGCACAATTTCAGTATTTGAACAAGTACTGTGGGTAATGGGTGACACTTGGTTGTGCTTTTGCAGAATCTTTTATTTATATATTACTTCAATTTTGATAGAGTTTTTAGATACTAAAACACACTTATTTTATACTCAATGACGGAATCTGTTGCGCCAAAATTAGTTTGTAGCAAGAGAGTAAGTTGATAAAAAGTATCCTATTTCCTTTTCCGAGATTTAAAGTATCTCTGTAATCCTTTCCCTTTCTTTTTATCTCGGAAAATGCACGGTTCCCTCACGATAAACGCATTTTGGCGCTATGGGGATGCGGGCGTCATCTAGTTAATTACTATAATACAATATGCTTTTTTAAGAATACCTGGAAGTTATTTTAAGAACCTTAAAATTTTAACAAGTATAAGTATTCAAAGCACGAACATAAACAATTTAAGCGCATAATATAAATTCTATTCCGACTTACGGACCTAAAACAATAAATGTTATCCCATAAAACACCGTTTACTGTCCAATAGGTGCTGTACTCTTTTCATACAATATTTATGCTACGGCCTAGGGGTGGATATTACTAGAAAATCTCCCCAATTTTTAATTCTTGATCCAATTTTCTTGGGATTTTAAAAACCGAACAATGTAGTCTACTTAAGTAGGCGATTATTTTTTTGCCTATTTGCTACATATTCTTGATGTTTGGTTTGACAATTTTTTACTGACGCAAAAGTAAACAAGAGTGTGGAATATATTCATAGAAAATTGAATCTTTTATGCCAATGAACAATCATATTTGAGTGAGTTCCGTCAGATATCCGCTTTACATACCTACTACCACTACTGCGCACTGTTAAACTCTGTAACGAACTGTCACCAGCAGTATTTCCGGACCTATACGACCTGCAAACCTTCAAGAAGAGAGCGTATTCCCTCTTAAAAGACCGGCAACGCACCTGCAGCTCTTCTGATGTTGCGAATGTCCATGGGCGACGGTAGTTACTTTCCGTTAGGTGACCCGTTTGCTCGTTTGCCCCCTTATTTAATGACAATAAAGATTTGTATTTGTTTTTTATATAACAAAACATTTACACACGTCTTTTATAATATAGCTGGTATATGGTACTCATCAAACTTCGTCACGTCATTATTTTTCAAACATTTTTCAGTAAACAAATAGGAAAAAGGGGTTACTGACCAGAAAAGTTTTAGAAATATTTCTATTTATAATTTCGTCTTATTGCCACCCCTAAAACAAATAAAAGCAATATTCACATCGTTTTTACTGCGCTTAAATTATTTATGTGACTCCCAAAGAATGGTAAAAAGCAGGTATACGGCCAAAACTCAGATTGATTGCCGCTGTCTACACTCTACTGGCCTACTTTGTGTACTGGAATAAAGGTAATACTGGTATCTTATTACGAGTGTAGTTTTACTTTTGTATATGAGTCCTAATGATTTTCCTAATAGGATAGGGTTGCCAGCTAACAACCGCAACATCATAATATTATAAACTAGCTAAAAGCCGAGCTTTGTGAGAGCTCGCGTCGTCACACCTTGACTGATATCTGTACATAATATAAAAACTTTGACTGACTGCTGATAACACATCTACTTATAAATAAAAATTACTATGTTAAAGCACAAATCAATAGGCGTGATAGTTTTTGCGTTACCACAAATATATAAATATATATATATATATATGATGATAATTATATTAAAAGACTTCTAAAAGTGCTGTGACTCGTTATAAAAAGTGCTAAGTGTGGCTTTATACATATAATAAAATATACTCAACAAATATGTGCATTAGTCAATAGGACTATACTTTATATAAAAACCGTTCCTATCAGCTAGAAAACAACAAAATAAAACAGAAAAGTATTCGTTTAGCTGAGAAAATGCATCGACTAAATATATTTCCCTAAGTGGTTCTGTATTTTCTCTTATAATGAAGGAAATTTACTTCTCAGCTGCCGTCCGAAGATTTATTTGCCTTATCTTACCCCTTATTGTATTTAACTGCGCAACTATGTGCTAACTGGTTTAATAAGAAATCCTTTGAAGAATAATTCTCCAATTTACTGTGGAGTTGGCATAATTAAAGATTCTTAATACTAACTTCATTACATTATTTATTTATGGAGCAATAATAATAATTACTAATGATATGGTAGATAGGTTAGTCATCATAAGTCCATAGCATGTAACATTACAAAAAAGCTGGATTTTTTTTTAAGTTTAACAGCTTAACAAAATCGACCTCATAGACTATTCGTATTCTAAACACATTTTTTTTAAAGGTGTGTTTAGAATCTTAGGCCATAGATTCATTAGGACGTAGATTTATTAGGTAACTAGGTATTCAATTCTTAACATCATACAAAATTAAATAAATATTTTTTTCTGCAAAAAAACAACATTATCTTCTTAAACTATCAGGTGCTAAATGAGATTCTATTGAAATGACTTAAAAAGCGTTTTTCTGAGTCGTTGACTCCTAATGTTTCGTAGAAGAGCCACGAACGAGCGTCCATAATGTCTAAACTTTGTTGAGTGGCCGAGTTTTATTAAACCAGTGCTCGTTGAAACACCTAATGTGCATGATATTACTTTACGAAATAAATTAAATGAATAAATAAAGTAACGTTTAGAGAAAATTAATTTTGTTATAAAAATGTAGTGCAATTTAAATGTTTCTTTAAATATCGAGAACAGCTGGACCAATTGAATCTGAAAGATTTAGGGTTTTGCACATCTTTTGCCAGAAATATTATAAGGACCAAGACTATTGCTGTCTCATACTGGAAGTAAAATTATAGAAAAAAAAGCATTCAAATTGAGCACATTATAATATACTCTACTGAAAATATTATTGGCGAAAAACAATATAAGGAACTGAACACTCTTATAAATACACTCTACAGATTCAGACACATCAACTTTTATACATTTCCATTTTACAAGTGCATGTATAACCCCGACTTAACAGCTGTTAATATAACGTAAAATTCCTTGTAATGTAATACAATTTTAAATGCATTTTAATAAAGTAGGCAAAAACACGACACGTCTAGAGCTAAGCGACGAGGTTTATAGTCTGTTTCAAGTTTTTTTACCTTCAGTTCTACGAAAATGATTCTTATGTCGTTAGCTTAGGGTTCTTTGTGAGATTTAATAACTCTGAATACATTATAGGTGGAACTCGTGAGAATTCTAGCTGCTGCAACAACACTGGGAATGCTTAACTCTCCCTTGTTTTTGCTTTGTCCACCGCTAAATTAGCGATCCCAACTATGTTTTCGTTTGGAACGGCGATGATAAGGGTTATCGCATATTCTTCGAGGTATTTAGGGAGAATTTTTTGAATGGCTGAAGCGAAGACTGAAAATACTCATTCGCAATTTGGTTAGAATTTTGATGTGGTACAGTTGTACCTAACGGCCGTACTAAGAGACATTTAAATTTTAATAGTGATTAAACTTCAATTTAGTGCAGAATTTGAAAGACAATATATGGGATTTATGTCAAAAGGTTCGTTTAATTACAGTTAAGTAATTAATATTCGTCGTGCGGCAGTTAGTGTTATGCGGAATATTGAAACTGTACGACTTACAAGTCTCGCAGAATTTTATGATCGTTCATTTACACTGGAATCGGCGCATATTCACATTATAACGATAATTATCACATATACCTATTGTATCACTGATATTCTACTCCTAGGAGTCCTATAATAATTACATATTATTTAAAAAATCGGCCAAGTACGAGTTGTACTCGCGCACGAAGGGTTCCGTACCACTACAGAGCAAAAATTGGCCAAAATTGTATTTTTTGTATGGGAGCCCCCCTTAATTATTTTATTTATTTAAATTTTATTATTAGTTATGAAAGTACAAATACAATTAAGTATTTTGTGAACATTTTAATTACCTATGTGTTGCCGTTATTGATAAAAAGCAAGAAAATAGAAAAAAATCATGTTTGTTGTATGGGAGCCCCCCTTAAATATTTAATTTATTTTGCTTTTAGTATTTGTTGTTATAGCGGCAACAGATATACACAATCTGTGAAAATTTCAGAAGTCTAGCTATAGCGGTTATTGAGTTACAGCCTGGTGACAGACAGACGGTCAGACGGACAGACGGACAGACGGACAGACGGACAGACATCGAAGTCTTAGTAATAGGGTCCCGTTTTTACCTTTTGGGTACGGAACCCTAAAAATATATCTTTCCATTTTTATGAAACGATCTCAATTAAAGATTCATTACCTATCCACGCATTTGTATTCCGAATTCCAAGACTTCGAATAAGTCGAACAATACTCGTAAACACAAAAGAAGGAAGTAATCAAGTCGATAATGAGAATTTAAATGACGTCTAATTACATCGAACACTAAATTTTTCATTATGTTCGAGACCTACTTAAATCTCTTTGTTGTTAAGTAGATCGAAGTCCCGATGGCCTTTTCAGTAAATTTTAATCAAGATCCGATCCTCCTATATTCATAAAATTGGCTTCAGCCTTGAAAATTTAATCTCATTGAGATGTAATATCGTTTTACAACATATTTGGAGCGATTTAACGGCACAGTTAAGCGCGACCGTTTGAGTCACCTTTAAAAGTAACGATTATTTATATCTAGTGTCTACGTAGTTTCTTCGTTCGACTTTCAAAAAGTGTATCATGATACCCATTTTGAATAAAAAAATATTTTATTTATTTAAGGTGAACGCAGATTTGGGCCGCATAACATAGCATAGCATAGCACCGCACGCACCGCAGTCACCGCATTCGAATTCTTTAATGTAGTTATAGGCAAGCTCGCATACCTACCTACCCGCGCCGCAGTCTTCGCAACTTCATATAAAGAATTCGAATGCGGCGACTGCGGTGCGTGCGGCGCGGACCAAATCTGCGTTCACCTTTATTATTATTTATTCTATTCACGCAATGTTTTTATTACGATGATGGGTCCAAGTTTAAAGAAAAATTGGTAACTTTAAATATGCTGGGATTTCATTTCCTGGATTGAATTAAATGGTAAATTAATTATTCCAAACCTAAAAAAACTACTTACTTAAATAAGGAAAGAAAGCAATTCAAATTAACCACGCCAAGTAAATAACCCAAGCAATAGAATTAAATGTTTTAACAGAGGAACTTCACCGCAATTGAAACAAATCTTGTGAACTCCGGTGAGATTTGAGCCCTCTCCACCTATCCACTAAACAAACAAGGACGCCCACAAAAAACGTTTCTATGCAAATATGGGCAAATAAACCGCGTACAAGACGCCTCTACGTGGAATAAGAAGAGCTGGAATGGACAATGGAATAATTATTATCCATGGAGGCAGATAATAATGTCAACCAATAGTTGTTAATAAATATAAGATTGTCGTTATACATTATTCAAATTTTAATTGAATATTGTAAAACCTAAATCACAAGGAAAGGCGTAGGAAACAAACTGACCGAGAACTGATCCCTTTGACTCAAATTCTGAAATATTATAATAATTAGTGGGATCCGTCACCGTCTTGCGATTGTGCGACTAATAACCGCGCAGTAAGGTAACGAATTCCACTCGGAAAGGGACCCCACTGGCCCTTAGACCATGATTTGGTAATAGGGATATTATGCAAAGGTCGGAGCAGATGGTGCCACTAATACATACAGTAAATAATCCAACCAAATCTGACGTGTTGTCATATCAGAATTTTTACAGAAACGTTGTCAAACGTCAAACAAAACTTGTTTGCTGTCTATGCTGGTGCTGCACTCTAGCGTGAAAACACTACAGCAATATTGGTTCCTAACTTGAATCGACTAAAGACGAACTTGACTTGTTATAAGTTTTCAATTTGTCCATGGCTTCATGTCTTCATGCCTGTCGTTTCCAGCAAGCACATACCTCCCAAGTAATACCCACTCAGCCTCCCGCGAGATCGCATTTTCGGCGGCGTTTTATTCGCAACGCACGCTTGATTTCCACCAGCTATACATATTTATGACATCACCGTTTTCCTACCGAAAGGAGTTTTACCGCTACATGGGTGACCATATTACCCTATGTTTTGTTTATACGCTACTTCCCGAGGAGTGCTCCCTGTAACTTTTATTGTCGGTATAAAAATTTTACTTAGATTTAATGCTCCGTATAATGCTAAGGTCTTTTACGTTTAAATAAATATAAAATGTAATTGTATGGCTCGCATGAAAAATAAAAGACGTTACATAAAAATAAATGTCTAAGATAAGGCAAATTTTGTTTTTAAATTCATCGCATACTTTTTTGGAGCTATAAGTATTACAATAAATCTAACTATAATAATTTTTACTGCTTATTTATAAAAATGGAAAAGATCTCACTTTGTTTTGAACAGATTTTAAGTAAAAGGGTCTTTGAAAGTACTTTTTTAAATTGACAGATTTGCATGACGTCTCTCGCAGAAATGCATCTACGCGTCGCATTGCGGTTTGAATTGACCCTTAAAGTGAAGATCCTTACATATTTTAAATATTTACTTCTTATATCTCTAATATTACGCTCCGTGCAATCAATTAGTAATTAAAAGGAACACAACAAGCCATAATTAAATTGGCATCCCAAATGCTGAGTCAGACCGAACTTAGTACTAACTCTATCGCGATCCTCTAACTCCAATTGATTGTACAAACTTCTACTGACTTCGGTACGTCTTACTGCTGAAGAATATACGTTTTATATAGAAACACCAACTTACTCCAACCATATCGTTCAATTTATGAGCAGTTTTGGGTTGGGGATGATACTCTAGTGCGAAGGAGTCACAATAGATCCTTATGGGTCGCAGTGACGTCAGGGCTACAGCGACCTGCCTTCTTTATAAAAAAATACATTAGTTGCTGCAGATGCTACAGATCTCCCTTAAACGATCCAATGACATAAAGATCTTATGGTATAATCCCATGTTTACACTCATGTGTCACATTACTTTTACATTGATACGAGTATTGTGGAACGGTTCCTTGGCCTTACACATACCTTCCAAAAACCGTGGATATAATCGTGAGCAAAAAATGCTTTACACAAACCTAAGGCAGGGACGTCACCGACAAAAAATCGAATGAAATGGCACTTTATGACCTAGGATATAGGTTTCATTTTGCTCTATGCCACTACAAAGCAGCGGCTGGGTCGCTAGACCAATGTCGGTGGAAAATGGAACCTATTATTTTAGCCTAGTAGGTCATATTAAAATGGCGTATGAATTTTTGTCGGTGACATCCCGCTGGACAAATTGTCTGAGAACAATAAAATTAATAGCTCCAGTTTCATTGAAACGAAGGAAGGGCTCATTGAAACTATTTGGCACTACGATTAGATTTTCATAGTGCCCAATAGTAGGTATCTAGATCAGCTAAAATACCCTCTTTATTTACTCTCATAAGCTTGTGTTTAAAACCAATTTATTAATCTCATTTATCTTATTTAAAACCTTCCAAAAAATATATCAATATTTTTTGGAACGAAGTTACTTATCGCGCATTGCGAAAGGGGGCTAGACGGAAAAAGTTGTAACGACATGACACAAAAGTGTCGGTATATTACAACTAGAGCAAAAATGCTTTTTTGTTGCATAGTGCAACAGTTAGCAAAGTATTCGAAGAACAACACAGCAAATTTTATTTTATTACTTTTATTCAAATATGGTTTATTAAGGTTTATTTATTTACGAATTAACAATATTTATGATTAATAATACACACTTATCGCAAAAACTTAATAAATAATTATTACTTAAATAAAAAAATTCTCATCGCATTTTGCTTTGAAACAAAATATAAAATAACATAATATTATTATCTCTTAAATCAAAAACTGGAACATGAATTTAGTTGTTTTTCTTATTAGCCATTCCGACTTTATTTGCCTTTCCCCTTCGTAAAAGTTGTTTGTTACAAGAATGCAAGACACGGAAAATAAGGAACATAATATGAGTATGCGAATTCATAAAAATAAATGGCTACGGTAAATGTTTTATATGGGAACATCGGAACTAAGCTTTTGAACGTAACAAACCGATATTTTTCGTGTTCAGATAATAATATTATGAATAAGTAATATTAGTAGTACAATATTGTAAGTAACTCAACGTTGGCAAATTTGTTTATTGGGCAGGAAACGTACTTTTTGGCGGCGGAAGTGTCTGTCCCCAAGCCTCTGCGGGTGGAACGTGTGTGGAGGAAACATACAGATAAACGGAACGACATATTTTTGGTAGGTGTATGTTCAACTAGATGAAGCCCGCAACCCCGTAGTGCCAAAATTCGTTTATCACGCGAGAAACGTAATTTTTTCCGGAATAAAAGTATAGGTATAATACTATGTCATTTCTCGGGACTCAAAGTATCTCCATACCTTCATCAGTCAAATCGGTTTGGCGCTTTTGGGCGTAAAGAAGTCACAGACAGACACACTTTTGCATTTATAATATTAGTATGGATGATCAACCTTCATTACTGCATACTAATTCTGTTCATTTAATGTCTGAGCTTCATTAATTTGAGTATCTGAGACACAACAATGTAATCATTATTTCATAATCATTTTATGAACAACAATTATACGGCGCTCAATTCCATTAAGTTCGCTGCAGTGAGCCCTCAATGCTAATTACAAATTATTCAACGACTATTAATTACAACCCGTATTTATTTGTAATTGCATTCGTATTTATACAATTTCATTTGTAAAATTATATTTTAACGAGCTCCAAATTATACAATTTATGTAATTATATGATAACTATGCGAAAGCTCATTTCGTTATGTAACTCGTGTACACAGTTCCAGTTCTCTTTCTGTTGGCCTATTCAATTCATATTGTGGTTTAAACTAATACTATAATTAGGAAATAATAAACAACTATAAGCGTATCTTTCAAAATCGTCGTTTTTCTCGGATGGTAACAAAGAGAAACAAATCATGACAAGAGATTATTATCAATCTACCATGCACAAGCACAAAAACAATTAAAGACGTGAGTGGATGAATGGATAATTAGCATCAGGGCATTTACTCATTTTTCCCTTGTAACGTACCTATACTTCATGATCTGGATATACATAAAATCAATTTTTGAAGTGAAAACTTCTTTAGCGGCGTTGAGCACTTTTATGGGATGGGTAAAAACTGTAAAACTCGCGTCAGATTCTCGTGCTGATCGAAAAACCGTAAGACGGTTGAAGAGTAGTGTTATAACATCGAAATCGATTAATCGAACAATCGATTGTTTTTTTTCGATTGGCGATATTTTTAATCGATTGTAAGGGTTTCGATTAATTAAAAAAATCGATTTTTTTAAAATCGATTTTCATAAAAAATGGGGTAAAAAAAATAATGCACAACGTTAATAATCAAGTTTTCACTTTTGCCGGCACTCCCGGAGTGCAACCCGTCTTTTTTTATTATAATCATTTTCCCGGTCCTAAGGCCTTATTGACCGACTTCCAAAAAGGAGGAGGTAATACGTTCGGCTTTCGTTTCAGACAGAACGATATTTCATTGTTGCTACAACATAACAGTTATAGTTTTGGGTGTCATCCAGTCGTATTTGTGGTAAACTAAACCTCATTTATTTTCTGCTCATACTCTCCTTGAGAATGAGAGAGAAACATAAGTCCAGTAAGACGCTTCACGTCCATCTTGTTATGTAACTCAATTTAAGCCTAGTTTAATTTATACCCTTTAATTCCCACATTGTCATCCGGTCTACCTTTCTTTATCCCAGTACATATACAATATACATTATACAGGCATGGGGTGGAACAAAGATTGTAATTGTTAGATGTGTCGCATGGTGTAACTGACCAATAGACCTGGCAAAATGCTAATAAGTCTATGCCTTTTTTTAGATTCTTAGCTATTGTTTAATCTATTATTTTTATACACAAATTGTTAATTTAAAAAAAAACAGTTTAACTGGCGACATCTTATCCGGCCTTGAATGATGAGATGCAACAAAATTTTAGGAATTGTATTAAATCAGGATCAGCATATTTTATCACCATCTTCGTATTGCGGTTAAAAGCTAAGTTTCACCTTCGTAAAAACATACGAATAAAAATGCATTTTCTTGTCGGATAACCAGGTAAGTTACAACCTTTTTCTACGTCTCTATGAATAAAAACATTGGCATCTATAACTACTTTACGCATTTCGTCAGTCCATAGCACTTCCTGCCACATCTACGAATTTAAATCTTCTCTGGGGGTAATCTTCCGAAAATTAATTACGAGCAACGCCTTCAGGGAACTACGTATTACACAAATTACTCGACCTCCTCGCCTTAGGACATATTTTACTGGAATTTACAGTTGCGCCATACTAGGGGATTCGTATTACGATTAAATGTTACGTAACACTCATTACACTATTGTAGTTTATTGAGTTACTGTGTTGACTTTGGGATGTGTTTCTCTTCGAATGTAATACTCATTTGAAAATCATATACATAATACTTGTACATCACGTTTGCAATAAATAGGTCATTAGAGTGCGAAATATATATTTTTTTTTTAAATAAGGGGGCAAACGAGCAAACGGGTCACCTGATGGAAAGCAACTTCCGTCGCCCATGGACACTCGCAGCATCAGGAAGGGAAGGGAAGGGAATAGAGTAGGGGATTGGGCCTCCGGTAAACTCACTCACTCGGCGAAACAAGCGCAAAGAGCTGTTTCACGCCGGTATTCTGTGAGAACGTGGTATTTCTCCGGTCGAGCCGGCCCATTCGTGCCGAAGCATGTCTCTCCCACGTATAAATCATTATGAAATAATCAGCTTCAAATATTGAATTAATTTATATGAGTACAAATTCGAAGAATTATTACCTCAGTAATAAGTAATAACGCACATAATAAAAAAGCTACCTATTAACATAACATACAACTAACTCATTCCTAAAAGTTTATTGCTACAGTAAAAATAATATGAAACCTAACATTCAAATATTGATGAAATGTACCGGAAAGTTCCGCAGCACTGGAACTATTTCAGTTAAAGTTTTAATAATTCACTTGATTTAATGTAATTTCACGGAGAAACCGCAAGTGAGCTTACTTGTGCGGTGGCGGTGCTCGCGGTATGAATGGCTCGTTTGACACTGTTTTTAAAAATCAAATCTCGTATATTTTCATCTAAGGTAAACAAAAGTATAAATTGTTTGATCTCCAAGCTAAACGTAAACAGTACTATTGGAAAATTGCTAAGAATACAAAAATATGTGACGCATTAGTATAATTGCATATTACGGGATCATACAAGTAAAAATAACATACGAACAGTTGCGTACTATTATTTTGACTTGTGATCTAAAAGCTTTTTTTATAATTAATATAAGTTTTTCTCGTTTTTAATTTTACATTTTTACTCTGTAGTATTTAGATAAAAATTCTTACCTAAGCTGGATAATATTGATTCAATGTAATATTGTAAACCAGAGGTATCCAAATTAATGACATCAACGCAAACACCACCTCTTCTAGGCCCCTTCAGAGAGCATGTATAGTTTCTTGGAGGCTTTCGGCAAAAGGGTATGTGGTCAAATATACACAAGAGTACCTGAGGTGTACCTGGAGAGTGGAGAGCCAATCGGTTAAATATTTACGTACCGGAGTGGATCGGAGATGCTTTTAATGTGCTTGGCTCGGGCGTACATATTTAATGACGATGTAATCACTGCTGGATTCCGACGAGACAATTAATAATGCGCGTAATCAGAGCGGTAACGTAAAGCATTATATTATTAGCGGTTGATAATAATATAATGTATTAGAATAATTATTATTGCCACACAGACCGAAATTGTCCGTAGTTTTTCATTGAAGCTACATTTTTTGGAAGCAATAAGCATAGCAAAGCGAATTCTCAAGCAACCTTGATGCGACGATGATGATGCTATTTGTAGATAAGATATGCAAATGTTTATAAAGAAACTAGCTGTCCCGGCAAACGTTGCTTTGCCATAATAATATAAAGTATTTTGCCCATGAACGTAGAAAAAAAGGCGGACGGAGTCTTGTTATATACAAAACTGTGTCTTCACTTTTCTTCAGAGTCGGCCACGCACACATTCTGACGCCTGTCAAATGGTATGGACTAGTGCAAGAATGTGTGCGTGCGGACCGTGTACATACAGCCAGCTGGCCGACTCTGAACGACACAGTTTTGTGTATGGTGGAACTCCGTCCGCCTTTTTTTATACGTCCATGATTTTGCCCATATTATTTTATTGAAGTGACTAAATAAGTATGTCGCCATGGCAACGTCGATCGCTATCCCGTCACATGGTCGCCGTCAGTCTCAGGGTGTAATAGTTTACTATTATTTATTTAACAAATGCACTTATCAATATATAAAGTACCCAGTAGCCGATTCTCAGACCTACTGAATATGCATATAAAATTTGGTAAGAATCAGTAAAGCCGTTTCGGAGGAGTTGTTGGACTAACATTGTGACACGAGTATTTTATATATAAGATATATATTTTTTACATAATCTTATGCATAAACAATACTGATGCGTTCATACTCCTGGCTTCTAGGCGTACATGCATTTCGAATCTCGTAAATAGTAACAGTTGTCACTTATTTTTCCAGTCACCTTCATCACGCGACGAGTCGATGCGATAAATCAAACGTCCAGTCGCAAGGGACCATAAATACCCCGACTGACGGTCTGCGAGACCCGAGGTAATGAGATGAGGGAGTGGGCCTGCAGTGACAGGTTATGCATATATCATACACGTTACCGAGCAAAAGTTGGGCGTATTGGGAGTATGTATGTTGAAATCGGGGTAAGTATTTTTTATAAAAATTATATATTTTAAGGTTCTAATTCTGATCTTGTTGTGTCGCTTATGGTTTCATACAATAGTTATCGTGTTATATGTATGAGTATATAAATAGTACACTACTTTTAGAGTACAACATACTTTTGAGTTTTTCTCACTTTACTTGAAAGACCCTAAGGCAGTATTTTTCTAGGACAAGAAACAAGAAAAAAATAAACGAGAGCTAAACCATCGTAAAACAAATTATTTTTTAACGAAATTCGCATCGTTTCTAAATAATAATCACGAAGGCTATCCGTTACATTATTATTCGAGACTGTGATAAAGCTATCTAAAAAGTTAATTAATTTTGTATGTAAATTGAGTAAAATTTTATAATGGAGCTACGGGCGGAGATAATGAAATTGTAGAGTTCGCGTAACTCGCTAATTCGCCATTCAAATTATTTTCACGAAAAAATTGTAAAATGTCACTATCATTTTTATTAAATATTTGTATCCCACTGTGTATTTTCGGGAAAAAAGGCTGCTTGTCTAAACTGCCTGATTTGATAAAAATTCATTCGATAGTTTTTTGTGTAAAAGTATCAATTAATAATTTCCAAACTATACTTATAATATAATATGTCTCTGTAATTATAATTTGCTAATTTACTAATAAATGTTGCATGTCTGCCTGCATATTATAACTATCTACTGATAAACCTTAAAAAAATGTCGTGGAACATACTTGAGATAGGTAGTAGGTCCTTACTTACATCGAAGATATTTTTACCATTCATAACACATAACATATAACCCAAAATTCATATCCCTGCTAAAAATATCAAACATGAAAATTCCTTAACCAGTTTACGACGCGGCGGTTTTGACCCCACCATAATTTTTTATATGTATCGTTTCATTTCCGTTATACATACGAATGTGAGGAGAACGCGCTCGTTACACGTCATTAAGCGATACTTTACAGCAGACGGTCCTTGAGACCGCCTCCCCTGCCTGTAGTATCGGCTCACATACAGCCACTGGAAGGGTTAACCGAAAATCTTATGTTATGCAAAAGTTTTGAGGAATTGAGGGTTAATCTAAGCTGATGCTAGTTTGTGATTTGTGAATTTTATAGAGCGAGTTAGTTAAAGAATGAAAATGAGTAAGGTATCCATACTATCGTGTCTGTCTGTCTGTCTGTTACGTCTTCACGCCCAAACCGCTGAACCGATTTTGCTAAAATTTGGCATGGAGATACTTTAAGTCCCGAGAAAAAATAAAAGATACTTTTTATCCTGGAAAAATATACTTTTCCCGCATAATAAGTGATTTTTGGCGCAACAGAGTTGCGGGCGTCATCTAGTAAATAATACTTATGGAATAATATCCATAGATACTGTTTCTGAAATGACAATAAAAATGTATCGATTAAAAAGCTTTACAATCGCTTGATGAAATAACTACTAATCTAGCTATGCACTGTCAATCAATTTTCTTTCAAGCATTAAGTACCATATTTTACAATAAAATTCTATAGATCGACAAGGTTCAATTATCGGCACACAGTGATTTTTGAAACTAATTTTGTTTGTATAGTGCACTTGATAGACATTAAACAGCTGTTGCATACAGTATTAAGACACTTTTACAATGTCACCTATGTGCCACAAGATTTAACTATTCCATTCCAGTGCAGAGTACTCTATATCCGCAGTGCAGGTTCACTAACGCAATTTTTGTAACTAAACGTATGGCACATTAAATAAAATTCGCTCCGAGCTAATTCATGCAAATGGTATGTCGCCCTTTATTAATTAAGCCCAACTCCTAAACTCAGATCCAATTAAGCTTTGGCCACGTTTTTAACGTGGATTTTTAAAAAAATAGAAGGTGTTTCAATATATTTTAATCCAAAACAGTGTAATAGAAAATCCGCATATCCTTCAGCTGTTTGAAAAAAAGTTCTTTTAGATTTTTTGAAGAAAAAATGTTTAAAATGCTGCCTATAATTGATGGTTAAACCAATTCAGTACGGATGACACGTCAGCCGAGAAAATGGGCATTGACGGACCGACTGTTTAAAAGACTTTCCACCGTCTTGGTAGGCATTCGAAAATAAAAATCTTGTTCGTCTTATCAAAATGTAGCTACTCACAAACAATTAGCTTGTTAGTAATCACAAAAAAAATGTTCTAGGGCTCCCTCACTATTGCTTTCGCATCTGGACAATGAAAGTTGTACAATGTATTTAGTTTGTTCACAACACTGTCATTAAACTTAATACGTGTTTTATAAGTTGAAATAGAAATAAAGCGACATCATGAAAATGTTCAGTATAGAAAATGCACAAAGGAAAGGAAAAGTCCTTTGGGATGTAAAAAAGTCTATGACGAATTTTCGTATGCGAGACGAATCTAAAGACACTTTAAATCTAAAATAAGTAAATATTGAATTTCTGGTGTGGCGATTCATCGCAAGAATCATACATTTCTGCGGGACTTAAACTATACTACACCCTTTCCTGGTGCTCAAATAATCTGTAAATTTAATTAAAATCGGTTTAGCCGTTAACATACGTTAAAAAGTAACACAGAAACGTTACAAATTACAATTTATAATATTAATAATTGGCTTAAAACATAACCTTTGTAATGTGTAAAATAGTGACTTTAAACCACAGTAATACTGGGCATAAAACACAGTAATCGCAGCTAAAATTTTCACCTAAAGGCTTTGTTGTGTATTAAGTACGATGAAATTTGTACTAAAACTAGTGTTTTATGGGCTATACTTTTTTGTAGCACAATTCCGTTTTAGCTTTGATACTGTTTATATTTTATGCCAAGAAATAAAAAGGCATTGTGCAAACAACACGTTATTATTCTATGTATATTATGACGTACATAAAAAACACATTATATTAAAGTCAATTAGAGAAATTACAATGAAATAAGAATAAATAAAGTGTTTTTATTACATTGTGTGTTGTGTTCGTTGCGTTTTTAGTGTAAGCAGAAAATAGCGTTTTAAGTGCAATATTCGTTTTATTATTTGCTTGAAGTCCTTTGAGCAGACGGATATTTGTAATAGGACCTATTATTTCGTTAATATCTTTTAAATATCATCAAAAAGTAAAATAATGTGCAAATCCATATTGAATAGCGGCATTACTGGCTAAGGATCAGCACTGTTACTGTGATTAGCATCAAAAAGCTGTATTTGTAAACATATTTTAATCCAGACCCACCCAAAAGTAACTGCTCGTAGCTACTGCGGTAGTATAATAAGGCTGCACAATGTAGCCTTTGACAGAAAACGTAGTAGAAAACGTATTAATTATACGTCAAAAACTTCACTAAGCAAATCCAATCCAAATAATTCCACCAACTTCCGTTAAATCCTATGAAAAACGAAAGAGGTGTGATACTAATTCGAGCATTTTCTTTAACAGTCGTTGATGAAATTGGGCCTTACGTAATGATTAAAGTCTGAGTACCTCACAAGTTAAATTGAAGACACCGAAGAGTATTTTTGCATGTGACAAAAGGCCACGCAAATGTTCGGGGAACTTCGCTGTCTTGTCAGAGCGGGCCTTAAATTAATATGAATCTCTAATTTGAGCGTCACACGTGTTGCGAACTTGCAACTTTCCAGACTATGCCAAATTGGATAAACATGTACGCTGTTAGGCTCCCCGACTGCGAAATACGTGGCCGAACTCGCCAAACAATCGTCAGCGGTCGCGGCAAAAAATTTAGTAAACAACCTTTTATTTGATTTCTAACGAAGGCTGTCTTTTTTCTTCATCGTGAATTTCCGTTAAATTTTTGCAAGTGTGTAGACAAAATGTGACTGTTTTTCTAAAGTGCACAAATTATAAAAGATTTCATTTTATTTTAATATATCCTAATATATTAAGTATAACAGGCATTGTTACTGTATCAGACAGAGATTCACGTAGAAAAGAAAGCTAAGTCCATCCTAGGAATTAACCAAATTATTGTGGATTACTATAAATGTTGAATCTATGAACCCAGATAAGTTTTCTAGACGGGGAAGCAAATTTTTAATACGTGCGCGATTGAAAATGCAATAGAATCCCGTGTAGTGCGTTGCAGCACAGCGCGTTTGCAAATGAACGCGACTATAATACTAATAAAGATTGCATTGTTGCTGCAATGCCGAGAAACGTTAAAGAAACAGATTTTATCCGATATTATTATCATTATTATTGTAAGCTTATTTCTATTCTAGTAATGTTGAATTCATTTCTATGCAAAAGAATTCACATATTTTTATTACAAATCTTATTGGCGTACTCCACTGGTATTCGTTTTGTTTATCATTACAGAATATGGAAAAAAGTACCAAGTACATAGCTAGAAAAGTTGATTCTACGACTTTAAGCAGTACCGTATTCAACCAACTTGGGGCCCGTAGCACGTGCTACGAGCTGTACTACGATAACATTTTTTGACTGACACAATACGTTTATTGGCAAATTTAACTAACCCTAAAATATTTTCTTCAAATGTCCAGCTCGGTGAAGATTGACCAATGGCGGGATCTCTTACTACGAGTATATAGGTCACATATCACAAAACTAAATGATAATACTTTAGGATTTGTATGTGTCCCTTATAAAGCTCACTGTAAAAGTAGCAGCGCTGAAAGAGCAATTTTTTTGTGATTAGTATGGGCAAGCGCCCGATCGTCATGATTTTCCCCATACAAAAGTAAAAAAAGTTATTCTTTCAGCGCTGCAACTTTCACAGTAAACTTTATACTTGGGACTCATATACACCCTAAAGTATTATCACTCTCTTTTGTAATATCCTGTATATCTAGCCAGACCTGACCTAAACTTATTTTCTGGAAACTAAAAAACAAAACTAAACTTGTTTTCTACCTGCGATCATAATGTAACCAAGCGGATCTAATCTTCAGACGCGTTTTAATTTTCTTTTAGATGTAACATTTTAGAGGGATTTAAATAAAATTAGCGGGTAATTAAAAGCATCGCCGTGGAAAGTCAAGCTGCAGCTTAAATCAATTAGATCCACGCCAGGTCAGGACTCAGGCCACATTGCTTCATTGCGTCGCGTAACCGCAATGGAATACGCAATATAAATACGTTGTCACATTTGCGTTGCGTTGATGCGTCATAAACTAGGCGTTGACAGTGTAGCTTTCTAGTTTCTACTTCTTCATTTCACGTCCGTTGTTCCTTCAAAACATTCGAGACGACAACGCAACCGCATCGTTAAGGCGTATCTATCACAAAACATATTACATTATGTAAAACCTCCCTCCCTCCCTGATAACCTCATGCCGCAACGCAATGAAGTAACGTGGCCTCGCTCTCAGACTTGCAATAAATCTGTTTTAGAGCCAAGACGAATCGCGTTAAGATCGCACTGAAAAATTTACTAATTCTGAAGTAATGTTGGTTCGCGAGCTGCAATTTAATATCATTAGCTAGCGAGGATTGCTCAAAACAATCATAATAATATTATGATAGGAAGTATCCTACTACATAATATATATAACTACATAATATTAATGTAAGTGGAAAGTATACCTCTAGATTAGGTTTTACTACGTTTACAGTTCGGAAAATTATTGGCTTTATTAATAAGCTACAGGTTACGAAGAAACTATTTGGTAATCTGCGCCTCAGGTTCAGCAGAAGTTGTATGTAGTTTTGTTTTTTTTAGATGAATCGATTGATTTTCAAGGCTTTAACAATTAATAAGAACGCGTTTGATCACAATGATAATATTTATTAGTTAGACGATTATTGTAACAAAACTGTCTTGAAACAATATGAAAGCACTTACTAACGTTGAATTAAAATGACAGCAAAAATATAATTCCACAAATCGTACTCGGTCTGTCTCACAGACACAAACGCTTAGATGAATTTGCCTGCATTGTGCAATTGTCACGATTGTGATATTTTGCTCGTCACAATCTTATTCATTGTGCTCGAAAAGATAACCATTTTACTGCTGCCACTTTGTATGAAATTACTTCTATAAAGTGAATTCCTTTACAGTAACAAAGCCCGATTGAAATGAACTTGCTATTAATCATCCCTACTAATATTATAAATGCGAAAGTGTCTGTTTGTTTGTCTGTTCTTCACGTCAAACCGCTGAACCGATATTGCTGGAATTTGGCATGGAGATATTTTGAGTCCCGGTATTTCCAACTAATTTCTTACGACTTACTACAATAACTAGATTTTATCAGCACCTTCGTTTGCCGGTTGGAAACCATGCCTTACTTAGGGCCGATTCACACCGGATCGGCAGCGGCCGGCAGCGGTCGGCAGAGGCGCGGCGAGCCCTTTTAGAAGTTTTCAAGCGATACTAGTAGTTATAAGTATGTAAATAAAGTTTAAAATTATTTCACACTAAAAGTGCACTTCGCGCCGCTGCCGGCCGCTGCCGATCCGGTGTGAATCGGCCCTTATTATCCAGATTTTCCGTAACTGAAAGACCCACACACTTTTGAATTTTCTATATTGTTTTCGATTATGTTACATATTATATTTTTTATTGATTAACTGTTATGTAGCAGCTAAGCTAGGTTTATCTTGTGCTTGCAAATCAAGGATTTTTTTGCATTAAACTTTTTTAACAGTAAAATATTCCAAATGAAACTGGCCGTAAGAAAGTAAAATACAGTAAGAAGGCTGAGTTATGTTACGCAGGTGCAGGCAAGCTCCACTAATTAAGACAATCTCTTAATTGGATACTTGTCCCCTTCAATTAAAGGTTATGTATTGTTTCCCATAAGCGACATGTATTTTGCATAATATTTTATGCTCAAAAAATATTATATTTCAATATTTATATAATAAAAATCTAGTATTCTCAACTCAACTACCACTTCAACATGAAAATTGAAATATGTAAAATAAATAAAAATTTATACAATAAAATTAATGATGACAAGGAAGTAACTAACAAAGCTCTATCAACTACCACCGATGACAAAAGATTTAAATGTCCAGTTCCGAAGTTAATTGAATTATATACATTTTTAAAATAAGCAACTTTCCGGCATGAGGGAAAAACATACTATACATAGTAATTGCAGATTTACCGCGAACATTCGCACTTTACATCGTCATTATTCATTTCCCTTGACATTAACAAGTACAAGTAGCAATTATAAATGAAACAAAAGAAATTCACAGAAAAACAACGTAACATTTTTGACAAGATTCCGTGATCAAATTATAATTTTATGCGAACGAGGAAAAGTGAAAAACATATTGTGTTAATTACCTACAATTTTCTTGCCACGAATAATAGTGGAGTTCCCATGAAAACTTTTCTATAAGCCTTATTGTATCTTTTGTGCAGAGAATTCCGAAAAAGGTCCCTTTTGTCGAGATTGAATATTTGAAAGCTACACAAAGATGAAAGCGATATCTGTTGTTTGTTTTTAAAAGCTGACAAATTCCTAACAATCGTATATCAATACAGACTTGGTCCATTGTCACCTTCTATTTGGAATCGATTTATACGACTCTTTGACATGTAAAAGGAAACATAACAGGGCATTTATCACCGGCACACGGCGCCCGCCACCGATAGCCTCTATGTAGAGGGGTTACACACTGAGTGATCGCTGTGGAAAATATTTCTAGTGTTTTTTTACGGCTGCACTGAAAGTATATAAACTTAAATTTTGTGAAGATTCGAATAAAAACTCTTTATTAAAGAGTTGATAGAAGATGTATGGAAGATAAAATAATTAAGTTGTGTTACAGCCAAAAGGCTACTCTGTCCTAGGAGCACAATATATTTTGTTAATAATTTGTTTGACAACATTAATTTGTTACTCGTCAGTATTTTTTACTTATTAGTAGCCTTGCTGAGACATAGGTTTATTCATTGGCCAACGTAGATTTTTTAAAGAGATACCTTGCCACTGTGATTTTGTGTGCAAAATGGAAACCGTGAAGAAGATTAACAATTATACTGTATTGAAAAGTACAGTGTAATTAAGGTACAGGGAATATCCCATTAAATTTATTTTTCTGAACTCTATTGAAGGCAATAAATAGTAAGGGAGCCCTAGAACAATTTTTTTTGTGATTACTAACAAACTAAATTTTTGTGACTAGCTACATTTTGATAAGACGAACAACATTTTTATTTTCGAAAAATCTCGAAAGTGGTAGCTAACAGAGATAGAAAGGATTTCATACTTTGACTTGATGGTCCTAAAATATGGATTGTTTTATTTGTAGGACAAGGTTACTCTTAAATTATATAACTATTAATCTACCAATATACAAAAAATCAGCTGGTTAGGGTTCCGTTTTAGGGTACAGTAGTCAACCATGCTTTGTAGATTGCAGAACCCTAAAACCTCACTCACTACAAATCTTTGCCTATATTTAGTTCCCAATCACATAATTAGAAACAAAAGTAAACATAATACGTTTTTGCCTATTACCGAAGCCTGGGAATGTTCATGATATACCGGTAAAGAAAACCGTATTTTCTCAAAAGCTTTTCATTAGGACATTCCCTGTTCTTTGCCTGTACCCTTCAATTGTTACAGTCCTTCAGGGTTCCATCACTACAGGAATGAACAAGGTCCTTTAAATGTATATGAATATTGTATGAACTGGCCCGTGGGAGACGCTCCGCGGATAAACGCCTGTTTTAGAACGTAAATGTTGGAATTTTTCAGTGCACATCGAGACACCTTACTGCGCACTATATTCTATTTGATGTCAGGTAAAAATTTTAACCTCCTTTTACTTACCTTATTTAAAAAACAAAGCTCAAAAGCTGTTTTGCGCTCGGTAGCCTTTTGTGTTACAAACATTTTCATACTAAAAATAACACGTATGTTATTTGAGCATACATTTTTATAATCTTGAAAAGATGGGTGAAAGGGAAAATTACTGCAGATGTTTTCCGGGTAGTTTTATTTGTAATATGAAGGTATACTGTATATAAATAGGTAAATATTTTTTACAATAGTTACTATAATTTTCATTTTATCTCATCACTGGCTAAATTGACCAATATTTGCCAGTCTTTAATTATTAGAAAACTTCAAGACAGAAAAAGACATTCGAACAGACAGAGTGGTCAATTTCTTGGGGATATTGCCATTCTATATATCCATTTCTCTCAATACAATATAATCTGACCCTTTAGCTAAAACTTTTTCTTTATCGCTTCGTTATAGAATCGTCGATTAAAATGTATGGAGTTGACATAAGCGTTCGTTACATGACGTTGACGTTCGACTCGTGTTATGTCAATTCCATACATTTTGATCGGTGATTCTATAAGGAAGTTATAAAGAAAAGATCTTGGCTGCAGGCTCAGGCGATCATGGACCAACGTAGAAAGGCTACATAAGTATTTATACTCTACGTGATACGTCAATGATATTTTTGTTTCGAACTTTGTTTTCGTATCGACGAAAAGGTCCCTGCAGAATAGAGATATTAATTAATAACGATGTTATTCGACACAAAGTGAAAACAAGAGGGCAAAGTAATCAGAGTTACTTTGTTTTGATACAAAATATTTTTCAATACTTCAATCATTTCTCGTGGAATTAATTGATCGCGATGTTGTGGTTACTCCAAACGAACTTTTGTAATTAATTTCTTAGGAAGTTCGCATTTTAACGAATCGTTATTTAGGTTATTGAGACGTTTACGAGATGTAGGTTTAGTATTTTAAGTAGGCACTTAAAATATTTTGTAAACATTTTGTTTGACTTCGTTTAAGGTTTTACATGATTTTATGTTATGCTTTTCAAGGACCATGGTTGAGTTAGTATAATATGTGATTTTTGTACTGCTGTTGCTATTTTAACTGGGTACTAAGTAGTATTATATTTTCTAGTTTATATAGTAAGTATATAATGTGTATATCCATAGATACATGGTACAGGGCATCGACTCATATCACAGACAATGCTTTACGTAAAATTTTATACATTTTCAATATCTAACTTCGGTATCAAAATTAATGAATAAATTAATGGTCTGTATCCTGAGCCCCTATCGCTTCTTTATAGAATCGCCTATCAAAAATGTACAGAATTGATTTAAGCTTTCGATAATATTATGATGTCGACATTTGACTGTCATCTCCATTCTATACAGTATACATTTTGATCACCGATTCTATTAAAGAAGAGATAAAGAAAACTTATTGCCTAGGGGCTTTTGTATCATAATAAACTAACCATCAAATCCAAAATGGCCGTATCCATGTAGAATGGTCTCGAGTTGTATGTTTGACATCGAGTTGGTCTCCCAACTTGGAGAAGCTCGATCCGCAGTACCCACTGCAACACTCCACTGAATTCCAACTCCGTCACCATTTATTTTATAACTGAATAAACCCGATGCTTTCGTTGTTAACTATTTATTATTTTCTTTTCTTTATATAATTTAATTAATGTGTTGTTGTGATGATATCTTGATTTTATTAAGTTTCATATTAATCGAAGTCGAGGTTTTGCACATCCTATATTTTAAGGACGGTCTGGACTTATGAATTACATAACGATAAATTAAGAAATTTTAAAACAGCCCTTAAGAAATTTAAGTAGATCAAACTCCAATTTTGCAGCACTGAGCGGCTGATGATGATGAACTATAGCTAAGAACTTGCTCGACAATGGCAGATTTCAAACAAACAAAACTAAACAAAATCGGTCCACCCGCTTGGATGCTACTATGCCACGGACAGACACACATGTGTGTGTATCTATGTAGATAGACAGACACGTCAAACTTACAACACCCCTCTTTTTGCTGGGGGTTAATAAAGACAGATCTTTCTACAAAAGCTAGTTACGGACGAAATGTGGGGCAATCTAATTAACGGTAGCCTCCAAGCAAGATTTAAGAGATTTAATCTCGACTATAATAATTACACTATAAATTAAAATAGCAATTTAAACATGTTGCGTGGCGTCTGCGACATTGTTTATGCATGCCCGTGCTGGCTGGGGCTTCAGACACCCTTTTAATCTCAAAAGTATATTGTTACGGAGCAATTTAGATCCCATCTGAGGGGAACCGAGATCACAGCGAGGTGAAAGGGTTATAAGTGTCGGAATATGAAAAAAAATCATAAATACTAAAAGCGTCTTCAATTTTTACATCAAGTTTTTTTTCATAGTGTGTAAGATATTAGGTTCTTTTTGTGGGTTAAAACGTGGTTAAAACATTGCAAACTTCTTATTATAATTAGGTACTATTGCTTAAAACTGATTTCAATATCTGTTGACCACTTTGTAGGTTTTGATAAAGTGATCCCAAAAGATTATTTTTTGGCACTGGTTGATTCATAAACTGAAATTGAATGCGAATTTGACATAATATTTGTTATGAAAATATTATTTTAAAAGGATTTTGTATCAAATTAAAAGATTTTGTATCAAATTTAAAAATACAACCATAGCCGCAATTGCAACTTGTTTTTAAATGGATTTTAAATTTTTACATTTTTTTCGATAATTGCTTCACACACAGAGCATGTTCGTTTTGTAAATAATAATGGTGGGTTAGCTGGAACGCAATGAAAAATTCAACCAAAAAGAATTGGAATCCAATAAAAATACATTTAAAAGGGAATGGATAGGAATACAGTTACAAACTCAATTTGTGTCGCAATCATAAAAATTGATAGCGACCAAAAAAAACACAAAACGTTCACAGTTAATACTCCAGTTTTTTTCTACACGTTATCGAAAAACAAAGGCAGTCATCAGAAGAGACGAGTGATATCAAATTCAATTTGAGAGGTGCGGATTGAGGAGGGTCCGATGATGGGACGACACGCGTCAGTCCTGAATCCTGATACTTAGCGCGTCATCATTTCACGTTTTAATATGGGCAAAATTAGTCTGAAATAAAATTTTATTAAAAGTTATCCTACGATTTTAAGTAACATAATTTTAGTAGGTAATTCTTTGAAATATATAGATGCGAATGATTTCATAGGCAGGAGGCGGATCTACATTAATTGGTCGAGTTATGACGACAGATCTGTAAATAATTATTTAACTCACAGCTATAATATAATAATTAATAATATTATCTTCTCAGCATAATATAATGATTTTAAAATAATGCAGTCTCTTAATAAGACCGTATTAAAAGACTTTTTTTTACTTACAATTTATTTTAATGAACCTTGGCGAGAGAACAATGACAAAGAATACAAAATCATCTCGTATGAAGTATTTAAGAATGATATCAGTACGGTAGGTAGATCTAATAAGTCTGCTATTAGATCTTCCTACAGAATGTTTATAATCCGTCCTCACCTTAACTCATAAACATAATGTTTTTAAAACCAGATGAAAAAACCATCAGAAATCACATGCTCTACTAACCTCTGTAATTGCAGTTATTCATTTCTGCGTTTATTATATTCATGAATGAATATTCAAATTGAATGGACTCCATAGTTTGTTCAGCTGTCTATAACTTTTTATTTATTTATAATATTTTATTTATACTTTTTATATTATAATAATATTATCTATGGACGCTTCACACCACGTCAGTCTGGCCCCGTGCTAAGTACCTGAAGGACTTGTGTTACAGGTACCAGACAACGGATATATTATATTTAATACTTTTATACTAAGTATACATATAAATTATTTAAGACTTTTATTATAATATGATACTTATATTTAATACACATCCATGACCCAGGAACTTTGAAAACTTTTTGTTCCATCGGCAGGACTCGAACGCGCGACCCCCGGCTTGAGCTACCAACAGCCCACCAACTGAGCCACAGAGGCTCTAACTTTATTCCTATAATGATATTTTGAGTATGTACTTACTAAAGTAATATTAAAATGGATATCTTAAGTATTTATTTCACATTTTGCGAATAATATTTGTCATACTCAGACTTTAAAATAATTGTAAAACACGAACTTTCGTATACATTATTAAGTCATCGACATGGGATAACTAATAATATTACTAAAAATAACTCGAAATCGATTTTCGTAAAATTATTCTATTGCCTATTAACTAAGTAAAACTAATCTAAACTAATAATTAACAATATTTTGCCTTGCGTTGCAGAAAACTGTTTTATCTGAAAAGTTAATCGCTTCAGTAGTAAATTTCACGTAAAACCTACACAATAATATCAGTTGAAACATATTAAATATTAAATGAGAACTTTAAATTATTAACTTGATAAAAATCCTAGATTAAAAATTCTTTTCGCTCGGAATGTACCTCACGTCTACTGAATTTATAATGCACTTAGACTCCTAGATAATGTATATTGCACTGCACATTATTAACTTTCATAAACGTAAAAATATTTAATCATAAAAATAAAGTGTGTGCGGAAAACTCTGGATCATATTTAAAGCTGACTAAGAAACTAAAATTAAGTTTATTGTATAATAATTCATACAGTAATTTACCGAATGTATGCTTGCTAGGTGGAATCATACATTCGGTAAATTACTGTATGAATTATTATACAATATACTATATATTATACAATATATTGTATAATATATAATATTATATTGTATATTGTGTAATATACAATAAAACCTAAGGAATTTTTAGAAAAAACTAACACTTTCAAAACTTTCTTACAATATGATCTCTACCACAAATTCAGGAATAATCCTAAGGAGATATTAAGCATTAAGCAGCGTAATAATCTCGTCTGCAACGTTTAAAAAATTGAGATGATAAAAAAATGTGTCTCAAATATTTTTTAGACTGTAAATAATAATTATTATCGTATGAGAATAAAACAAAAACTATCTTACTAGAACCTTACATAAAGTAACGACGTATGAATAAACCAAACTCTAAAATTAAAGTCTTAATTTGTTTATGAAACAAACAAAATATAAACTTAACAGTTAGTAGTAAGACTGTTGTAAAAGTAGATAATTTAACCGTTTTAATAGTTAAGAACATTTTCACCATTCGGGCACAAACTAAGAGGAAATTCTAATTAAGTTAACTAAGTTGAACGTGGACGAACTTAAGCTTGGACAGTAAAAGTATATCACTTTTAGTCTTTATAACACAAAATAAACTTACAGGATTTCATTTTGCTTTTTTGCATCATAGGTGGGATTTCTCAAAGTTTCCCTTTTAGGATCGTAGACAGCATATTTTTAAGGTATGATCGGAATAGAAACTCTGAAAATTGAGAATTTTTGAGCAACCTAAAAGTACTGTTTTTCCAAATTACTCTCAGATGTTTTGGGAGATCTTAGATCACTATGCAGTTCCTCTACGGGAGTTCATTAAATTATAATGCCAAAACATAGCGATGTGTTTATTTTACAATTTCAAGATTGTACCATCGAGGAAATTGATTCCTAGGCAGTCGACAGACCAACGTCATCCTCTCTGATAGTACAATAAACACATCACTAAAAGTATGGCTTCTAGATATAAAAGACAAAAAAAGCGATTCTTCATACTCAGTTACCATGAAAGCCTTTATAAAGAATACCACAAAAGTGTTAGTTACAATCAACTTACCCATACTAACGAGCAGCAATAAAACATGCCTACACGGTGCGGTGTAATTTCTTTATCTCCCAACGCCAGCCAGCATTTGTCGCTCTCATCATAAAGGGGGATATGAATTATTATTGCCGAGTGAGCGCTGAAAAGTTTCTGTGCTGAGCGACTTGAGTTAAGATCGTCATTTGTTTTATTTATATTAAAGCGAATGGAATGTTTTAAATTTTCAAGGAGTGATAGCGTGAAATGTCGTCGTGTTGATTTTATATGACATACATTCTGGTTCCTAAGAGTCGCTAAGGACCTACTCTTACTATTTGATATCAATATGGCATTGAAATGTTGTGTAGTTAGAAGTAGCAATGAGTAAAATGTTTGAAAACATTTTAAAAAGCATAAGAAAACTAACTGAAATATAAGTGCGGCCCACATACATTCCGGCACAAAAAATTACAACTTCAAGAAAGGCTTACAGCTCTCAGACGGCTGAGGTATGCCCGAAAAAAATTAATGATTGCAAAGAGAAAAAACTTAGAAGGAACGGGCTTCGTCTTTCCGAGTTATAAAAGGTAAGAAAGAGCTGCATTTAGTGAATGCCCATTCACAGGCGGGCTTCAGCGACCGCGCTTTCTGAGTGCTTTACGAATGCAACTCTCTTTGAAGGGTTTTCTACTTTTTTCGACAATCAGACTTTTTAAAATATACCAAACGTTTGAAGGAAACTTTATATAATTTGAATTTCTTAGCCGATCGCTCGCTCATCGGTTTTAGCTGAGCTGAAATCTGGATGAAAAATATAGCTCGCCTTGCGATTCTTGTTTCATTTAAGTGTCTAGTTTTAGATGTAAAGGATTGCTTAAACACAGGTTTCGTATATAATATTTTTTTAAATATGCGATACACGTAAACACATGATATACTTTATCACCTTTCGTATAATATGATATTTTTTACACGTAAACACATACTTTATCTAACTATCCTGATCTAAGGAAACTGGCAATCGATACTAATAGACAACATTTAGCTAAATTGGCGACATTTTAAAACGAAAATATTTTAAGTACTTTTGTAAGTTTTATAAGTATTTTATATCCAAACTAAGACGGTGGTAGCAACTAAGTCTTGAACTGCATCCGACCGTCTTAAGAACCTTCACTCGAGGTTTTAGTAAAATTCACATCAAAGCCTTTCCGAGCCGTTGCTTGAATTTTCCATTATACTTGTTCAAAGGTGAATTTACATTAGCTAGTTGCTATTTGATTCAAAAACCCGAAACCACTAAAGACTAGTAACCTTAATAAATTTTACGAAGCCTAAGTAATAAAACTGTTTCACTGAAAAAAAGGTTTTATGGAAACATTCTTAAAATTATTTCTTTCATCCTAAATTCTTGGAGCAACGGCCTTATTACATTATCGTTACTCAAAGTGTTATTTGGGCATTCAATATTGAATATAGGTTGAGTGATTTGATTTGTTCTACTTAGCACCAACTATTTTTCCTAACTGACTTGAAAGAAAATATTATAGTCTTTTGGAAACATTCGACTTTCACACAATATTATTCTTCCACACCATAGAAAAAAAGTAACTTATATATACGGTCGAATTAAGAAACGTCCTCCTTTTTATAAGTCGGTTAAAAACGAGGTTATAGAAGAAGCAATTGAGTAAGCTGAACAATGATAATATTATGACGTATTTGAATAAGTACCAACTACCACGGTACGCTGCATTATATTATTAGCAAAATATTTAAATTTTAGAGCTTTTCTAAACTTCATCCGATATTCTCTTTTACTTTATAATATCTATCAAGTCCAGCTACGTTCTAGACAAAGCTGGAATACCTTCAAAACGCGCGGTCTCAGACAATCCGCTAATAATTTCCGTTATGACGGATTAAATGGCGGAATTAAGTCGCATCCTGCAAAATGATTCTTAAGGTGTTGATTTCTTTTGAATATTCAGTCTTCTTAGATTTTAATTTAATGGTAATGAAATAATTACTTGCTCGTTTTATTATGATTTAAATGAGTTAAAACTCTTAGCAATGAGCTGCTATGGATTGCGAAGCGTCTTATTTTAACACAAATGACTTCAGATAACCATTAAGTTAACTATCAATTATCATACAATATACACACATGTTGACTACAATGATGGGCAATCATAGACAATAAATGCCTTTCTACTGCAGGTTTCATAATCTGTATTAGCACATAATTGGGAGAATGTTGAGGACGCCTAGTTAAAGGATTTGAACGTAAATCAAAACGTATCGGTGAAAGGATGAGCGAGTCATGAATTTTTGCGTGTGCATAGTTAAAATACATTTGAACAAAAAGTTTTAAATGAAAAGAAGTATCCGGATTGGCGATACCGGTTCGGACCGGATTCCGATAGTTTTCAAAAAGAAATTCTCGGATGGTGGAATTAGATTTGCGAAACTGAGACGTGCCTTCACTAAGAACGAATGAGGATACTTCCGTATCCATGTTAAATATACCGTCACATGTTTTAAAGTTGAGCTAAGTTTAAGTTTTATTTCAGAAATTTACTGTGCAATATAGGTAAAAATAATGCTTCATTTTTTATGGATTTGGATATTTTGATTGGCACAGTTAAGTGTTTAATATAGTAAGCAATAATAATAGTGTGTAATATATTAAAATGTCTATCATCTAAGGTCAGGTTCACACGCCACAATCCTGCACGTTTCTTGCACGTTTTTTTGCAGTATACGTCTTAACGAATAAATTTATAGTTAATAAATAGTAATTTATAGTTAACCATTCACACGTTATTGTGTTTTTGCATCATGTTTTTGCAGCAAAAGATGCAGGATTGTGCCGTGTGAACCAAGTTTCGAATTGTATAAAAAGTTCTATTTTCATGCCTTAAATAATAACAATAGGTTTCTGGCCTACTCAAGCATACTCATCTGCACGTCTCAAGTAGTGCAGCTTACAACTGTAAATAGAAACAGCAGCTTAAACTTAACAACTCAAAGGAGTATCGTACACCTTGTAGGTACAGGTAGACACTTGAAATGTTCACAAAATCCTGAATTATATCTGTGCTTAAATATAAAAAACACAATTTTTGCTCTATAATAGCACAGAACCATTCGTGTGCGAGTCCAACTCTTGTCCTTTTTTTTTTTAATATGACTCGTCGTTCTCGTTCTTTGATTTGTTGTTGACACAAATACATTGACGTTATCAAGATAAAATTTACTTAAAAATTGGCGCAAACGAGCTACTCCTGAGGTAAAAAGCGGTACAAGTTTTAATAACTGTACAGGTTTTACCATGGACAAAAAACCATACTTATAATAAATATAAATCCAAAAGTGTATCTGTGTGTCTGTAATCTCTTGTATTAATTTAATTGAAATTAATTAATGGAGATAATAAATAACTTAAGGCATGGGAAAGCACAGATGATAGCTTTTATCAAATTCTCTAGTTTCTTAAAAAACATTTGCCGGCATGAAACATATTTTTAAACACAGTGCTACACGCGGTTTATTAGGGAAAATGACTTGTGATATTTTCACAAGGTAATTCAGGGTATCAACCAGCTTCATACCAAATTTTATTAAAATTAGTCCAGCCGTTTAGACGTGACGCAACAAACATACAAACTCACAAACTTTCGCCTTTATCATATTAGTGTGATTTTAATATAATAGTAAATAGGTCATCAAGCATAAAAAAATTGACAACTCATCGCAATCGGTAAGACGAATTAAAAAATCGATACTCTAAAACCATTATCATGATCTACCGCTTGCTGTCGCCTGTGGCCCGTATACGCTGTCATCCAATTACATTTCAGCTGACGTGTTTGCTACGTGCGTAATCTCTGGCAATTACTGCAGGCCCTTCAGCCAAGACGTTTTCTTTGTCGCTTTTCTATGGAATCGCCGGTTAAAATGTATAGAATTGACAAGACATAAGTCGAATATCGACTATATATGGATATTTAAGATAACGTGTACTACTTGAAGGAAATAAAGATTTATTTATTTATATTATCGAACGCTTATGTCAATTCCATACATTTTGATCGGCGATTCTACAAATAATAAGCTATAAAGAAAACGTTCTATCTAGGGGTTCAGATCGTTTACGTGAGAGTCAATTGTGTCACCGGTTGCTCTATCTTGGTATGAGCTGCATTGATGCTCGATTTTTGATGTTTTTTGACATTTCTATTCACTAGCTCATCTGATTGGGTAGCGTCAAATCATTGAAGAATTAACAATCAGGCATCTGATAGAATTTTTGGCGCGAAAAATAGAGTGCCGGGATTGAAAGTAATAATTTCATCTTATTAGTGAACTCTCTTTTCAACGCAAACTTGACCATAAATAGGAAGATTTTTTTCAAGTATGACAATATTTTTTGTGAAAATGTATGTAAGCACTACACATTCGACAATCGACATACATGCCGTTGATATTTTTACACCTTATAATATGTAAAGGTTCCTGTTCTTTTGAGGTTTTGTATCTTAAATAATATCACATCACACTACATGCTTCAGTGAGTTTACCCTCAAGAAAATTTCACGTCGGCGTCGTCACTCCATTCTTATCTACAAAAGGTTCGACAGAGATTGCCCAACGTGAGTTACCTCAAAAAACCTAACGCCATACGCCCTGTGCAATATAAAGGATGTTGTAATAATTCAATCTTAGGAAAAGGTTAGACTTTCCGCTTTATATTTTTGTGAGTTCAAAAATGAATATTTATCTGCGATGAAATGAATATTATTATTATGTTCATTTACTATAACGCTAAATCATTTTTTTAAACAATAATTTTTAATCAAAGCGCACGGAGTGCGCGGCCAAGTTCCAGCAGGCCGCGCGCATGCCGTGCACTATTTACACGAACCGTTTCGACGCACTTTTGACCCCCCCGTAGCTCAGTCCCTATTGCGAGTTCAAAGATTAAATTTTACCTACGTAATTATGTACTAGTACTTAAGCAGTATACCCAATTTCATAGTAGCTTCGGTAGATCCTGAAATATGTCCCTGTAAAAATAGCAAATTTTGGCACTGACTCACTTACTCACTCACTGACCGGTAATCAAAACCTCTAGGCCACTTCCAATTGCCCTAGCGTTATGAAATTTGGCACACAGGTCGTTTGTTATATGTAGATTAACAAAAAATTAAGAAATTTAAGAAATCAGTCAAGCGTGAGTCGGTTCATCTACGAACTTTAGATACCACTTCCAATTTTCCTAACGTAATGATATTTGACACTCAGGTCGTGTGTTATAATATATAGATTAATAAAAAATTAAGAAATTTAAGAAATCGGTCAAGCGTGAATCAGCTCCTCTACGAACTATAGGTAAAAATTCTTATACGCCAGTGATACAATGAGAATACAATGAGGAGGGTGGGAGGATGGGGGGGGAGGGTTAGTTTAAAATGTTGTCATCATATTTGCATACTGTATAGCTTATTAATCCTTCGATCGCGGATTCTTGAAAATCTATCGTTTACGCGGTCGAATTCGACCGCTTGGGAATTGATATAGGTTAAATAAATACTGTTTACTTTAAAAAATTCGCTTCTATTGATAGTTTAACAAATACAACTAGCGCCATATATCGAAGGTATTGTTTACGTCGGGTATGGCACAAAAAGAAAAAAATGCCTAAGTATAATTTCTTGAACAAAAAGTATTGAAATCCCACCAAAAACATACCTGTGAAAATGGGGCCAAGTTCCTATCGGCAAAGTTTTGGTCTAAAAAAGAGTTGAAATCCAATCCAATGCCAAGTTTAGATGCACTTCATCGATCGTTATCATTTTCATCAACAGTCTGATCCATAATACTTCTAAATTTGAACTTGGCAGGTTTTCGTGCTATGCGTAACTCTTGATTAATTGTATAATTTTATAATAATAACATAATTAAATTAACCTACCACGTTCAAATTAGAAGTATTATGGATCAGACTGTTGATGAAAATGATAACGATCGATGAAGTGCATCTAAACTTGGCATTGGATTGGATTTCAACTCTTTTTTAGACCAAAACTTTGCCGATAGGAACTTGGCCCCATTTTCACAGGTATGTTTTTGGTGGGATATATTATTACTCTATTTATAACTTTACCTTAATCATCAATATTATCTTGTTTTTCTGTTTCGGCACTATAGGTCTACTGTAAATATTTAAAAGTTATGCTACAATCTACACGCATTCACAAAAAAAAAACTGCACAAATTTTCTTTCAGGTCCTATTTACATTCCTTACATAAAAAAACATTTCCACGAGTCTTTAAAATATCTATTAAGGTAAAACGTTTCTTGCGACAAAGTTTTATGGTTTGTAAAATATTGAGGGTATAAATAAAACAGCTGTCATGTATAGCACGTCCTCGCGCGCCGTATTTTATCTCGGATTCTCTTATTCGGGAAGTAAAAAATGGACGGCGGAAAAAATTCAAACGCGTACAGTTTAAAACAAAAGTCCCTGTTCTAGTGTTGGTACCGTTAATTGGAACGTTCCTGTGACGTCACGCATCGCCCGGGGCTGTCTGCGTTGTATGTGAATAATAGAAACGATATTTCAAGTTATTCATTCCAAAGAATCTAGTATAAAAATATATCCGCGGTAGTACGTTTTGCAAAACTAAATAATGACACTATACTACAATAATTAATAAAAAATACTATGTTGCTCACAATTTCCTTGCACCAAAATTCATTTATCGCGCGGGGACCGTACATTTTTCAGGATAATAAATAACCTATGTCCTATCCAGTAACTCAAAGTATCTTTATCCCAAAATATTTCATTAAAATTCGTTTAGCGGCTTAAGCGCGAAGAGGTAACAGATATACTAATCGTAGCACTGTCAAACAGATTATCGAAATTTAAATCAATCTAGGATCTGTAAATGTTTTCTAAAAAAATATTTTAGTAACATTACAATAATTATTGTGATCACTTTCAGATGTATCTGCTACGTAAAAACTAACAAACACAAAGTACATAAACCCTTAAAGAATCGGATATCATTTAAGTGGATATGACTAACAGTATTTAACCCTTTCCACCCCATCTATAATACCTCCCCTTAAAGACACTCCGTCACGCCAAAGATCGCGAAAGTTTATTACAACTTGCCAACAGTTGTAGTTAAGAAAACCGTACAATAAATTTCGAGCAAAAAGTTAAAATAAGTTGTGAGTTATAACGCCATTTCACGTTATTATGGCACTATGATTTACGTTTGTAACTTTAAACTAATATTTATTTGTATAGAAAGCGATCCAGATGTTAGGGGAAATTAAATTTACACAGGAAAATTAAGTATGAAGTTTGTTTAGGTTGCAATTTGTTAATTAAGTAAAATTAGACCCCCACGCTTAAGGGGGCGACTAACCCAAAATTTTCGATGTTATAATTCATTTTTATACTTGAAAATAAATCCCAAATTGTTTCATTTTCTAAAATTAGATACTACATTATATTTCCAAGAATTCGATCTGAGCAAAAACACGATATCTTAAAATTTTCTCGATAGAAAAAAATCACAAAGATGCATCTAATCACGAATTTTTTATTTATTTTCATAACCGTGCATTGAACTAAGTTAATATTTTAACACATTCTATAAAATTCTATCATTGAGAAACCGACCTAGCGGTTTTTTAGAATGTCGTATATTTATCAAGTTATTGAGAAAAAACTGATTTGGCGATGAATCCGCGTCGTCCTTTTTCACCTGGCATATGAAAGACGGGCGTGAGTGTAAAGAGAGAAGGACAATGTTTGATTTTTTGGGTTAGTCGCCTTCTTAAGTAAAATTTAAACACAAATAAAATTGTTTTCGAACTGACATAATACTAGCTAAAAGCCGAGTTTTATGAAGGCTCGCGTCGTCATACCTTGACTGACTGATGATAACACATCTACATATTATTAATAAAAATTACTACGTTAAAGCACAAATCGATAGGCGTAGCGTTTTTCCGTAAAATGTAAAAGTTGTGGGATATACTAGGGCTCGCTTCGCTCGTCCTGATAAATTGTAGAACAAGCTTTGGAATCCATACTTCCATACTTACTGATATTATAAATGCGTGTGTGAAAGTGCGTCTGTCTGTCTGTCCATTTATGTCTGTCTGTCTGTCTGTTACCTAAACCGCTGAACCAATTTTCCTGAAATTTGGTATGGCGATACTTTGAGTCCTGGGAAAGGACATAGGATACTTTTTATCCCGGAAAAATGTTTGGTTCACGCGCGATAAACGAGTTTTGGCGCTATTTTAATAAGATGAAAGTAATCATATTTACAAAGACGAAACCGAATAGGTTGGCAATCGTACTTAAGGATGCGTATGTACGTAATAAGTACCTAATATTTTTTCCTCAGTATTTATTACCTTACTTTACGATGTAACTCATAATGAAAGGGATTGACCAGCATATTTACATAGGAAAAAATTATTACTCTTTTTACAACTGTCGGCAATAAAGCAGTAATATTAACTCATAACGTTTCAATGATTTTATTGCTGCGTCTTCAGAATATTGTGTCATAAAGTTAAATGAAATGTAAATAAATAAAAAGTAACGTTATGATTTAATATCATGAAATTATACTGAACATAATAACTAGTTTTGTCCCGTGACTTTATTTGCGTCAATTTGGTTTTCTAGGATTATTTCCAATTATTTTTTTGGTTAAAATTTAAAAAAACTTTGGTGAATGCTTAAATAATGCGAAAAACACGTGTCTAAAATTTTAAGTTGTGTAGATTTGAGCTTTATAAAGATGCAATGACCATGAAGCAAAATATAGGAATTAGCAATATAATTGCAATACTTTCCTCAAATTTTGAATATGAAATAGAAAGTATTTTTTTCTACTTCCAAATAAAATAATAATAGTTTATGGTCTTATTACAATAATATTTATAATAATATAATGCCTATGTTCGATTGTTAGAT
Source organism: Polyommatus iphigenia (assembly GCA_963422495.1). Lineage (NCBI taxonomy): Eukaryota > Metazoa > Arthropoda > Insecta > Lepidoptera > Lycaenidae > Polyommatus > Polyommatus iphigenia. Next base: position 41,184,347 of record OY730181.1, on the reverse strand, counting down.
ACAGAAGAAAATACAGAAACCGGATATCTGAATGATGAAAAGCGCTTAAAACTTCAGACTGTACCTCGCTTAAATAACAATTTCACTTCTCATCGTCTCCCAACTTCGGCATGATGTCGTACTTTGCAAGTATTTTAATTCGAAAGAGCAAGTCTTAAGAAGTTAAACCCTCACCGGTTACCGACAAAACGTGAGATTTACATTTTTGTCAAAGCATGTTACGATTCAAAGACGTATTATTACGTCAGCGATACGAGAAATATGAAATAGAAAAATATTGCTGTATTTTGAATAAGTTGAGTTTAACAAGTCAAACAATGTAATGTTATCTTACCATTACAATTCAATATGGTTAGTAACAAATAAATCCATACTAATATTATAAATGCGAAAGTATCTCTGTCTGTCTGTCTGTCTGTCTGTCTGTCTGTCTGTCTCCCTTTCACGCCAAAACTACTGAACCGATTGCAATGAAATTTTGTACACATATATTCTAGAGCCTGAGAAAGGACATAGGCTACATTTTGATGAGGGAAAATATCTTATTTCCATGAAAATATCGATGAAAATTAATTCGCATTGTAGTTCTTATACGTGACAGCAGAGGTCGTTTTTATTGCCGATGACTTCGTAGCTCAGTTGGTTAAGCGCGTGGTCAGCGCTCATCCCGGGGGTCCTGGGTTCGAGTCCCGCCGACGGAACAAAAAGTTTTCAATGTTCCTGGGTCTTGGATATGTATTAAATATTATACAATATGTATCATAATAATATTTCAAAAATCTTAAATATATTTTATGTATAAATATTATAAAAGTATTAAAATGTACCTATATTATTTCCGTTGTCTGGCACAGGTGTAAGCTGTTTTTAACTGTCCTGTAGGCACTTAGCACGGAGCCAGACTGACGTGGTGTGAAGTGTCCATAAATATTATTATTCATTCGTAATATTTAAACATGCTCATACCTATTAGTTGCGTGTGTACGGTAAATTATACGGCTATTGCTGAACCAAAGATTTCCTTTGGTAGGATTGGTTCTTATGACCCAAGGATGGATTTAAGATGTGGAGCCACCGCGATTTTTGATGTCAATTTTTTTAAATTTTAGCAGCTTCTGCTCTGGAGGAAAATATAGTCTCAATCTGTATAGAGGCATTAATTATTGTAGGTACTATTCCGATTTCGGTACCATATTCGGATGACTTAAGAATGCTTAATGCATTTTAGCACTCATATTTGCACGATAAAGATGTTAAACAACGTAAAAAGAAGAAGAAGAAGCATTAATTTAAACGCGCTAATCTTAGTATGAGTCAGTAATTTCTGGTCCGATTTGAAAAATTCTTTCAGTGTTAGATGGCCCATTTATGAAGGAAGGCTAAAGGCTATATTTTATTACGCTAAGACTAATATAAGCGAAGAAATAGAGGAAAATGTGGAAAAAACGGGGGAAACTATGTGAAAGGGCTTATTTCACGAACTACTGGAGTAATTTTTCTGTTATTTGGCACAGATAAAAAGTAGGAACGTGAAGGATCATAGGCTATTTATTGTGGACTAATTTGTCTGTGAAATATCTAATTTACGCGGGCAAAGCAGCGTGGAACGTCTAGTAATATTATAAAGCTGACGAGTTTGTTTGTTTCAAGCGCTAATCTCAGGAGCTACTCATCCGATTTGAAAGAATCTTTCAGTGTTTGATAGCCTATTTATCGAGAAAGGCTATAGCGTATATTTTCACGCTAAGACCAATAGGAGCAAAGATACAGAGGAAAATGTGAAAATAAAGCTGAAGAGTTTGTTGGTTACTTTGTTTGTTTGAACGCGCTAATCTCAAGAACTACTGGCCCGATTTGAAAAAATATTTCAGTGTCTATTTATCTAAGAAGGCTATAAGCTATATTTTATCACGCTAAGACCAATAAGAGCAAAGATACAGAGGAAAATGTAAAAAACGGGGAAAATTATTTGAAAGGGCTAATATCTCACAGACTGCTGGAGCAATTTTTATGTTATTTGATACGAATATATAGTAGACTACGTGAGACATGAGTTATTAATTTGTGAAAACTATACGGTTTTCGTGAAATTTCAGATTTACGCAGACGAAGCCGCGCGGAACGTCTAGTATTATTAATATGTTTATTGCTCCATTCATCACCATGTCTTTGGCATGGAGAATAATGCGGCTATCAGCCTCCTTATATTAATTAAGCCCTGTCAACAGCGTTTTCGTTGGTTGAAAATCATATATTCTAAATTTTTTATTTTATTTTATTTTTACTATCTTTTATCTAAATGTTATTCCAAAGTTGGCATTTAAACATTCGATTAAATCGAAAATGATACCAAACTCGACTATATATCTAAATCCCACACAGTTATTGACCTCATACCTTGTTAAAGCTAAAAAAAAACCCCTCCCCCACCTGCATGAAATATTCAGGTGGCTCCACATCGTAAATCCATCTTAGGGATATAAAGATCAATCCTACCAAAGGAAATCTTTGGTTCAGCAAAAGCCGTATTCCTCGTTTTTTTGTCTTCGCACACGACTCCGACATCCGTATTAATAAACAATGTTTAATACGGATAAGTAATGAGAATTTTTATGCAATTTTAATTTATGCTAAATGTAAGACGTTTAATATATTATAATATAATACATTTAATAAAAAATAAAATCCCAATTACCACCAAATAAAAATATCGCGGCAGTCAATAGGGCATTATTTTAGTTAGATAGGCTCTCTATTATTTTAGTTTTATTATATGACAACAGATGGCGCCATTTGGGCATTTATTAAGTTAATTTTCAAATTAGAATATTTTATTTTGGACATTAATTATTTATCACGGCATTCCCACGGAAACGGGAACCACCGTACGCTATAAACTAAAGTCGTAAAGTAAAAAACGCGGACGTAGTCGCGGACTCGCGGGCAACAGCTATATAAAGTTTAAAAAGTCTAAAAATTAAAGTAAATTAGTACTTAAATAAATGAGCCAAAAAAGAATCTGACCGATAGCTCATAAATGAATAAAAAGTTACGTATTGTATAGAAAACTTATCAGTCTTGAATTTAGGGCCGATTCACACCGAATCGGCAGCGGCCAGCAGCGGCGCCTCGAGCCCTTTTATAAGTTTTCAAGCGATACTACTAGTTATAGGTATGTAAATAAAGTTTAAAATTATTTCACACTAAAAGTGCTCTTCGCGCCGCTGCCGGCCGCTGCCGATCCGGTGTGAATCGGCCCTTACTGTCAAATTAAGTTAGTTCCAAAAATTCATAACAGATGTCGCTAACATCGCGTCTACATCGCGCTATCTCTTGCTCTTATGTTTTTCTATAAGAGGTGGTACCATTTTAAGCTTCGTTTTTCGATTCTTTCGATTGTTATGCACGCTTCCATATAACTAACTACTCAGTACTTTATCTGTGCAGTGACGTAACCATAAACCTTTCAATGATAAATTATAGTTTATGGGTAAAGTTGTGTAATGGGGGGCTAAAATATAAGCTTTAAAATTTGTCATAAATAAAGTTTAATTTAAAATAATGAAATATTATGTGCACACTGCACAGCTGTTTTTGAGTATTTTGATTTATTTTAAAAAGCTTTTGACAACAATTTTGTTGACACCGCGCGCTATAAACTGAAGTCCACGCGGACGAAGTCGCGGGCAACAGCTAGTTTAAAATAAACGAGAAGTTTAAACTTAGGTTATATATTTTTAAAACTTCAGAAATTAGCTTTTGTACTTTTAGTAGGACAGAATCGTATGATTTGACATGAAAAAAATAGTACATTACGCACCTAGGGCAGGAAAATAAGAAATATCTCAGATCACATGGTAATTGTTGGCGAAGCCGAGGTCAACAAACATGTGATCTGGGGCTTTCTTATTTACTGCCCATGGTGCGTATACTATTTTTCTCATCGATGGAGGCGGAAAACGGCAACATCGGTAAGCGCAGCGGGAAGAAAGTTGACGTTTTCCGCCCGGAGGTGAGAAAAATTTATTTCATACACAAAACCATTCAAATCAGCAAGTAAAACAAAACATACTGTAACATGATTACGTTACAAAAACGTGCCCACCGATGCAATCTCTTTAAACTCTTTTGGAGTAACCAGTGAATCGTACAAAATAAAAAAGGTCTTACACATGTGAAAGACGCTTCAAGTGAAATAAGGAAACCGGGCTTCGTATAAAATGTTTAAGTCTGGACCGTAACGCTTCTAGGACGCGCGGATCTATTCATCCCCTTTTCTCTCTAGTATTTTATTCATGTTTTCCCACTGCACCGAAGCGGGTCTGCAGAACGCGTGTTATTCCGAATTGACTGGAATTAGGTTATAATGATAGAATGTAGCATGTGTATTGTGTAACATTATTGACCCTGTTAACACAATAATGACAGTTAAACTTGCTTAGGCTCTCCTAAGGCCAATAGGCGCAAAGAACGAGGAATATAAAGAATAGTATAGAATATTTAATTGAGCTCCAAGCTTTAGAACTGTCAATCTTTTGCTGTGTTTGTCAATGATGAACTGATAAACAATAAACGTAGAAGTCATACCCACAAAAATAAATCTATAAGACGTCTTGAGCTTTACGCTTATACTAGTCTTTGTTTCTGTCTTTTATGATACAATACAAAAGCTACATAATAATGTAAACGTTAGCCAGTAGACTAGAGTAAGCATTTTTAATACGTTCAACGTTTAAATAAAAACTCTTTAACACATTCGGTTCCCAATTAAGATTTCACATCTGAAACGCGAGTCTGTCATAACGTTCTAATTATTTTCCACTTAGCCGCTGATATCTTAGGAAGTGCGCACGATACAGTCTCGAGGAATTTTTAGCATTAATAGAACACTTAGCGCCGGAGCCAAAAGATCCTAGAACTTAAGCAATTAGCGAGGTCCCGTCAGACAGCAATTAACGACAAAACGCTATTTGAACGGGGAAAAGGTAGAAATAATTCAGGCAATAAAGGAGCGGGTGTTTCGTAGGCAAATTATTCATTGACTATTAATGACAGCTATATATTAACAGGTGCTAATGCGCGAGTCGGGAATTCTTTGATTTTAATTAAAGACACGTCTGGAATAAAAGCTATGTCCACATTATGCAATTTCATCTTCAATTTTCGTCATCTTCTTTTTATTCAACTTTCGTTTAGCATATTCAATAATTGAATGCGTCAAAATCCACCCGCGTTGAAAGAAAAGTGTCATAGCAAGCGCTACGATTTCAACGCGCGTCACGGGCATGCCTCATGTTCGCTGTTGACTGCGCTATAACGCATGCCCTTGATGAACAAAAAAAGGCGCAGTGTGGACAAAGCTAATGGCATGTATTCACTTTGATTAGTGATAAGTGCAGGTGATTAGTGATTAGGAGAAAGTGTGGACAGCGACTGATTAGTGCATCAAGTTGGCTGCGTAGCTGCGTAGTAACGTGATTAGAATCGTGTTATTTTTTGCGAGTGCAAGTGCGAGTAGCCACGTCCCGCGCGCCCTTCTATATGTCTTTGTAGATATTAATTCATGAAGCCCCAAGCGGCCACATCCGGCCGCGATAACAATGAAAAAGCTATTGTGTCTCGTTTTGCCACGACTGATGGGTTAATATCGTTAAATGAAAATTAAATAAAAATTTGTATAGATTCTGAAGACAATGTAGATTTTGTTAAAATTCGATGCTCAACCGCTCTTTTAAAATTGTAAAATAAATTTTAAAATACAAGACGGAAAACAAGTCTCAGTAATCTTGATTTATCGAGGAAAAGCCCATGTCTGATTCGAGAGTTTACATCATTAATATTCATTAGCAAATCCTGGCCTGTTGGTGTATTTATTTTGACAGGATCAACATTACGAAACAGAAAATTACCTTATCAATTATGGTTTTTACTTCTTGTTTTTTATCACGAATTATGTATATTTGTGTCCTCTTTTGCAATAGGCGGGTCCACACCAAGCGAGCCGCCTCGGCCGCGGCCCGCCTCGCGCGGCATGCGCCGTACCGCTCGCTTGATGTGGACGTTGCTCGCCCGAGGCAGGCGCATGCTCACGATCGGGCGAGCGCGCGCGCGTCCGAGCCGTGCGATGTATGCTCAAAGGTGCCTCGGTCGTTTGCCTCGCGCAGTGTGGACGTCACATGTTTTGGTTTGTGCCGCGGTCAAAAATGAACGATCAGTGTCGACAACTAATAAGTTTATACGCCGCAAATGTATGGCTTTGGGATGCCAGGGATCCCAATTACACTAACAGGGGGATGAGGGAAGATTCTTGGAGAAAAATCAGCCCCAAAAAGAATATTCCTGTTAAGGATTAAAAAAAATGGAGTCTTTCTTAGGATCATACAGATGAGATTCTCCTATTTTTTATAGTTGTGTATAGCAAAATAAAAGCATAAGCTGCGCGGCTGTGCGTACGTGCGGTGCCATCGTGTCTTTGTGCTCAACTGAGCGCCGAGCGGGCAGCGGCTCGGGCTGTTTGAGCGAGGCGGCTTCGCTGTGTTCGCCCGTCCGCCTTACCCTTGGCGAGCATGCCTCGCCCGCGGCTGCTCGCTTGCCGCGCGAGGCGGGCCCCGCCCGAGGCGGCTCGCTTGATGTGGACCCGCCTATTATTGTGTTAGCCCATTAACCGCCAAAATGAAACAAATAGTAGTTTTTTTTAACAAAACTTGCATTTATCTGCAGTTTATATATTAAATAAACGAAAAATAAAAGAAATATTAAAAAAAAATTGAAATCCTCCCTTTTAGGGGGGTGTACCCAGATAGGTACAACGGCGTGTTATGGGGAACTTAGGTGTGATAAGGTTTAGAACTAACTTTTTTGATAAATACTTTTTTATTTCATTTTTTGCACTGACAACGAACTCCTGTATGATGTTTTACATTTTGAAACTATTTACAAACATTTTTGGGGTAGTAATCGATACAATCTTCAGGTAAACTAGAGACTGACGAGGAGGATAACTTAACTTAACGTTTTTCATGATATTTTCTGACACAATTAAAATGTTACGACGTTTCGTCGAAACAGAATATAAGCCATGCTATCATCAAGAGTCGTAAGTGGTAAATGCAAACGCTAATCATTGACAATAACAAAAGAAAAAACATAATTCAAATAAGTAAATAAAATCCGTGATTTGCGTTCCGTCTTTTCTCATAATTAGTAGTAGTACATGTAGCTGAAGCTAGTAAACTTTTGTCCTTGATATCCACTAATAGGTATAAGAAGTAAAAAGTATACAGGATGATTTCTGGAGTAATATTTATTACTTACGAAGGAGTGTGTATATTAGCTTACTAGCTGTCCTGGCAAACGTTGTTTTGCCATTTAAAGTCTTCTTCAAAAAAACTTCATCAGTTGATACAAAATCTTACCCCCTCTTTTGTCCCCTAAGAGGGGTGTGGGAAAAAATTTTATACACCAGATGTTAAGTTGGAAAACATAGTTAATAATATGAAGTAAGTCCATTAAAGAAAAAAGTTTGATACAAAATCTGACCCCCTCTTTGGTCCTCTTAGAGGGGTGAGGGGGGGGGAGATTTTCATACACCAGATTTTGAGTAGGAAGTAGACAAATATATCTGCGAAAACTGCATGCAAATCGGATCAGTGGTTTTTTTGTTAAAGAAAAAAGTTTGATACAAAATCTAGCCCCCACTTTCGTCCCCTTAGAGGGGTGGGGGGTAAAAATTTTATACACCAGATGTTAAGTTGGAAGAAGACAAATAAACCTGTGAAAACCGCATTCAAATCGGATCAGTAGTTTTCGTGTGATAGTGGAACAAACATACAGACAGACAGACAGACAGACAGACAGACAAAAAAACTAACCACATTTTTGGCTTCTATAGCAATGTAGTGACACCCCCCGCTTATTATTTTTTGAATATCTTTAATGTACAGAATTCTCATTTCTACAGTTTTATTATATGTATAGATGTTACCATAACACTTTGCAAGTGACAAATTGTGTAGTATTATAATATCTATTCTAGTTGATACTTGCTTCATTGTTACTGACAAGTAGATTCCTCTTACAAGGTTTAGCTACTGTCAAATCTTTTAGCTGCTATTTTACCTGCGTTTTTCTGTTTACAACGTCGGTAATTTCAGGACAAAGAAATGTGTAAGAAAGCGGACATTTACGCTGTGATATGAGTTTTCTGGGTGTATATGATAATTTTTATTTATAAAAGGAGCACAAAATAGCTTTCCCTTGGTATTCATAACGATATAGAATGTTAAAATTAATCAAACTCAATATTAAAAAATTCTGAAAAAAAGGAAAATTTTGCTAGTGGATTCGGCCGTTGTACCCAACTAGGTACAGTAGTGTTTGAATCCCAATTTTTCCGTCTATTTCAATTATCTACCACTAACTTGTTATTTATTGTATAGATAACAATGCATTGAATAAAAAAACAAACACATAAAGTGGCTGAATATTATGCGATTAAAATAAAGAGAGAATTTATGAGCCTACTCCTGCAGGTCGCAAAATTGTAAGTTTCAAACCTACCTTATGACTAAAAATATTGGCTTCCAGGATAAATTTGCTAAAAATGTTGAAGCTTTATCTTAAATCAAATATATAAAATAGAAAACTGAGATGTCATACCACAAAATTTTGAACTATCCTTAATTTTGTATGTGTACCTAATTGGGTACAGCGGCGGTAAATGGGTTAAGAGCCGACGGACTTGAGGATATACGTCATTGTAAATAAATAAACATATTCTAAAAGGTCCATTGAATCGAAGGCCGACCAAAAGAACTTGTAATAAAGCTTTATATGTGAATTGATTATTATTTTATAAAGTCTAGATATAATAGACTCAGCCTAGATTAATATCAAGTCTAATAGACTAGACTAAAATACAGCCTCATCTGGCTTATATAAATTTCGTTTACGTAATCTCGAGCTTATACCGGATCTTAGCCAAATTGAGTACAAAATCTGATAATACGATTTAGACCTAAGATCACGTTGTGCTTTATCGTCATCTATATAGGCTTGACTATTAGTTATGCTTAAAGGGAAAATGAGAACAAGGGAAAAAATATTAAACTTTTTTAAGCTTTCTAAAATAAAAAAATATTAAAAAAAAAGTGAAATAATAAAGAAAGATCAATAGTGACAAGTTGTAACTATTCAATTTCTATTTCGATTCCCCGTAACAAGACTAACTGCCGCACTCACAGACATTAATAATAATTAATGATGATTAAACTTCAATTTAATTAAGAATTAAAAGTCTTATGTTAAAATCTTCATTTAATTAAAGTTAAGTACTAATATTTGTCAAATCAGGCACATACTTTAACACTTTGTAACTTTGTGGTCGTTTCTGCAGTCGTAGATAAAAATTTAAATATCCTGCTGTGAGGGATAATATTAATATCTCAAAGTATGTTACCCGAAGGAAATAAACTGCAGATTTCCGCTAAATCACTTTAGCAAATGTATTAAGACTTCCTTATATTTCACGTAAACATTTTCTTTCACATCGGCTTGCGACATCGTCAGTATTAAATAAGATTAGGTTCTATATTATTACCTGTCTGTGTATTGCACCGGTAGCAACTAATTTTAAAATAAGTTACATCGTGGGACCCACTCGTGGTTAAAAATCCATTTGGTTTTAAATAATGATTAAAACGTTTAAGAAGAGAACCAGAAAACTAGAAAACCAGAACATACCCGTTACTTTGCCACGAAATGATCACACATCACAGCTACCCAAACTCCAAACGAGCGTAATTTGTGAGTCGTGAGCCGCAGAATTTCTGCCGGGCAGAATTCTGCTGCATTCAGTTTCATACAAAAGTCCTGTTTTATTCACACGAACGTAATTTTGTGAGTCGTGATTGGTATGAAAAGAAATTCTGCCCGGCAGAAATTCTGCGGCTCACGACTCACAAATTACGCTCGTTTGGCTTCACCCTAATTCACCACATTGAGAACTTAATTTCAACATCCAGTTGTTTCACTTGTTATAGTAATTTAAATTTATCCAATTTTCACCGGAACTAATATTAAAATATTGTAAATATCGTCGTAAACCAATATTTTATTAATATTTTAGTGTTCTGCAAAAAGATGTGTTGCCGAACATACTCGCTGGGGAAATGAAGCGATGTGGCAATATGATCAGCGCTAACATTGTTACTTTTTAGTGTCGTATTCCAAAAGTTATAGTAGAAAATACTGTCAGAGAATCTAATTTATAAGCAGCAAACAGACATAATATTATTCGACTATGCAGTATGCAGTGTTGGCAAAACTAAACATATCAGCTCATCAAAAATCCTAGATAATTTCTTTTGAAATGGTCCGGTCGGTTTAAATGGTATTAACCCATCAAGCCCCATACGAGCACCTGTGATCGCGACAATAGAATACAATAGCATTTCCAAGAATCTCCGATCGAAGGCAAAGAGAATATAATCACTACGTTTTAATCGAAGGATTAAAGAAGGAAACTCCAGTGTTAAAAAAACAATATTTTTCCAGAAAAAACTAGTTGGCAAGTCAATTTGCGGACAGCCGTAGACATTTTATTTGCATTTTTATTGGAAGAAACAATGGGTATGCGGCGAACCAAGGGAGTTACTGCTTCCAACTCACTTTCGCTTATACGTCTTGTTTCAGTGAAAAATTCGGTCGACGAATTGAAGTTCCTATGCGATACCTATAGTAGGTAGTGGTCATAATATAAAATTGTATTTTAATGATTATTGTTATATTATAATCTTAACACTCGGTCGACAGACCAGGTTTGTGGGGAAACTTCTGTAAAACTATAGTAATTATAATAATATAGTCCTTAATAAATAAATAATAATAATGGCTTTTTGGTTTTATTACCAAGAAACAAATTGGAGCACATCTAAAAAACGAAAATATAATATTATCATCTGAGCCACGTACTTCAAATTATATTCTCAGCTCCATATTAAGCGAGAATCACGCTAAAATATTTCCATGCGAACATCTCCTGCTTAAATTTCACTTGCAGAATGCCGAGCAAAAACACGTCTTTTGCAATATAATATTACAAAGGGACGAAATGTTTTGAGCATTCGGATATAAAATCCTAAGCATTTTGTAACCTCGTACCATTCGTACCTGAAGAACAAAAGTCTCCGTCTCGGTGCACTGCTATTACGTCATTCTCATAAACGGTAACTTCTTTTTGTGACTAAGCAGTGGCGTAGCTACCGAGTGGCAAGACGGAACCCCGGGCCTGCCAAGATCAGGGAACTCTCTGATTTACTATCTATAAATTGTGGCTTTTTTAGCGTTGTTTTTTCCTAAGACATCTTTCAGAATAGACGTTAAGAAATTAGAATTTAAAGTGCAAAATACAGGGTGTTAGGTTTAACACCGTTATCCTTAAAACCATCAAATAAGCCCGTCAAAATGAACAACTTTTTCTATGAAAACAATGCTTGAAACTCAAAAAAATGCCGTCTTCATACCCATACAAAATTGCCCGGATCGGCAATTTGTATGGGTATAAAGACGTATTATAATTGGCATGCTATGCCGTCAGATCAGAGAAGTATTAAGAAATTTGTCTTAATTTGTCTTAATTGCTGTCGTCGGATCCTCTGATCCGATGACTCACATTTTAGACCAGTTGTATGTAGGGTGTTGTATAAGACCCTACATTATTTTTGCCACAGAGCCCTCGACTACCTAGCTACGCCACTGTGACTAAGAGGGACTTTCGTCTATTTTTTTTTATTGTCCAAATAAATGCAGGGTTGTTAGCTAGTATTGTCCCTCACGAAAGGACATTTCATAATAGACAACGATTTAAACATGAAATGGGAAGCATTTAGTCTGCTTTTTGAGTGCTTGAATATTTAAACCTAATATTATGCGCTTTAATTCGAATTTTGCTTGATAACTATAAAATTTTTATAAAGTACTATACTACTTTAACTGTACTACTACTATAACTCTATATTTAAAATATGTTAATTTCAATATTTAACAAGGCCGTATACATATCAACCGATCCGACATCCGATATCGGAGGGATATTGCTATACCGTGATTAAGCGCTCACAGCGCCAACATAAAAAAATCACAACTTGTATAAAAATACAAGCTTCACTCTATTGCTAGCTGCTAGTTGCATAAAGTAGCTTAAGCCCGCGCTAAGCAAATTTTGAAATCCTGTTTTCCTCACGGCGGTTCCGATTAAGCTCGTAAGACGGTCCTCATTACTCGAGGACGCGGCCATTGTTGCACGTACAGGCAAATCCGGCTGAGAACTCTTGTCTTACTTTTTACGTCCAGCACAACGTAAGAGTTATTGAAGAAACTAGGTTCCGCGCGTCTGTTGTTTTCAGAATGTTTTGTGCTAGGCTGTGCTTTTACATATTCGGAGGATGTTTGTGTGCGATCTGAATATTTTGTAATGTTTGTTTTGTACATGAGAAATATTACTCTTTTAATCAACGATTTTTAATGGGAACAAATATAATGACCACCAAAAAATGCACTGATACCCTAAACTTGTTTACCAAAAAAAGATATTGAACACCAAAAAAAAAAGTCTAAAATTGCAATACTACCAGCTATTTTAGTCATGACAACACTTCAAATTGTAATCGAACACCAAATATACTAAATGATCACCAAATATAGGAAATGACCACCAAATAAAGTAAATGATCACCAAATAAAGTAAATGATCACCAAATATAGTAAATGACCGCCAAATATAGTAAATGATCACCAAATATAGTAAATTATCACCAAATCCTTGTGAGCAAATTAATGCAATATTTCTGTCCAAATAAATCACTGCGATTGACAAAAAATGTAAGCATAATTATTAACAAAATAATCGGCCAAGTGTGAGTCGTATGGAGGGTTCCGTACCGTTTATAGAGCAAAATTACACCTAAAATTGCGTTTTTGTATGGGTTGGGACTTGGGAGCCCCCTTTATTTTTTTGAAGTGAAAACTTCTTTAGCGGCGTTGAGCACTTTTGTGGGATGGGTAAAAACTGTGAAACTCGCGTCAGATTCTCGTGATTATCGAAAAACCTTAAGACGGTTGGAGAGTAGTGTTGTAACATCGAAATCGATTAATCGAACAATCGATTGTTTTTTTTTTTCGATTTTCGATATTTTTTAATCGATTGTAAGGGTTTCGATTAATTAAAAAAATCGATTTTTTTAAAATCGATTTTCATAAAAAATGGGTTAAAAATTTTATCGATTGTAAGGGTTTCGATTAATTAAAAAAATCGACTTTTTTTTTAAATCGATTTTCATAAAAATGGGTTTAAAAAATTGTAAGGGTTTCGATTAATTAAAAAAACGATTTTTTAAAAATCGATTTTCATAAAAAATGGCTTAAAAATTTAATCAATTGTAAGGGTTTCGATTAATTAAAAAAATCGATTTTTTAAAAATCGATTTTTATAAGAAATGGGTTAAAAAAATAATGCACAACGTTAATAATCAAGTTTTCACTTCTGCCGGCACTCCCGGAGTGCAACCCGTCTTTTTTTTTATATCAAGTATTATTAATTATTGAAGTAAACATATTATAATCAAGGCCTTTGTGAAAATATCAACGTGCCTAATGGTTGCCATTATTGATATCGAGCAAAAAAGGCAAGAAAACACGTTTTTTGTATGGGAGCCCCCCTTAAATAATAATTTTATTTTGTTTTTAGTACTTGTTATAGCGGCAACAGATATACACAATCTGTTAAATTTTCAGAAGTCTAGCTGGAGCGGTTCTTGATATACAGCCTAGAGAAAGACAGACGGACGGACAGACATCGAAGTCTCAGTAATAGAATCCCGTTTTTAGGGTTCCGTACCCAAAGGGTACAAACGGGACTCTTTTACTAAGTTATAATTTTACATTAAAATGCTAACGTATAATGTTGGCGATCATTTACTAATTTTGGTGATCGTTTACTACTTTTGGTTTAACAATGATTTATTTGGAGTTATTTTGCATAAATAGGATAGCGAGATAATAAATCTTTGGTGATCATTTTACATTAAAATGCTAGTATAATGTTGGTGATCATTTACTAATTTTGGTGATCATTTTACATTAAATGCTAGTATAATGTTGGTGATCATTTACTAATTTTGGTGATCATTTACTAATTTTGGTGATCATTTACTTATTTTGGTGATCATTTACTATTTTTGGTTTTAAGATGTTAAATCTTTGGTTATCATTTTACATTAAAATGGTGGTCTGTATTTTGGTGATCGTTTACTATTTTTGTCTTGTGAAATGTTACTATTTCTGGTGATCAGTTAATTATAAGCCATTTTTAAATTATCAACACATAATGTGAGTGATGTACGTCTTTTAAATAATTATTTATTTCCGTAGTAAGTAATTGAATAGAACTCAAACAGGGATTCGAGAACAAAATAACATTATATTAATATTATGTTATTGCAGACCACTTGATATGAAATCTTTATGAAATCTCTTATTTCGCAAGACAATCGAAAACAAGAACGCTAATACGATACAACAAATAACAATATTTCGTACCACTAATAAAGATCAAATCAATTAGGTTATATTGTAAGGAAAAGTAAAGGAATTCTTTCATGATTGTGCCCTATTCTTAGTGCTTTATTGAATAATAATTTTACTTTAATAATATTATGTATTTTGTGTTTTATGTGAAGTTAGTATTTCGACGTTTTTGAAATGTGGTGCTGGCGCAAAATGCTCGGCATCCCTTGGACCGCACACCGGACAAATACGTCTATAGTTCAGCAACTCAAAATTACCACTCGCCTGTCCATGCTTTGTCTACAACGATCACTTGCCTTTTTTGGCCACATAGCCCGCCGGGAGCCTAATAATCTTGAGAGTCTCATACTAGCTGGGCAATTAGAGGGGAAGAGAGGCAGAGGCAGAGTGGCTACACGATGGACAGACGCGATTGTCAAGGCTGCTGACTGCACGTTCCAGGAGGCACTTCGTCAGGCCAAAAACAGAGACAAGTGGAGAGCCAAAACAAGCTAATTTTGGTGGTCACGTCCCTCAGCCATGAGGATACGACTAGTAAGAGTAGGAAGAGAGTATTTAACATATTATTATTATAGCACGAGTAAAAATACTTATTTTTCGTCGAACGTAGTAGGCACTATTTTCAGCAATCTTTAAGTTTTGTGCGATCTATATCCACATATTAATATTATATTCAAACCTAAACGCTTATTAAGTATTTAGGTTAACAAATTTATTATTATTTTGTAAAAAAACCTTAGTTTGCCATTAGTAAACCAGGTTATCAGAGCTATGAAACTTAATATTATACAAAATGTATTAACATAGTTTTATGCTTAGGTAACTCTCTGTAAATGATTTTATTATGAAAAAAATATTTATATGTCGTTTTAATTCGCACAGCACTCACCGTTTTTACCACCGGTTTGACAATGAACTAAAACAAAAGGCTTTCACTATGGGTACGAAATTTCGCATGAATATTATTCACCTCTTAATTTCGAGCGAAAAAATAATTTTAAGTTTTTGCGAACGCGAGAATACCGAATCCGGCGCTCGTTAGGACGATATATGCAAAGTCGACTGAAAAACGTTAAGAGCCGAAAAGAAAAACCCGTACACCCTCGAGCCTTCTTGAGTCTACGTTTACATACAAATGTCCGTTTTCCTCCGGCTATTGTCCTTTACATCCTAAGTGTTACCGTTATTTTTGATGCAGGTACGTTGTCATTATTTAAAGTGTTCTTCAAAAGCGGGGTTAGGAATTTTCACGCCTTGCCCTTACACGGCCGAAGAACGGCTATACATACTCGTACAATCCATATACCATATTTTAGGTCCATTTCAAACAAATAAATTGGTTTCGTGTACACCAAAATATATAGGTAATATGAAACAATCATTTTGTCGAATAATGGCAATATTAATTATTATAATTAGGGAAATAGAGGCGATGATAAAAGTAAATACGAAAGTCGAAATTGAAACCTTTGAAATGTTGCTGTACTATGATTTATGCATCATCGCATTACGTCTAAACATATAAATTCGGTGTGACCTAACCCCTCGAGAGGATTACGAATAAGTCAAGAATTCAAATTTTAATAACCCCATTTAATCCCGAAAAACGGTTTAAAATATATCGTGCAGCGACATTTTGTTTTGAAAAAGCTTTTACAAATCCATTATCTTGGACTTAATTCTCTTATCAAGTCATTATGGCACTTCGCTGCGAGTTAACTGGCGCGAAGTGGAAATCCTTTAGATATAATACGCTATCATAATTTCATATTACTTTAATCCGGCAGGCATATACAAGTTTGAGAGTTTGGCGTCAGTCCAAGCGACTTAGGCTTATTTACCAGATCCCGTGGCCTTGAAAATGTTATTATCGTTTAAGATTTAATCTCGTTTCATTTATATTATGTTAACCCGAATGTGGTTGTAAGTAACAAGTAGAGGTCAGATCGTTTTTAGGGTTCCGTACCCAAAGGGTAAAAACGGAACCCTAGTACTAAGACTTCGTTGTCTGTCCGTCTGTCCGTCTGTCTGTCTGTCTGTCGCCAGGCTGTATCTCAAGAACCGCTATAGCTAGACTTCTGAAATTTTCACAGATTGTGTATATCTGATGCCGCTATAACAACAAATACTAAGAACAAAATAATATTAATATTTAAGGGGGGCTCCCATACAACGAACATGATTTTTTTAGCCTTTTTGGCTCGATATCAATAATGGCAACAGGTAGGCACTTGAAATTTTTACAAAGGCCTTAAATATATATGTGTTATTTAATAATTCATAATAATATTTAAATAAAATAAAAATTTAAGGGGCGCTCCCATACAAAAAACACAATTTTTGGCCAATTTTTACTCTTTATCGTGCGCGAGTCCGACGCCAAGTTTTTTTAAATTTATTTATTTTAAGTCGCTTTAAACATCGAAGGTCATTAGCGACTACAAGTTTTTATTTTATTTTATTTATTTGTTTGCAACAACAACAGCCATCATTCTTATATAACTAGCTAACACTTGTATAGCTAATATAATTTTGTGAACTATTATCTGCATAATAAGTTAATAAGGCAGTAAAAGCTATAATAACAATAGGAAACAACAGACTGATAACAGAATAAGTTTACATTAGGTTACAGAATAATATCCAGTTAACCTTAGAAATTTTACAGTATTTTCACAATCTGATACACAATCTTTTAATGTACTTTGAAGATTTACACTACTTCTTTCTGAACTGAACATAGAACAATCAATAAGCAAATGTTTTAACGTCAATTCACAATCACATCTTGAACATTTGTTCCTACAAGCTTTAGTAATGAGATAAATGTGTGTAACATTACAATGTCCTATCTATTTCATCTCCTCGATTAAATAAGTCAAATTGTTTATTTGAAATTGACTTAGTTTTCTTTCAATATCATTATACCGGCATTTTAGGGCTTCGTTTCTAGTTACTAGTTAGTGAACAATGTTCGCATTGGCCACTATTTTACTAAATAGACGTAAAACTTTTAAATACATATTAAGATAAAATTGTACGTAAATACAGTCATATCGAAGTATTTCCTAGCATAATAATTATATTACAATCCTCGCTGCATTTACCTAAAGTAGTGGAAAAGAACAAGCAAAGCACTCACCTATAAAGTTTGGACCGGAGGTATCACCAACGTCGGGGCTTCGCTGGCCTGCTACAAAACTCACTTACATTCAGTTACACTCACACACATTCGCCCACAGGAACTTTCACTTCAACACACAATGTTCACAAGTATTGAATAAGCACAAGTCAGTAAACCTCTAGCAAGGTTAATAATTTTTTTATTTTGAATTATTGTTTCAGAGACAAATACGCGCGTAACCCTTTAGGCGGACATTTTTAACCGACTTCCAAAAAGGAGGAGGTTATATGTTCGGCTGTGGATATTTTTATTTTTATTTGTGTATGTTCAACGATTACTCCGCCGTTTGTGAACCGATTTTCAAAATCTTTCTTTTGTTGTATAGGGTTCAACTCCAATTTGGTACCATGTTCACAAAAGTGGTGACCTGATGATTGGATCCATGAATAATCGAGGGAACTCGTCAAAATTTATATGGAAACATATAGTGATTTTGGTTTTATGTAAAGGATCCTAGGCATATGCCTAGGATCCTTTACATAAAGAAAGAAAACACAGAAGTTTTAGAGCATACAGAAGTTTTAGTAGCATATGCTACCAAAAAGTAAGATTTTACATCAAGGCATGCTATGATTCCGAAGATACTAAGAGAACTCCGGATTGCTTATAGATACAAGTTTGGGACTTTTGGCGATGTTTTAAGAACTGAAAGTATGCTACTATGCAAATTACATTCATCATCATCATCATCATCATCATCATCATAATTATCACTACCATCACACGATGCATCGTTATGAGTATAGGGTCACCTATTGGTACTTTTCATAGTCTTTTTGATCGAGATTCGAGTTTGTCGAGTGATTTTGAAAATTATATTAATGTTGTTACAAAGTAAATGATTTAAACTTGGTGTTGCGGTTACCAAGTTGGCAATTTGATCATGGGATCTATGAGGTATGTAGGAAACTCCTTGATTGGGACAAAATATATAGTTATATTATTGTAGCTTAAAGTATTTAAAGCATATTTTAGTATGTTGAGCTGATGAATTTACATGCGGAAGTTTTGTAATACAACGAAAGTAACAGAACCAGAACTCTAGAGCCTTTAGAGATAGGCGTTTGAACATTTCAGCATTGCTTGATGAACTCTAAGCATAATATATACAGGTGTATATGCTTGGAGTTCTTTAAGAAATTCTAAAGTGGTAGTGAACTCAGATAATAAGTTTTCATATGAAAGTTTGGGGGCTTCATCGTTGTTTTAAGAAATGAAAGTATGCTACTATGCAAATTCTAATCATGATATACGACAACGACGTGTTATAGTAGCCATTTCATGACAGTTGAGTGCGTATTAAGATTAACAGGTCTGTGATGCATACCTAATATTTATAGTAGGGTATGGCTCATGGCTTTTTAGACATAGCATAAAACTTTTTTGAAAACTGCCTAAGTATAGTAGTTGTGATAGTTTCATACCTAAATCCTATATACATATATCTACAACTGACAGCTTATATGTTTACCGGTAAATAACTAAAAAGAGTGAAATTATTGTTTTTAACAAAAAATTAAAAACGACTTCCGATGTAAAAACAATAAGTAATAACTAATAATATAAACTAAAAAGTATTAAATAATTCTCATTCTTTAATAGTGCCTCTTTCAGAATTCGTCTAAATCTCAACTATTTCTGTACATACAGAAATAGTTGAGATTTAGACGAATTCTGAACCTTCATTACTTTGAAGTCGGTACCAGTCCTAAAAGTTTCATATAAGTACTCTGACATTGATTGATTAACTCACGATTTAATTAGCTGGTACCGACTTCAAAATAATGAAGGCTATAGTATGTACAGAAATAGTTGAGATTTAGACGAATTCTGAAAGAGGCACTATTAACCCATCAGTCGTGGCAAAACGAGACACAATAGCTTTTTCATTGTTATCGCGGCCGGATGTGGCCGCTTGGGGCTTCATGAATTAAAGAATAAGAATTATTTAATACCTTTTAGTTCATATTATTATTTATTGTTTTTACATCGGAAGTCCGTTTTAATTTTTTGTTAAAAATAATGTTTTTCTTGTATGCGCCCGCGCTGTGATTGGTTGAGTGGCGGGTGTATGCGATAACGCAAATATTTGAATATGGAATAGGGAATGACAAGATAAGCTCATGTCACAATTATGTTACCTTTTTGTCTCATATTTTATTCTTGACTTTCAGGCAATAGCAAGGCTAATACCTAATAAATAAATATGAATTTTGACGTAGGCAAACTCATATATCACAAGTCAAGGGTCCTAATTATTATTCTATTTAATTTCGGCTCTGCCCTTGTAATTAATTTTATGTGGCTTTACATTTAAACATAAACAGAGATTTTAATGAGATGAGCATAGCAGACTTAGGAAATGATAGATAGGGCAGTTTTTCAATATGACGTCTTGGGTCTAACCGTAATTGTACCTATATTGGAATGGTCGTACCAGTAGGATGTGAAAATGGTATTAATTTAACCTATTAGTATCGAAGTAGATAACCGTACTCGCACATACATTTTTTATAGTTAACCTACCCGTTTGGCGAGCACATTCCGTATTTAATATATTTAAAACTACCTGTAATTTTAAGCAACGATGCAATGTTGGCTAAATAAACAGCTATTATACGACCAAATTTTTTTTCTACCTATAACTTTGTGAATACAAGTCAGGTTGGCCGTTCTTAATATTAAATAAAATAGACAATGTAACTTCTTCTTGTACCAAAAGCGTAGCCAGCAAATCTACTCCGCAAAAGTTGTTTGCCGGTATACTATGTCATCGTTAGTACAGCACTTAAAATGCCACGTCTATCAACTTCTTGAGTCTTTGGTCGAGACGCTGTTTGCTCCTAAAACGGATGTATATTAAAATGAGATGTTTATATAGATAAAGCCTTTGGATTATAGGCTTAGAGACGAAGTTTGGGTGGTGAGATGAAACGTATTTAAAATCAAATGAAACTCAAGTAAAGATTTTCATCATAAATAATTTCAGGAACATTTTATGAAAAAAAATATCCATAGAAATGGTTGAAAAATAATAGGTTTGTGATATTAGACCCCAGCTGCATTAATAAATTACTTTTATTACTTTTCGTTAAGTGTACTCGTATCCTACTTTTTCAAACTTAAATATTATGTTTTATTTAGTTAAACAGATACAAGATTATATTAAAAATACTCTCACACAACAATTATAATAGGTTCTGTTTATTTCAACACCACACGAGCCTGTCAGTTTTAATCAAATGACATAACGAGATTGAAACCACATTCATCAACGCGGCTTATAAACTTTTTTAATTAACGAAATTATTTTTAATTACATTAAAACGAAACGAAACCGTCGCCTAGTTCATTATCTGTGCGATTCCTTTTCTAAAAAAAGGTTTTCAGTAGTTCTCGGCACACGTCGTGAAGGCCTCTCAAAAATTCATCGCCCGTCTGAACCCTCAATGGGGTTTAGTACACCACTACCTGCTTTCACGTTATCTGACTAATAAGTCGTATAGCACAAAGTTGTTTAGAAACTTTTAATGAATTCGCTAGGGTTTTAGGAAAATGTGGATTTGGGTTTTAATCACATACTTTCGTTAATAATAAAACTTGAGGTAGTTTTGTTGGTGTATTGTAATTGTCGTGTCGTGAATAATTATTATCGGCTCACATAGTATTTACCCGACTACGGCGAAGCAAAAAGGAGGGTTATGATTTTGACCTGTATGTATGTATGTATGTATGTATGTGGGTATGGATGTTCATCTGTTCCCTCGTAACTTTAAAACTACTTCTTCAATTAATGTATTTGTCATATAGTTGTCATTTCCATGGAAATACAAAAATGGCCTAGCACTAGCAGAATGATTTTACCGTACCATAATAGCGTTCGAATTAGTATGAATATTACGTCTACGGCTGTCACTTTATTTAATAACTGTAGCTTATAACTTTTTCAAAATATACGAGGTATTAAATATACGTATAAAGAACGCTTATAAACTCCAGACTCACAAAGAAACGTTTTCAAATTAAGCATACAAATTTTAAGGACCCTCCAAATATTCACTACTCACGTCCCCCTTATTTGTGTCGGTTATTAAAAATCTTAATTAATCCCGCTTAAACCGGAGATACGTCGCGTTAAAACGTCCTATAGTAATATTTTAAGCGCGTCGAAAATGAGTTTCTTTTTGCTTACGACGCCACAGATTTCATCCGAAATATGCGGCTCATACGGGCCCTCAAAAATTCAACGACACGCGGTCTCGCTGGCTTATTCTGGTTTCGCGTTAATAGAATTACTGGGGATGTCAAATATTCTGTACATTTTTGGATGTTATGCCTTTGATTCTTGTATCGTAGCTTGTTTTGATGTTTGAGCTTGTTTTGAATTAGGATACGTAAAGTTTACACTGTATTTTATATTATGTTGTAGGCCTTTTATTGTTAAAAAAAAAAGACGGGTTGCACTCCAGGAGTGCCGGCAGAAGTGAAAACTTGATTATTAACGTTGTGCATTTTTTTAACCCATTTTTTATGAAAAACGATTATTATAAAATCAATTTTTTTTAATTAATCGAAACCCTTACAGTCGATTAAATTTTTAACCCATTTTTTATGAAAATCGATTTTTAAAAAATCGATTTTTTTAATTAATCGAAACCCTTACAATCAATTCGAGTTCGAGTTCGAGTACGAGTTCGAGTTCGACACAAAACACTACTCTCCAACCGTCTTACGATTTTTCCAAGGTTTTTCGATCAGCACGAGAATCTGACGCGAGTTTCACAGTTTTTAGCCATCCCACAAAAGTGCTCAACGCTGCTAAAGAAGTTTTCACTTCAAAAATATTCTTCGTTAAACGTTAAACGTACGTTAAATAAACAAAAAAACGCAATTCATTGTAAAAATAAAACTTAATATAAGTAGCTACTAGCTCCTCAAACAAACATTACAATAATTAAAATGACTATTGTTAAATCTTAAAACTTCCCGTTTTAAGATTGACAGAACTAATTTTTGAAGAGAAAACTTCTTTAGCGGCGTTGAGCACTTTTGTGGGATGGGTAAAAACTGTGAAACTCGCGTCAGATTCTCGTGCTGATCGAAAATCCGTAAGACGGTTGGAGAGTAGTGTTGTGACATCGAAATCGATTAATCGAACAATCGATTGTTTTTTTTCGATTGTCGATATTTTTTAATCGATTGTAAGGGTTTCGATTAATTAAAAAAATCAATTTTTAAAAATCGATTTTCATAAAAAATGGGTAAAAAAAATTGTAAGGGTTTCGATTAATTAAAAAAAAAATTTTTTTTAAATCGATATTCATAAAAAATGGGTAAAAAAATAATGCACAACGTTAATAATCAAGTTTTCACTTCTGCTGGCAATCCCGGAGTGCAACCCGTCTTTTTTTTTAAGTTTTAAAGATCGCAGAAAAAGGTAATATAATATTTTCTTGTTACATACTGGTACAGCAACAACAATTTATATTCTGTACATAAAACACCGTCGCACGTCTATCATTATATAGCGACATAAAATGGAATAAATAATCAGAATAAGACCTCTCAGAGCCACGTTTTTGGAGACTCGGTCTCCCCAGACGATGCCTGATGAATATTTTACTTCATTATAACAGTCTGCCCTAGGTTTCTTTTGTAATATTAAATACGATGACGCAACAGTCCACAGAAAACATCCATTGTATGAGCAAATTCTTTATTCGGGTATGTTATGTTTTCATTGTGATCCCTTCATTATAATACCTTTGTCACTAATTACACATAGGTTTTTCCAAAAAGGCCAAATAAATTGATTTGAAGTTTAAATTCTTTCAATTTAAACTTCTCTTGAATTTCTTTTTGATACTCCTTTGTGCCAACAAAGAAAACGCTGAGACAAAATCTAATTCTTGGAACCATGTCATAAGTATAACTACAAATGTGCAAGAAGAAAAGAATTATCATTTTTGGCGTAGTAAAGATTATTAATGTAATTGAGCAGAGTCAGCGTCTCGGGCACCCTTTTCTCTTACATTTTGAGACTAAAAGCCTTGGGACTCGGTTTAAGTTACGAGCTAAAGCGTGAAATTTATCGATTTACAGTTTTAAATATTGCCACCATATACCATACATCATAGGTACCTACCTAAACCAAGTAAACAACAAACAACTATCGATAACAAATCATTTAAATATAATATTATGTGCTACTTTATATGCTGTATCATATCGTATTTACTACTCGATGGGTATTGATGAACGTTAAAGCAACTGATAAGATCATAGAGACAAAAAAGCTTATATATTTTAAAATAAAATTCTTCAGACATAGAACATTCCTACAGATATTCAATTACATGACATCAACAATCCGGGAATTTTAGATTGTCATATTCACCAACTGATTTAGCTTAGTCAGTTAATGTAATATTGCTACTTCAAAGTAAAACGCTTTATCTTATGACTTACTTCGCCAACTTAAGGCTGGAAAGGTAGGTACGCGTACGTAAATTTCATTTACCGCTAGAAAGTGCTGAGAGACGGGCTCCAACGCAAACTCCACTTAATTACGCACATAAATTGAAGTGCTCTTCCTCGATATACACATTACACATGTGGGTAAAATATTCTAAGTTCTAGAAGGAACTAAGACGCTCCTATAGGACTTAGAACTTTGAAAAGTGACACTTTGGCTGGTAGGAACAAAATTACTTTAATAATGTGAAAAACAGTTTTGTCAAAAGCGTTTTTCTGTAGCGAGCTGATTGTTGTTGATGATGGTGAATTAAAATTCTTTTTTAGCATAAGCAAGAATACTGGGGATGTTTTTAGCTTTCAATTGAAATTTAGGATAAAAAACTAGTTCTTTTTGAGCCTCGATAATTACACAGACAGACAGTCATAGCCCGTTTCTTTTTATGAGGTAAAAATAATACTACAATATGCTGACAAATTTAGACGATTTGCAATTCTGGGTTGCTATTCGAATGTTGTTAAATTTTCATACATTTCGTAGTCACTTTTGGCTGCCCAAAACGTGCGTCGGCTTTATGCATAAAAATGTAAAAAATCTAAGCATTAATATTATATGTCCATTTGCGTTGCATTTTGATGCGTTCGAATTTGCGGGCGAGTGCGATCAACCCAAAATTCACGCGCCGATGGATCCTAGTATTAAAAAAGTCTAATATCAAAAAAAATATAAAGTAATCTCAATAATAAAACTGAATTAGATTATTGCGCTGAATTATTTAGGTACCACCAGATTGTCTGGCACTTTGCTATGTCGAAAGTCAATATGTTATTAAAATTGGTCAGCTGTTAAAGCATAGATATACACTTTCGCAATTATAATTTTAGAACGGTTATATAATATTATTGCTCTGAAATTCACATGCAATACGGTACAGTTTCGGACCTAAGTATGATATTGTAACAAGCATTTTTCGAATGAGCATTTGAATTTCACCGTAAAACCTAATATCCAAGTTTTCCAATCAAAAATTCATGACAACTCACACAATTTTTAGACTGTTCACTTTACAGAATGCCGAGATACATCTCGATTTCGGTAATTTTTACCTGGAAATTAAGTGATAATTTTAGACAGACTGGGGCACTAGTAATTTGGCACAGGAATGAAAACGGGTCAGACCCTTGTGCCAAAATTGTCGAGATCTTCCTTTTCTTAATTAGCTTTAAGTAATTAGTCCTGGACGTCCTCTGAGTTTTGACATTCTGACTGCTTTATAACGGCCTTAGGAAAAGGTTAAATTGGCTAGCTCTGAAACTTGAGTAAATATTTTGTATTATTTTAGGCAAACATTAGATGTTATGTCTTTGTCTTGTTCTGAATATGCATCACGTTACCAACAAATAAAAAATAAATAGTATTTAAAATTATAAAAAGAATTTAAGGCCCTATAGACCCAATTTTACATGACTTTGAATCAATAATAAACAAACAAATAGTGACTTTTAAAAGCCAAAAAAAAATACACATTGTTGTTTACTTAATGTACTTTGACAATTTGTGTTTCGAAACATAATATTGAAAAATTCACTCGATCAAAAATAACTCCGAAGAGGAGGAGCTAAATTCGAATATTTTGTGATATTTTTCTTATTTTTCATGAAGCTTATGATAGTTTTACTTTCAAAAATCATATCTACGAAAAGCTCATAACTTAAAGAAGAATAATTTGTGGTTACATTTTGCATTGTGGTTTAATTATCAAAGAAAAAAGGTTTTTTTCTCCTATTTCGCCCTATCAAGTACGCGGCGAGCGTCGTAACCGCCACTGTACAAGGCGCGCTGATATGAATGTTATTTTAATGTCCTTTACGTCGATATTCGTACTGACAGACATCGACCTGCTAATTTTTGGGTCTATAGGGCCTTAATAATAAACTGGAGTTGAGCACATTTACATAATGATACCTATTAGATATCGAAGCGAAAAAAAAGAAGCTAAGCGAAATGAAAAGCAGAAAAATTATTTAAATGATATTACGTTCTGTCGTCCATACTAACATTATATATTATGCGAAATTGTGTCTGTCTGTCCCTAAAGCAACATCGGACTACGGTTCTAAAATCTAGAAATTGAAATCAAAATAGGAAGTTAGCTTGATAATAGTACCAAAACATGTAGTTAGACATCTAGACAAACATCGCACACTGTCTGAAAGTTTGTCGTTGCATAATTATCGGGGTCTTTGTCCGGCGTAGTTCGACAAAGCCGAGACATCCGCCACTCATCTCGAGTTTGGCAAGAGGTCTTCGTCAGCAAACGTTACGCCTCGTACACAGATGCACTGGTTTATAAGCAATAGGCTGGGATTAACCTGTTAATGAGACTGTGTTTTTAGTAACGTAAATGTTAACGTGAGGTCTTACATCTAGAGAAAAAAATAAGTTAGTGATTTTTGGGTGCACTGTGGTTTGTATATTATAGTATATACAAAATTGACAAAGAATATTTACAACATTTGAATGAATAAAAATATGCATTTTAAAGTATAGTAAAGAGTATAATTTATTTGAAAATATGTTTTAGTGATAAAAATAAATCTCATTAGAACAATTTAAAAAGTATTTTTAACAATTTATCCTTCAATAGATACTTGTGCCATTACAATTTATTTGGTAAATATGAATCATGGATATTAATTGTAAAAAAAAACATGTGGCACTCGGAGGTTGCGGAAAAGCTATTGCATAGCATTTTATTCGCAGACATCTAGCCGCACGCACACAATCACCACAGTCTGGCAACGTCGTACCTCAAGCCACACCGAGCCGAAGTTTGCCGAACTGAAACGACGTTAGACGAATGTTAGGTGTTTTTCGTAACGGAATTACTAACGCAAAAATCAAACGTCGTCCTTCTCTCTTCATACTCACGCCCGTCTTTCATATGCCAGGTGAAAAAGGACGACGCGGATTCATCGCCAAATTAGGTTTTTTTCAATAACTCGATAAATATACAAAATTTAAAAAATCCGCTAGGTCGGATTCTCAATGATAAAATTTTGTACAATGTGCCAAAATATTAACTTAGTTTAATGCAGGGTTATGGCAATATATGAAAAATTCGTGAAATTAGATGCATCTTTGTGATTTTTTTCTATCGAGAAAATTTTAAGATAACGTGTTTTCGCTAGGTCGGATTCTCAGAAATATATAATGTAGTATATATGTTTAGAGAATGAAACAATTCGGGGCTTATTTTGAAGTATAAAAATTATAAAATCAACAATTTAGGGTTAGTCGCCCCTTAACTCGATCGCCGCACTCAAAACCCACGATAAAAGCTATGCAATAGCGTAATATGAGTTTTTAAGATTCTTCATAATCGTAGTATGAACGTGCACGGCGCTCGTCCGCACGAGAGTCATCTAAACAGTGTAGGGTCCTCGACCTTTCCCAATATAAAGGAACTCTGTTGTAACACTCTCCATCATACTTGGCTGTTTATTGATTTCCATAATAATAAGCTACTGATTTTTCCATATAAATTCATTGGGTTTAATTTTTTATTAAAAAATATTTCCGATTTTTTTTCTCACTTGTTCCATCCACAATAATATAATTAACGGTAAAGTGTCTATCTGTTACCTTTTAATGCCAAAACTCTAAACTGATTTTACTGAAATTGAGTATGGAGATACTTTGAGCCCCGAGAAAGGACATACGATACTTTTTATCCCGGAAAAATTTACAGATCTCACGTGATAAACGAATTTTGGCACAACGGAGTTACGGTCATCTAGCTCTCAATATTTATTTTGTAGTATTCAAACAACATTGTAAATGTTACAATGTTACGCAATTCTTTCATCAACATTATGTCAAGCCGTAAAGAAAACATTCTACGTAACGTAGCAATTACTGCGATGACATATTCAGGTAGAGTGTTTTATTATCCCAGGAGAGTTCTTGAGGGTTATGTATTTTGTTTGACGATTGTCAAAGTTAATAGATATTGCTTTACTTTCTTTTTATTATATTGATAAATAAATAAATATCATTGCTTGCCCGTTAAAAATATTATGTACAGTTTAAACAGATGTTACACTCGTAGTTGCACAATATTTAGTCTTTGTTTGTGAGTACCTTTTCTAAAGTACCATCGAGGAAACTGATTCTTAGGCAGTTGACAGACCAACGTCATTTGGTCGGATCATGTCAATTTAATATCGATTGTGATCTGTCGACTGCATTTGACGTAATACGACCAAACTACGTAGGTCCCCCATCTGCCTAGGAATCAACTTCTTTGATAGTACAAAACGTGGTATCTATATCCATAATATGTTGGTATATTTTGATTGAAAAGGATAACTTATAAATTTTAATAAAATTACAAAAGATGCTAATGTTCCATTGATAAAATCTACTAACTAAAAATGCGAACCTCCTAATGCAAGGTCGAATGGCAGTAAAACAAAGAAGTTTATTGCTAATTGTATTTGGGGTTGAGTTAGTCCATGCCTGCGAGACTGTAGTCCGCACATCGACAACCAATAACATGTAATTAACGAACAGTCGGTTAGACGAAGGTGATGGCCTAGTGTAGTAACGTTAGCATGCTTACGTACTTAAGGATAGTAGTCACTGGTCAGTCAATAATAATTATTGTATTACGAATATATTTATTCTTGTTTAGTAATGCATTAAGCAAAAAAGACGCAGGTTGGATACAGACAGCTGGGACAGACAGGGTAAAAACACTGAAATTATAAGGCAATTTATTTTTTTTAAATACTGAAAATTACGTAAAATTAATAATTTAGTAACTTTCGCTGGCACTATGAAAATCTGTCTGTGCTGGCAAAGGTGAAAACAAAGCAGCAGAACAGACATACTTTTCGTCGCTCGGTAAACAGAGAGAGGGATCTTACTTTCGCTCCTACTCCGCGCCGGCAATCTACTCTTCCCCATCTTACGAATTTCAATCACATAGCGTCAGGCTATTATATTTTGGGATAATGCTAATAGTAGCATTATCCCAAAAACGTTCACAACGCAGATAACATAGTTTTCACTAAAAAAAAAAGTTTCAGTACTTGTCCTACCGTTTCTCTGCCCTACGTCCCTAGTGTAGGGCCTCTTAAGGGAGCAGTGGCTTCAGTCACGTCCACAAACGTCGGCGTCTCGCTTCCCAGTCACGATTTCAACTTATAACTCATTGTCTTCAGGCCCCGGGCCCTTAATTACTACATCTTTATATAAATTACACGCTATTTCTCCCTTTTTATACAACGCCTTTTTTCTTGGTGATAAAAATTGTGTTGTTTCTTCGTTATAACTTTTTTTCTATTCTGTATAATGTGTCTGTTAGCGAAGCTTTAATGTAATGCTTTTTATTATTTTTATAACAACTTTAAAAATTATACACAGAAATAATTCAACTTGTCAAAGACGTGAATTTCTTGGCACAAATAATAATTAAAAAAAAACACGTAAAAACGTAAACGAAAGCCCAAAAGTCCTAAATATTTACATTTAATTTAAAACGTCTACGACTAGTAGCGCCTTGCGCCTTGGGCTGGACCGAAAAAGTTGTAACGACACTTTTTTATTAATACCTGCATGGTAAGGGCAGAGGGCGTTGATAGTATTCCTTTGCGTCAACCTGATGGCGTGGTTTGAGAATAAACAGTGACGCGTTGTAAGTATTTCTGGGCGCCAATAGATGGCATTTTTCTCAAGTTATTTTGTTTCACCATGGAAAAAAATATACTTTCTTTCATATTTTGGTACATTATACTCAGTATCTCATTACATTCAATTCACATTGCAACGTCGCGTTGCGATGAATTTCAAATGAGCCATTAAGATTTGGAATAGGCAGCCGGACGACGCGACGCAAGTGGCAAATCCATTAATTCAATGTGGTTCTTCATGTACAGCAAATAAAGTTTAGTTTTAATTAACTCATTTAGAAATTCATCTACGCTTAATATCACAATCTGACCCTTAAATTGCACCTATATAGAGGTAATATAAGTCCAGTTAGAGCAATAGGTACCATAAATATTATGCATAAGACATTTTACTACCTGCTCTAGCGCTAAGTATCGTATCGCAGTTAAATTTTACTATACCTATAAATATTTCAGTTAGTGCCAGTAATAAATTGAAAGTTTTACGGTAGTTAATTAGACGATAAAGCTGGGCATAAAACTTGTAATATTTTGCAGGTGTTATAATAAACAAAATTTTAAAACATCAAAAAAGTACATGAAATAAAGGGCAAGCAAGAGATTTCAAAACACTGTATTTTTCTATAAAATTGAGCAGACAGTATTTTTGAAATCATAAAATATAATATTGCAGAAAATCATGCCAAAGACGAACAAAATAAAGAAACAAGTCAAGATAGCATCTACCGTAATTTGAATATGAGAGATTGCAAAGAACTTTTGCAGAACTAGCATGATAAAGTAGAACTTCATTCTGTTTGAACAGCCGGGGGAAAATCTCGGGAATTCAAGAGAATAATTTATAAAAACCGCGATAGCGTGACACGACGCCCGACACCGCGTCCCGAACACCTTGAAATAGAAAAATTCCGTATAATTCGTAATGTCACACTACTCGCCCTAGAGCAGAAAACCTCCGCACGGAATCCAACAGGAACGCTAGTAAGTCAAGTCTATAAGCATGCGGTTACCTCAGCTAGGACATCTATAATATTAAAATGGATCTGTTTAAGAGGCCCGAGGGTATGGCCGGGTGGGTGACGTCTCCAAATATTACCATTTAAACAAGTTTTATGTAAATCGCCCCGGGCTTCGGCGAACTTATTTTCGGGTGAAATTTTAAGTTGCGTTTTTCTTGGCGAGCTCAAACACGGAAAGTCGGATGATTTCCAGACGGATTAAACGAAATTAACCTTCGTTCAGAATTCATGGGCTCCCCGAGTATTTATAAGCGATTAGTCTTTCATTTGTTTTTGTTAATTTAAATAGACTTTGGAGGTTTTAATTTAAATAAAATAAACAAATTGAAGAGTGCTTATTTAAATATCGCTTACTTTCCTCCAACTAAAGTATTTGTAAATAAAAATATGATTATTTTTAATAACATCAGATCATATTAATTAAATACAAGCAAATCATATTATTTTCTTCATCATTTCATTTATAACTTTAAATATTATTGCATGTTTCGAATGAAAAGATGGAAGCTCAATTAATTGCGCATGAATATTATTTAACTACCGCGAAGACGCTTTCAGACTTGTCTAAACGGAACTCGGAGTTGTTCTAGAAACTCAAACCACTTTTTCATTAAACAGGCTAATGGTTTTCCACAGTATATTTAAGTTATAAAACTAAAGTATACTTCAAAAGGTTAATTCCTCCAGCAGTTCGCAACAAAGAAACATTCTCAATATTTCTCAAACTATCCGTTCTTATTAGTTTGCCAATGCAATTAAGGAGTGAATTTCCAACGTCTCTCATTTACAGCGCAGTATCGTTTGCCACTTAGAGCTGTCGTTTCTTCACTTGGATATTTCGTAAGTGTATTTTGAGATACTGCTATTAATTTTAGATATAAGTTGGAGATAATTAAACTGTACTTGTACTTCGTCGTATATGTTAACGGCTTTGTAGTCATGAATTTGTATTTTTTATTCTACGCTCTCTGTGCTACGCCGTAGATGTGCTACGCCGTAGACGTGCTGCGCCGTAGACGTGCTGCGCCGTAGGCGTGCTGCGCCGTAGGCGTGCTGCGCCGTAGACGTGCTGCGCCGTAGACGTGCTGCGCCGTAGACGTGCTGCGCCGTAGACGTGCTGCGCCGTAGACGTGCTGCGCCGTAGACGTGCTGCGCCGTAGACGTGCTGCGCCGTAGCGCGCTATCCCGTATTTGAGGGTACCGAACCTTAAAACGGAACCCTAACCAGCAGATTTTTTGTATATTGGTAGGTTAATAGTCAAATTTAAGAGTAACATTGTCCTACAAATAGAACAATGCATATTTTAGGACCATCAAATCAAAGTATGAAATCCTTTCTATTTCTGTTAGCTACCACTTTCAAGATTTTTCGCAGATAAAAAGTTGTTTGTCTTATCAAAATGAAGCTACTCACAAAAAATTAGCGTGTTAGTAATCAAAAAAAATTTGTTCTAGGGCTCCCATCACTATAAATTTGCTATTTTTTTTAACGACGAAGTATGGGTTTTTGACTTCAAGACAAAAACAGGAGTAAAGTAATTAAAGACGTAGTGAGTGGATAAAGTGGGTAACTAACAATTTGAAAACTGACGGGTTTTAAGGACCGGGAAATAATTTAAAATCAAAAAAATGTGGATTCTTTGTAAAGCTATATAATATAATTAGCTAGATGATTAAGTAGATAAGTCACAAGGTCTTTTTCATCACAAAGGCAAAAAATTAATAATTGCTTTTATGTTGGAAAATGTTAGCAACCCATTTCAACGCCCATGTCTTCAATTATTATAGTCCAATTATGTTATTTTTATAAAACAATTATTTATTACATTCTATAACTTCCAATATATTTCTTAACATAATATTTAGGATTTTTTTTAAATCTTTAACGCAAAAACAACAGATAGGTTGTCGATGTAATCTCTCCTATTATTTAAGCTAAATAAGCTTTTGATTCCTAATATACAGCGGAATTATATTTAAATAGCACAATAATTATATTTGGTTATACATTATCTTATTATAAAATAAGTATTTAAATACTAATTTAACCATTCCTAAAGCCTCATGATAGTGATGTCTGATAGTAATCAACATGCCGCAACACGCATCAAAAACACGTAAATTCGATCCCGTAAAGCTATCAAACTCCGTAAGATTAGGCACTGACTGAGCTAAGCCACAATACAAACATATACAGTAGAATATTTCCTACAAAACGACATAAATAGGGCGCACGCAATATCAATATATAAGCATAATTAAATATTGATTTATAGAGCAAAACGATGCAGTTTAATGTTGCACACAATATGTAAAACTTGTTTCTGTGTTGTCTAAGTTTTGTTTTAAGGCAATAGATGAGTTACTCTACTGTACATAATGTATATATTGTGTCCTACACTCGGCGGCCATAAAAACTTGCTGCGTAAAATAACTTTAATGCGAATCGCGAAAAGTTTTAGTGGTACGCAGTAAATGTGGAAATTTCTTTTAGAAGTGATCCACACGGAAAACATGATTGTGTGACAATGTTAAGAGGTCGCTTAGATAGATATAGATAGATAGATATTTGCTTAGATAGAATGCTGGTACAATAATAACCATGTTACGTTAGATTTTTTATTGCTTAGATGCCGACGATCGAATTCAAAAGCTATGTCCACATTATGCAATTTCATCTTCAATTTTCGTCATCTTCTTTTTATTCAACTTTCGTTTGGCATATTCAATAATTGAATGCGTTAAAATTCACCCGCGTTGAAAGAAAAGTGTCATAGCGAGCGCTACGATTTCAACGCGCGTCACGGGCATGCCTCACGTTCGCTGTTGTCTGCGCTATAACGCATGCCCTTGATGAACAAAAAAAGGCCCAGTGTGGACAAAGCTAAAGAGATTTAATGTTTACTCAACTTTTATTTCATATTTTCAAAAATTTTATATTATGTCTTAAATTACCAAGTTTATAAAGTTAATATGGCCTAGTAGTTATTAGCTTTTCTAAGCCTACCATAAGCAAGTGGACTCCAAAACAATTAAATTTTTTAAAAATATTTATCATCTTGTCTTCAAGTGCGTCTCTAAGTTTAGATGTTGAGAAGCCTAATAAACTTGTTTTGACTCATCTGACGAATTCGCGTATAATATTATGAGTCATCTTTCTCACAACCTTTTTTTACAAGAATCTTTTCTAGAAATGAACAACAAATACTAGTATGAATACGAGTAGCAATCGTTTTGCTTTTGTAAGGCGTACTTTTTTAGGTGTGAGTCATTGTTTGTCTAAATAAATATCTAAAAAAAAAGGTAGAGACATAGCTTTCGTTTCTATCAGACATGAAATCAGTTTTATGCTGCATTTTTTATATAGTTGGACCTATATTACTTTTTTCTCATCATAATATTTTGTCGTATAAAATACACAATGTAATAACAAGATATTATTCTGGCATTGTGTGTAGGTATGTGTGAGCTACTCCGGTGTGTGAGCAACATAAAACTGTATCTAATAAGCTCAGCTACGAAACGTTGAGTATTCTGGAAGTGTTCGATATATTTAGTATTCTGAATATATCGCATGGATTCAATAAACATAATTGTATTTTTTAAATAAAAGTAATGGTGACCTACTAAAAATAGAAGATATATAGTTACAATAGAATAGGTTGTCATGCCTTTGTACACTAATATTAATATAAGTTCAAATTTGCGTTACTTATATTCCATAAAATTATATTGTAGCTATTAATGTGTTGCGAAAAATGTATTATTTTGAAATCCTTTTAAGGAAAAGCATGGAGCTTCCTTTTTTTTCGTACATAAATTAGTATTGTCATTTAATTACATCTACATTATTAAAATTGACGGTTAATCTTCTAATATTATTAAAAATTACAAAATATATCGAACGTTTACATAATACTCCCCCAAGACTTAAGACGGCGCGTCGGAGCCGTGAATATGTAAGGAGCGCGGACATAAATTCCGAGGCACAACTGAAGCCAGCTGTTCCCTTGTTTTGGGAAATAAATACGGATTAGACGCCACTGTAAACTCTACAAACGTAAATTATTGATATAACAAAAGGCTTTACCTTAAGGCTCCTTTATCCCACATTTTTGATCCTACGGTTTGTGGGAAAAATTTGAAAATACCGTTTAATGTTTATGTGAATATCCCCTTATTTATGATGGCAGCGTGGAAACAGTTATACAACTAACAGTTTTGTGTATTTACGAAATACTGTAGGAATACATAAGGTGACAAAAGCAAACTTTCAAGTAACTAGTCTGTAACAGAAATTCAATGTTGTTGAAAAGTATTTGGTAGATCTAGATACGCATATTAGATGTGACCAATATCAAAATATTTATTTGTAAATAGGTTAACAAAGATAACACTTTTAGAACGTCTACCTATTTATATAATTAAAATTTAAACTTGACACTTTTATAACTACAATCAAACTTTTAAAAAAATATATTATTTATATTCTATTAACATTTTATATTTTTAGTTTTATTTTTTGTAATTATACACATTGATGATTCGAAAAGAAATTTTTCTAAGTTTTTATGACGGTCTTCCTGAGGAAGTTAATTGATAGTATTAAGTGCGCAGTGCAGCAGATAGTACATTTTAATTACTTTTTTACATTTACCGTTATTTATTTAGATTAAGTTTGTCTTAGTTATTTAATGTCTTTACTCTTAGGCAGTTTGAATATTGATCTGCGGAAAGGTGCGTTATATTTTTTGTTTTTCACTTAAAATAAAAGGGAACTTGTTGTTACTTATTTGAAAACTGTAAAAATAAAAATTTCAAAATGAAAAATATTAGATACTTAATATTTCTTGATATTTACGAAACTTCAACTTCGAGACGTAAAATGTACCTTGTAGACAGCAGCAAGGATAATATTATTCATCATAGATTTCACAGCAAAGGCAAGGTTAATTAGACAATGTTTAGTATTCAATGCCGTCGAGTAATTTAAAACGTTAGACCCCAGAACACCTCGGATGCATATTAAATCACAGCGTCTTCACAAAGACCATATTATCCTAGATACGAATTCAGGATTTAAGGCTAATAAATACTAGATATGAAGTGTAATATTTACTAAGTTTTAAATATCCGTTAAGATAAGGAAAAATTACGGTTTATGTTGGAAAACTTGTGTGAAAACTTCTTCAAAGTTCTTTGGCAAACGTTTAATTTTTTCATATTGTAAGACAAGCTAAGTAGCATTCTAGAGAATAATCAGCGTTTACCCAAAAATCACATAAAACAGCCGTATAATTATTAATAAATAAGCTCAATCAATCTTTTCAGTCAAGGCTACTTACGCAACTTTAATAAATACAAAAAAAATACGTATGGCACTCGGGGAATGCCGCGGTAAAACAATTGCATATCATTTTTTATCAACTTATGCAAATAAAATTCGCATATACCTAATCGCACGCACACAAACACGTTAAAGCAGCACCGCTATGCTGGTTGGAGTAGGGGCTGTGAGGTTTTTACGTTACGGAATTTCTTGATCCGGTCGCCGCGCTCAGAACTCGCGATAAAAGCTGTACAATAGCATAAAAATTAGAGAAGTCAATGTTGATTATATAATTAACATATATTTATTAATTTATTTATTAATTATTATTTATTTATTACTAGATGATGCCCGCAACTTCGTTGCGCCAAAATTCGTTTATCGCGCGGGAACCGTACATTTTCCGGGATAAAAACTATCCCTTGTCCTTTCTCGGGACTCAAAGAATCTCCATGCCAAATTTCAGCAAAATCGGTTCAGCGGTTCGAGCGTGAAGAGGTAACAGACAGACAGACAGATAGACAGACAGACAGACGGACAGACAGACAGACACACTTTCGCATTTATAATATTAGTATGGATTAACATATATTATTAACTCTTATTTAATATTAATAATAGTATTAATATTATTAACATGTGTTAATAATACACGCAGGTTTAACTTTAACATAGATATAATATCTAGTGTTCAAACTATTCACTTTATAATGTTAACAAAATAATTATACAAGTTCTAATATAAGTTAGAAGCCTTAGAATCTATGAATCCTCCACTAAAATAGATCTATGTTAAGACAACCCTCCATCTTATAGAATTACATAAGAAAATGGCGTCGATGGGATTAGAGTCAAGCTCTAGGGTAAACTACGAAGGCTTCAGTGCAAATCCACTGTAAACTCGGAGTTTATCATATTAATCAATACAAATGAGCCATAAACAAGATTGTACTATCAGAGAAGTTGATACCTAGGCAGATGGGAGACCTACGTAGTTTGGTCGCGTTACGTCAAACACAGCCGACAGATCACAATTAACATTGAATTGACATGATCCGACCAAATGACGTTGGTCTGTCAACTTCCTAGGAATCAATTTCCTCGATGGTACATTAATTTATAGTAAATGTGCATTTAAGTTACTACATAACGATGTTGTCATCAGAGACAAGAAAAGCAGTTGTTTCTATATTTTATTACCTGTTTGGTATCGATCATGCTAAAACGTTATTATGCATCCGCTGCAATTTTTATCAGGCATTAACCATACATTCCCAAAACTACAATACTTCTAAGCCATGATCGACAGCGGTAACCTACCACGAAAACTCTTAATTGCTCTTAATTTGCCTGAGACTTATACTTGTTCAGTATAAAATAAGATAGGAGGAAGTATCCTGATTTCCCCTTCCAAGCAAAACCTCATGCTATAGTACAAGTGTATATAGTATATGCTAGAGTATACTGTATACTGTATAGTGTATGCTAGTTACCTAAACAATATACACAAACGCATAGAACATAATTAACACCCGCATGCTCATACTTGCTTTGATTACATGCAACTAAAATATTCAACGCTCGCCCCGCTCCACAAACAGGATCCTCAAGATTAAACTTTAAACAATCTTGAAATATGACGCTAATTTTTTTCAGCAGCTTTTACAATTGATAAATTTAAAGTAAAGTGAAATCAATCCATACTTATAAAATTACATGTCCTGACTGACTGACTGACTGACTGACTGATTCATCATCGCTGAGCAAAAACCGTTAAAGTTACAGCCACGAAATTTGGTGAGTAGGGTTGTTTTATTAAGTAGACACCCACTAAGGAAGGAATTTTGAAAATGTTACCCCGAAGGGGGTGAAATAGGGGTTGAAAGTTTGAATGAAAGTCCGTCATTTCTTGAGTTAGAAACATGAAACTTTATTTTTGGGTTACTGGTTAAAAATGAATTGATACGAATTTAAGCGTTTTTGGAAATTCTACCCCCAAAGGGGTGAAATTGGGGTTGAAAGTTTGAATGAAAGTCCGTTATTTCTTAAAGTTAGAAACTTGAAATTTCTTGTTTGGGCTACTGATTAAAAATGATTGGAAACGTGTTTAAGCGTTTTTGGAAATTCTACCCCCAAGGGGGTGACAAGGGGGTTGAAAGTTTAAATGAAAGTCCGCCATTTCTTGAGTTAGAAACACGAAATTTTACTTTTGGACTGCTGATTAAAAATGAATGAATAAGTATTTAACCGTTTTTGGAAATTCTACCCCCAAGGGGGTGAAATTGGGGTTGAAAGTTTGAATGGAAGTCCGTCATTTCTTGAGTTAGAAACATGAAACTTTATTTTTGTACTACTGATTAAAAATGAATGGATACGTATTTAAGCGTTTTTGGTAATTCTACCCCCAAGGGGGTGAAATTGGGGTAGAAAGTTTCAATGAAAGTCCGTCATTTCTTGAGTTAGAAACATGAAAGTTTATTGACATTTGCGTTTGACGTTTGCTTAAATAGGGTCCCGTTTTTACCCTTTGTGTAAGGAATCACAAAAAGGGGAAAACTATCCATCTTTATTATTATATTATGTTAACGCGGACGAAGTCGCGGGCAACAGCTAGTAGGGAATAAAGTTCTTTCTTTAATTCGCTTTAAATTAAGTAATTGTTTTGATAGTAAACTAGCTGATGATGCCCGCAACTCCGTTGCGCTAAAACTCGTTTATCGCGCGGGAACCGTACATTTTTCCTGAACAAAAAGTATCCTATGTCCTTTCCCGGGACTCAAAGTATCTCCATGCTAAATTTGAGCAAAATCGGTTCAGCGGTTTGGGCGTGAAGAGATAACAGACAGACAAACAGACAGACAGACACACTTTCGCATTTATAATATTAGTATGGAAGTATGGATATTCATTTAGAAGTCGGTACAAGTCAACTTAAATATCCGAAAATTAATTCTTAGGATTTATAATATTCTGTATATTTAGAGGTAGCACACGGTATACATAATCGTTTGTATTGGTCCATCATTGGTTAATATAAAGAACAACTTTCTAATAGGAAAATATAATACTGCAATATTTTCACGCTAGACGATTACTTCTCGTTCGACGTTTGACAATGTTTCTGTCAATATTCTGATACTAGCTGTTGCCCGCGACTTCGTCCGCGTTAACATTGTATAATAACAAAGATGGATAGTTTTCCCCTTTTTGTGGTTCCTTATACAAAGGGTAAAAAGTAAAAACGGGACCCTATTTAAGCAAACGTCGAACGCAAACGTCAAAGAACTTTCATGTTTCTAACTCAAGAAATGACGGACTTTCATTGAAACTTTCTACCCCAATTTCACCCCCTTGGGGGTAGAATTACCAAAAACGCTTAAATACGTATCCATTCATTTTTAATCAGTAGTACAAAAATAAAGTTTCATGTTTCTAACTCAAGAAATGACGGACTTTCATTCAAACTTTCAACCCCAATTTCACTCCCTTAGGGGGTAGAATTTCCAAAACGCTTAATTATTTATTCATTCATTTTTAATCAGCAGTCCAAAAATAAACTTTCATGTTCCTAACTTAAGAAATGACGGACTTTCATTAAAACTTTCAACCCCTATTTCACCCCCTTGGGGGTAGAATTTCCAAAAACGCTTAAACACGTATTCAATCATTTTTATTCAGTAGCCCAAACATTAAATTTCAAGTTTCTTACTTAAGAAATAACGGACTTTCATTCAAACTTTCAACCCCGATTTCATCCCCTTGGGGGTAGAATTTCCAAAAACGCTTAAATACGTATCCATTCATTTTAAATCAGTAACCCAAAAATAAAGTTTCATGTTTCTAACTCAAGAAATGACGGACTTTCATTCAAACTTTCAACCCCTATTTCACCCCCTTCGGGGTAAAATTTTCAGTTTCTTTCTTAGTTCAAATTCCTTCCTTAGTGGGTGTCTACTTAATAAAACAACCCTACTCACCAAATTTCGTGGCTGTAACTTTAACAGTTTTTGCTCAGCGATGATGAATCAGTCAGTCAGTCAGTCAATCAGTCAGTCAGTCAGTCAGTCAGGACATGTAATTTTATAAGTATAGTTGACGTGTGCAACATGTCGGATTCTGGTCGGATTACTGTATGTGCTAGTAGCGCCCTGTGCTCCTTTGCGTAATATTCCTTATTATGTAAAGCTATAATTACAACCTTCCTGTCACTTTTTATCATCGCCTTAATCTTGTTAATGTAGGCCACTGTCACAACAAGCTATTCGTTATAATTAACTTGGACAACTTGTCCTTCTGGCAAATGTTTGTTTTAATTATGCGTTGTTCCTGCAGTTTTATTTGTGTTACCATCATCAGTAGCAAGAAAGTTTTGGGTCAATTGAATTTTAGAGGTTAGCTGCACCCGCGAACAAATTTTTATACTTATCAATCCCCAAGCGGCACCCGGTTATCGCATAAAAATTGAAAATCTATTGTGTCTGCTATTCCCACGATCGAGGTATTACAACTATTTTAAGACTGGGAAAAAGTGTTGATAAACACTCCCCCACATTCAACAGGGGTTTTATGATTTGACAGGAAAACTACAGAAAGGCCCCACTTTAAGATAGTTGGCCCCATTATTATCTTTAAGGAATATCCTCAATTCCCATAAGATTTAAGGAAAAGATGAGATGCTCTTATGTGGTAGAATGTTAACTACCCACTTTACCCACTCAAGTCTTCAATTTTGAACTTTATACCGTCAACAAACCGCATATCAACCTACGTATACCAAAATGATATCGTGGTTGACGCTCCGTCAGTCACGACGAAGTTGGGCGTAATTAGTGGCAAATGTAACCGTCTCCCTGACTAAGTGCAACTTGCGGCCACTCGATATTACTCTACATTGTGTAACTTGGTGTACAATTGACGTGGTTGCGGTTGTGATTTTATGTGGAAAGTTTGGTCTCAATTGAATAAGGAAAGGCTTTAGCGTACCATGTTGGCACTTAAGAGTTTGTCTATAGAAATTTATAATAATTATTGACATTTTTAGTATTTTCAAACTCAAAACTCAAACTCAAACTCAAAATTTTTTATTCAGAATAAATTTTTGCAAATATTTTCTGAAAGTCTACATGATGCCTACCACCGGTTCGGGAACTAACCCGGCGAGAAGAACCGGCGTAAGAAACTCGCAGGGGGCCCACTTTATTTACCAAAAAAAGTGAGAAAAAAATTAATCTTTTAAAATAAAGTTTACAATGCTGTAACTTAAAATTATACAATGTCAACATACATACATAATTGTAAGTCATAAAATAATGTAGAAGTAGCCTTGCAAGCAGCCATCCTACTCCCAAGATGTGCCGTCGTTTATGAAATCATTGACCTTATAATAGGCTTTGGCACACAAACGTTCTTTGACTACTTTTTTAAATTTATTAATGGAAAGATTTTGAACTTTTTCTGGGATTTTATTGTAAAGGCGTACACATTGACCCTTAAAAGATTTACTAACTTTACTAAGTCTGATCACCGGTATTTCTAGTTTGTACTTATTTCTAGTGTTTCTTCCGTGACTGTCACTTTTGGTTGTAAATTTACTAAGATTCTTTCTAACATATAAAACATTATCCAAAATGTATTGAGAAGCAACAGTTAGAATACCAATTTCTTTAAACTTTTCTCTCAGAGATTCAAAAGCTGACATTTTATAAATTGAACGTATAGCTCGCTTCTGCAGCACAAAAATCGTATTAATGTCGGCAGCGTTTCCCCATAAGAGGATGCCATACGACATTCTACTATGAAAATAACTGAAATAAACTAGTCTTGCTGTGTCTTCGTCAGCAATTTCCCGTATTTTTCTGACTGCGTATGCTGCAGAACTGAGCCTATCTGCAAGATTAGCAATATGAGGACCCCACTGTAGTTTACTATCTAGTGTAATGCCTAAGAATACAGTGGTGTCCACCAAATCCATCTTCTCATCATTTAATAGTATATTGGTTTTAACTTGCCTGACATTGGGCAAAGTAAATTTTAAACATTTAGTTTTCTTAGAATTTAGAAGTAAGTTATTAACGTTAAACCAATGTACTATTTTTGAGAGAGCACTATTTACCTCGTCGTAATTTGACTGTTGTCGCTTCACTTTAAAAATAAGTGAAGTGTCATCAGCAAAAAGTACTATCTCATTATCATTATCCTTAACAAGATAAGGTAAGTCGTTTATGTAGATGAGAAAAAGGAATGGACCTAAAATGTATCCCTGTGGGACGCATAATTCTATTTTGGTCCCATTGGACCTTTTACTATTAATGTCAACCCTTTGAGTTCTATTTTTGAGGTAAGATGTCAAAAGGTTGAGTGCTGAGTCCCTAATGCCATAGTGGTGCAATTTCCTGATTAATGTAGCATGCTCAACACAGTCAAAAGCCTTGGAGAGGTCGCAAAAAACCCCTAGGGCATCCTGCGAATCCTCCCATGCTTCAAATATACTATAAAGAAGACCTATACCAGCATCCGTTGTGGATCGACCCTTAGTAAAACCATATTGATTTTTGTGCAATAAACTATTTAAGTTAAAATGTAATAGTAACTGATTTAAAATTATTTTTTCATATATTTTACTTAGAGTCGGTAGAATCGATATAGGCCTATAATTTGTAGGATCAGTTTTAAGCCCCGCTTTAAATAAAGGTACAACCTTACTGTGCTTCATCAAGTCAGGAAAAACACCACTCTTTATGCAGTCATTAAAAATCATTGATAGATGAGGAGCTATGATGTCAATTAATGATTTGATAATTTTAGTAGACATGCCCCAGAGATCAGTAGTATCTTTAATATTTATTAATTTAAAAGTATCAACGATATCTTTGGGGACAATCTCTCTAAACCTAAAATTGACATTACATTCCTTTATATTGTCTCTGAGTAGTTTTTCAGCAGCTGCAGGTGAGGAGTTTAAATTTTTCGTAGTTGAGACCGGAATGTCAGCAAAAAATTTTTCGAAGACCGTCGCAACCTCATGATCATTGGTAATCTTTTTATTTTCAAAATAAATTTCAAAATCAGAGCTACGACAGGTGACGTTTTCAGTCTCACCAGCTATTACTTTCCAAGTAGTTTTGATTTTATTTTTCGAATTTTTAATTTTATTCATAATGTGAATAGCCTTAGCGGCTTTACAAACTTTTTTAAAAATCTTTGAATAGTTTTTTACATATGTTTTGAATTTATCACTAGTATTCATGCATTTTTCATCATACAATTCATATAATCTTTGTCTGCTTATTTTAATTCCTGTAGTTGCCCATACTGTGAAATTATTATTTTTTTTATGGCTTTTTTTAACCGTTCTAGGAGTAAATACAGTATTAAATTGGGTTCTTATCATCTTAAACAATTTGTTAAATGCTTCATCTGAGCTATTTGTCTCATCCAATAATAGTTGAATACTTGAACTTAAGTTATTTCTAAACTTCTCAATACGTTTTGTATTCACAGGAACAAACACACGCTTTTCCTCTAGGTAACTATCGCAATGTATATTAAATGAGGCTAGTTGCCCACAGTGATCAGAGCTAAGCTTATTTATTATTTCTTTTTTACATGGAGAAAAATTTGTAAAAATATTATCAATACAAGTTGCCGTTGTGTCACAGATTCTTGTTGGC
This sequence comes from Polyommatus iphigenia, assembly GCA_963422495.1. Classification (NCBI taxonomy): domain Eukaryota; kingdom Metazoa; phylum Arthropoda; class Insecta; order Lepidoptera; family Lycaenidae; genus Polyommatus; species Polyommatus iphigenia. Next base: position 41,140,391 of record OY730181.1, on the reverse strand, counting down.
TCATAAAACAAGTAATTTAGGTTATATGATTTAAATAGAGATGTGAATCTAACAGTAGTAGAGTTCAAGTCAAATAAATTAATATTAAAGTCACCACAAACGATATTTTTTTTGTTAGATGCACATATCTTTGATAATATTTGTTCCATGCTTTGTTCAAAGGAGATCAAACAAATCTTTAAGGTGCCAATTTGTGGTGGGTAGTTTGTCGTGTATGTTTTTTTAATGGAACTAGGTTTTTTATTACGTGTAATTAAGAGAGAAGAAAGTTTAACAAGCAACTTTTTAGCTTCTTAATAATGTATTGTCTAATTTGATAAATTCTACTCTTAAAAAAACTTAAACCTAATAAATTGAATTCTTAAAGAACCACGCGTGCACTTAAAAAACTTAATAAACCCTAACAAATTCAATTGGAGAAATCTACAATATCTACATTACTACTCACTCACCCACACTACACTTTCTTGTTCATAAAACAGTATGAAACGAGGGACGATATTAAAAGATATAATATAATCCGGCGCAATATTGGCCGCTGTAATAACTCACGAGCACGTTTTATATTGCCATGCACTCAGAAATGCCACTTTATTTGTGTCACTTACGGGAAACGCTTTGTCTTATGCTCTTATTTGATTTTTTATTTCATTATCAAGTAAAAATTTGCTTTATATAGTTTTTTTTTTTTTGTTTCATTATTCAAGCCATAGTTTATAAAAATAATAAAAATCGACATAGTTAAGTAATAATAATAAGCATGTGAGCCTGCTAATGAGCTATCAATTGTTATTCACGCGAAAGTATATATTATTGTTTGCCGACCTGTTACGATATTGATAAAATTTAATACTCTTCCTTTCGGGAAAGGAGTAAAGACATAACACAAAGGATAAACTTATTTGGGTAATTTTTGATCCTGAGCGATAAACCAAGTCGCGGGTAAAATCTTATACTTAACTAAATGTTGAAAATTAGTCACGTAAAATTTGTCAAGTTTCATAAAAGGTGTAACAATATACATAACAACAATTACAAGCCCAAAAGTCGTTTTATGTACAAAGTTGACACAACGTAAAAACTTGTATAGTGTCCCGCAAGTGGGCCCCAGAGAAATAAGTTGAATGGTAGTTTCTTAACGAAATGATCACGTGTCGTCGTTACAGCCACTGAAGAATAAAAACATAGAAGTGATAAGCTACACCATTTGCAGTTTATTCCACAAAACATCATAAGCCCATAAAAGTGAAAAAAAAAGATACATCTTTGCTGTTTCGCCTTTTCGCCTTGGGTCATTCTACTTTAAGATTTCAAAATTGATTCGATTGAATAAGCTCACAACTAAACAAATAAAAAAATTATATAATATCTATTATTTACCATCGAATTAAGAACTCTCCACTTTTTTAAGTCGGTTAAGAAATTGTATTTATAAAGATAATTTAGTCCAGGGACAGTACATAGGGTATTTTTATCTTATTAATTTGATATCATACGATGAACGTACTTTGGCTAACCAAAATATTGTAGTCTATATCGTGTAATGTAATAAAGTTATAACTACAACGTCCTAAAATTAAAACCCAAGTTCTTATACCTAATCTACCACAAGCTTTTAAGCGCTCTTTATGCTATAAGTCCTTACTCTGAGGTTATATCCATTTGTTCAGGAGGATTTTATTTACTCAATGGCAACAGATAATTCAATTTAACTTCAAATGGCCGCTGGGACGAATAAAGTATTTCTGGCTTTTAGGTAAGTACAGAGTTGTACAAAAGTGGGTCACAGACACAAGTCCTGACAGTTTGTCAGCTAGTGAGGAGGCTTTTAGATCATGAACATGAGATTACTATGTTCGTAGTTATGTTGAAAAAATGTTATATGGTAATTCTATAAGGGCATAAGTACTTAAGTTTAGTTTTACGAGCATTACACAAGTTTTAATTTCATGGTTGACATCCTTTTTTTTTGATTGCAAAAATCAAAATATCCATTATACTTATGAAGGGTACAACATGTTCTACAAAATTTGAAGGCTTTTGAAAACCCAAAAGTCATGACCAGGGTCACTATTTTCAGAAAAAGTTAATAATACTTATCCTTTTTTTTAACGCGATTATTAAAATTTACTTCAAATGTGATATTTAGTACTCAAAAGTAGTGAAATGTATACATTTTCGTAGTAACAATTTTGTAATAGGAACAGCTGAACTTTTACGAGCAAACAATACCATTACTTGCTGTAGCTTTCTTATAAAACTAGTTCGTGAAGCAGCTGTTACAGTGTTACAGATTCAATATCATATTGTTACATGTAAAGCAGATACACAATATAAACAAACACGGTAGTGTAACTCAACCAAGTTCTTGAAATCAAATTCGTGCAACACAGAGACTGATATTATAATTCTTCTGCTCACTGATATTATCTGAAATCACGCTAATACTCGACAAGTCAGTATATTAAATAATTAAAGTAGGTACATAATTTGTTGGGGTGGTTCTCGTCATTTAAGTACGGCCATAGTCAGAGACATTTATTATTTACTTAGATTTAATTAATTCATGAAGCCCCAAGCGGCCACATCCGGCCGCGATAACAATGAAAAAGCTATTGTGTCTCGTTTTGCCACGACTGATGGGTTAAATCAAGACTTTGTGATATTTTGCATACATTTTATGTCAATATCTTTATGAAATGAATATTAACTAATCATAAGATGTACCTGAGTGTGTCAGTAAGATTTCTTACGCGGCGAGTGAAGCACCATGGGGTTTGTTGATAGACCACACACCGCTCGCACATACCCAATAGCTTTGTCCACACTGGGCCTTTTTTTGTTCAACAAGGGCATGCATTATAGCGCAGTCAACAGCGATCGTGAGGCATGCCCGTGACGCACGTTGAAATTGTAGCGCTCGCTATGACACTTTTCTTTCAACGCGGGTGGATTTTGACGCATTCAATTATTGAATATGCCAAACGAAAGTTGAATAAAAAGAAGATGACGAAAATTGAAGATGAAATTGCATAATGTGGACATAGCTAATCCGCCGGGGATGCGCAAAACCATTTCCAAAAAAAGCATGCAGTTAATCTACTGCATATCACCTACACTGTGGTAGTGGCATCTGTTGCCGTAATAGTTATCACTCAGGTAATAACGTCACGGATATTCGACCCACGTGCACACTTGCTTATTGCAGCGCAACTAATTCCCAAGTGCTCAAGATGGGCTGTGTACTAATAATTATAACTGTTACTAGTATTCTTAACATAAAGGACACTTACGCCTCATTGCCAATAACAGAAAGCAAGAGAAACGAAATTATTTATCGAAAGAGACAATATTAAAGTTAATTAGCGAAATTCGTTTATTACGTAAGAACATACATTCTCCCACAACAATAACTATCCCATGTCATTTTCCATCTCTCGAAGTATCCTTATATCAATTTTATGCAAATCGGCTTAGTCGTTTCTAAGCTCGTAACAGACAGACACACTTTTGCATTTTTAATATAAGTACCTAAATATTCTATCGATCTATCCATAAACTCTGTAAACCTTAAAATTACTACAATTTCGTTCTCCGCTACATCGTTTTATCGAACAGCGTCATAATATCGAAAATATGACGTGTTAAGGAGGGATATTAGCAAATAGTGTCCGGAGTTGGGTCAGGAAGTGTGGACACAGCACTCGAGCCGTCCCGCGGATTCCGTGGATCGTGGACACTCGAGCATTAGGTAATATTGACTCGTTCAAGTGGGGCTCTGATCTTCCTATTCTCGTCCACAATCGTTTTCAAGAATATAGCGGATTAATCCAAACCTCATCCAATATCGGATTATAGAAGATGCTTCTACTAGAATACGAGTATTCTATGTTATGATGGTATTTGTATATAATATGCCTTATTAAAGTTAACAAACTTCATTTTATATTGATTTAATCCTTCGATCGCGGATTCTTGGAAATCTATTGTTATTCTATTGTTGTCGCGGTCGCCAGTGATTTTGGGAAGTTTTCGGATTCTGTTCAAGCGACATAGAGATAAAAAAATACTCGTATCACCCCCAAAACATAAACGCATTTAGTTAATTAATGTTATCAAAATACATTTTTAATTGAACGTAAACATGCCGTTTTGCCATAAAATAAACTTTTCCATTAATAACTTTTTAGATAACAAAGTGGAGTATTTACGAAACAGCAATATCTATAAACATTGGATCTACATAGTTCGCTTTAATTGTCCATTAGTTAACGAAACGACCAATTACTGGTCCATTAGCGTGAAAACATACGGACTGTGATACGCCAAAAATCGCTGCTGCGTTTTGAATGTGGCTTGGATAATGCTGATGAAACTTTATTTAAAAATTTGGTTCATATTTAAAACTAGAGATAATCACGTTAATGTGTTCTCGTTGTTAGGTGTCGCAGTTACTGAACTTTGATCCCAAAAAATGTTTGAACTGGATGGAAATTCAATTTTTTTTTTGTTCAAGTCTTCTTTCTGTTAGTGGTTTAGTCGACTTTGTAGTGAATAAAAATATTATTTTACTAATATTCCACATTTTCTGCATTTTATTTGGTTACTTATATCGTCTGACCAGTTTAAGCGCGACCCTCGTAGCATGCTTTTAGTATGTTACGAGGGTCGCGCTTATACTGGACAAACTATGGTAACACACTTTCAAAAACGTTTTAAAACGCAGCCGCGTCACCGGACATTTTACTCCCGTGTGTCCACATAGAGGCGTGAATCACCCTAATAGCAATTCCGACGCTAAAGAGGACGTTGCACTCTAGGCCTACTTACTGGATCCTAGTAAGTGACAGCCTCCATGTCAGCATCCACTTCATAATGCTAATGAATTTTAGTGGAGCGCTTAACAGGAGTAAGTAGGAAAATTACTACAACCTTTTTGGTGGCAAATACTTGACTCTTTATCACTAACTAGCTTTTGCCCGTGGCTTCGCTCGCGTTAAAAGGTACCTATTATTATATACAATCCTTCATCCCCTATTTTATCCCCTTAGGGGTGGAATTTATCTAAATCCTTTCTTAGCGGATGCCTATGTCTAACACCTACCTGCATGCCAAATTTCAGTCCGATCCATCCAGTAGTTTGGGCTGTGCGTTGATAGATCACTATGTCAGTCAGTCACCTTTGAGTTATATAATTACTAGCTGTCCCGGCAAACGTTGTTTTGCCATTTAAAGTATTTCTACTGCATCAGTTGACACAAAATCTTACCCCCTCTTTTGTCCCCTAAGAGGGGTGGGGGGAAAAATTTTATACACCAGATGTTAAGATGGAAAAACAGTTAATAATATGAAGTAAGTCCATTAAAGAAAAAAGTTTGATACAAAATCTGACCCCCTCTTTGGTCCCCTTAGAGGGGTGGGGTGGGGGGAGGGGGTAATTTTTATACACCAGATGTTGAGTTGGAAGGAGGCAAATATATCTGCGAAAACCGTATGCAAATCGGATCAGTAGTTTTCGTGTTAAAGCAAAAGTCTTATACAAAATCTGACCCCCTCTTTCGTCCCTTTAGAGGGGTGGGGGGAAAAATTTTATACACCAGATATTAAGTTGGAAGAAGACAAATATATCTGTGAAAACCGCATTCAAATCGGATCAGTAGTTTTCGTGTGATGCTGGAACAAACATACAGACAGACAGACAGACAGACAGACAGACAAAAAAACTAACTAACTTTTCGGCTTCTATAGCGATATTGTGACACCCTTCGCTTATTATTTTTTGAATATCTTTAATGTACAGAATTGACATTTCTACAGACTTATTATATGTATAGATTATCACTAACATTCATTCCTTCGATCGCGGATTCTTGGAAATCTATTGTTATTCTATTGTTGTCGCGGTCACCGGTGTCCTTATGGGGGTTGATAGGTTAACTTATTTAGTAACTAACCTTAAGGTAAATTAGTTAAAAGTAGGGTACTGTAACGCTTAAGGTCTCAGGAAGGCTTTACAATCCTAGAAGACTTGACCGAACTCATTTGTGAACAGTTCGATCTGATTTGAACGGCCTGTATATTATATGGGGGCTCAGAGGTGGCTGCAGGCACCAGTTATATTTCTACCTGATTTATTTCTCAATGGAAATATTTTAAAAACAATTCTGCTACTCCGAAGTCTTTTTGTATGTTCTGACAATTAAGACAAAAGCCGAGCAAAAACTAGGAACATCCTTACTAATATTATAAATGCAAAGTGTATTTCTGTCTGTTATCTGTTCACGCCTAAATCACTGAACCGATGAAGATAGGCAAGAAGATGCTTCGAATTCTGTGAAAGAAAAAGAAGGGTTTTCCGTGATGATTATCACGGGAGCTTATAAGCTCTTTTTACCTACAAAGGACATCAGGCATTCTGGTCTAAAAATAAATTATTATTTAAGTTTTCGTACGTAGGTAACTCATAATAATAATAAATAATACTTAATATAAAAAAATGCAGTTACAGGGCCAAGGCCATATATATTTTTTAAGTTCTTAATATGGCCTAGCTATTTTAAATAATCCTAGGTCTGGCCGCGCAGCTTTTTTTTAGACCAACATTGTATGGAAATTGCCTTATGTCCTTTCCATGCAAGCATAGCTGCGGTTAAATCTAGTAATTAATAAATCAACCAGAACGGTTGTGAGAACGCAATTGTGATTCTGAGCGTGCAAGTTGGTCGGCGGAACATCTGGTACTGTGTTCCCAACTAGCTGCGTGCACTTCGGCGTTGTTTTATTCGCCTCAACAACAATAACTAGTTATTACTAGTTATTTCCGTTTGTAAAATGGGCGTGGTTCAACGGTGACTTGGAGTTATTTTACCCTTGAAGTAAGTCTTTTTTTTTAAAGATCCATCCATTCCACAGCCATTGTAATGGTAAAAATGTTTATCTGTCTGTTATTTCTTTTGGTTTAGGCCGTTGAACCGATAATAATTCGATGTTTGTTAAGCATATAGTAGTCCTGAGAAAATACATAGGATGAACAGTTTGGATTTATGAAGATGAACACTGTATAATATGCTGATGTTCTAAATAAAATATATTTCATCCTTATACATTGGACTTTTCCAAGGCATATCGGACAAAGACAATGTGAATTACTACCCCATCTGTATACACATTTTAATACGAGCGACATACCTGCATAGGAATTAATCCCTTATCAAATCATCCACATTTTGTACATTAAACTTTCAGTTTTACAAAACAATTTCTATCTAGCTTTAATAACAATGTCAATAATCTCTAATTAGCTCTCATTCCTTGAGTAAACCACTTCCTTGAAACTTATTGAAAGCAAACTTGTTAAGACAATAATTTCATCTGGACATCGGCTGTCGGTTTTATTTCTCTAACTCAGTTACTGTACACTTCACCAAGTGAAGTTTATCGGAAAGTCTAAATTGCTTTCATTGCATTTTGTGTAAACATCCAAGTTCCAACTATAGGCTATTCGCGTTGTGATGAGTCATGGAAACAAATGCTTAAGACTTAAAATGGGCTATTTATACCATTCAAAAATACTAACAGACATATAAACTCCTCGTTCTTTAAGGACGGTTAAAATTTTAGAGCGAACGATATAATATAATATAGAGCTTTAGAATAAACCTTGAAAACCTCTAATGCTTTGTTGCCGGCAGTTATCTCAAAAGGTTCTTTACTCAACTCTAAACTTGGTCAATATTAAAGTGCAAAGTATCAACGCTTAAAGAGTCGAGAACTCAAGATTCTTCAATTTTCTTGTCTAGAGAGCACTTACTGTTAGGCGCATTAGCATACGGTAGTTAAATACGCCGGGAAAACTCACTGTTGTGACATTTTCTCATATTTTCACAGCGAACTTTCCTTGGAAAGTAGTTTTAGAATAGAAGTTTGTACGTGTCGTTGTTATAGTGAGGTTTAATACGTCAATTACATTAGCAACTGTATGATATTAGGTGATTTTTTTTAAATAGGTGTTTGTTTATTTCATACTTAGATTTTCGTAGTCAAAGCTTAAAACGAATGAACGAAATGAAACGAACGAACGAAATTTTAACGCGTTTGAGACTAGACTTATTTATATCTGAAAGTTGTCCAAGAGTTCATCAAATCTTTCACTATCTTATGAATTATAATATAGAGAAGAAAATATGAGAAAGAATATAGAAGAACGGCTACTTTTTATTACAGAAAAATTTACGTTGAGTAGGTTTGCGTGCGCAAAGACAAGGGTTATAATTTATAAACTGTATTAAATACTGTAAGTACATAACCATGCAGGAATTGTAGGGCAACGCTGTAAATAATAACTCTCAACTTCTCACTTAGACCCCTCAACCTTATTACGAAAGTTACTAAGACGACGGACGGTCATTCCTTAAGTTTTATCCCTCCTAACTTATTTAGCGAATCTCTCATAAACTTAGTGTTGGTTACTACTCTGTTTTAGATCCGTTCGTTTTGAAAGAACTAATGAAGTTACAGAAGGTAATTATTATTTCAAGTTAATACTTACGGAAAATCGAAAAAAAAATGCAAGCACTCGGCGACTGCCGCGGTAAAGCTATTGCATAGCATTTTTTATCGACTTATGTAATTATAATTCGCAATATGTGTGGCACTCCCACAAACACCATGCCGAAGTCGTGGCGTTGCTAACGCCGCACCATTGACGGTCGGAGGTTGTTAGGTTTTTTTCGTTACGGATGTTCTTGATTCAGTCACCGCGCTCAAAGCCCGCGATAAAAGCTATGCTATTGCATCAATGTAAAATCATGTTTGCTTAAAAAACATGATTTTACATTGATTGTACCTAAATAATTATATTATTAGATGGTCATCAAATAGGAGAGGATCAGGATCATTGAAGGCATGCCTATCTATACTGTAAGACCGATTAATTCAGTCGGATCAGTCCGCCTGGATCGAATCTTAAGCCTTCTTCTTAAGCCTTCGTGATATATTCAGGTTCTACGTTTTTTATTAATGAAATATTTTATCTATTTACTAAAGCTTTTGATTGAACAATATCAAAACAACCAATCAATTATAGACTGTTAAATAAATGGCCGCTGTTAAACCCATTGTGTGTCCTAACCTACAAATTTTTTTTGTTAAATGTTGAATGCAGTCTTTTTCTAAATCGTCTAAAGAACATACCTAGCTGCATTCATAACTTAATAAGTTATTCTTTGTGGGTTAGTACACGAATGCTTAACAGTGTCCAAAATCCAAATAGCATCTCAAATCCTGTCAATTTTTATCATAATACCTAAAAAACTCGGCAAACACATACAGTAGTTTGTAAACGTGTTAGAGATCATCGAAGGAACTCAATCTATTAAGACTAATTATACGGAACATTTAATCGTAACGTACATTTATCGTAACTTAATGAATAGAAAATAGGCGTAATTTCGCGTTAAACTCGAGTGAGTCTCGCTATTAGCGCGGCTTAACAACACCCCCGTCCCGGGGAAATTAACCCCGGATGAGCTACCCCTACTAATCTCACTCAACACATAAAACACATAATTGAAGGTTGACATGTTATAACTTTTAAAAGGTAGCCGTATAGTATAAATACAGTAGAATAACTCAGAAAGTCCTTGAAAGCAAAATCTCTCGAGAAATTTTGGTATGTTATGATTTCTATGAATTTCTTACGAAATTAACCACTATCCTTACTAATATTATAAATGCGAAAGTGTATCTGTCTGTCTGTCTGTCTGTGGTATATAGATACTTTGAGTCCCGGGATATTTATACACACAGACATAGGATAATTTTTATCCCGGAAAAATGTACGGTTACCGCGCGATAAACGAATTTTGGCGCAACGGAGTTGCGGGCGTCATCTAGTCTATAAATAAATCAGTAAGCTAAGGTATACGTCGAAGTATTTCCGTCTTCCTATTGTGCCTATTGTGTGTACTCGCATGGAAAAATGTGCAACCACCACCTTACAAGTAAAAATGGTAACAAGTTCGTCCAAAGTCCTTTACAGAATTCCAAAAAAGTAACGCCTGATTTTACTAACTCGCTCGACACAGACAAGTTTTACGTGATTTGGTACTGCATTATTGCAGCTTAAAGTTACCGAAAAAATGTTTGAACTTTATATGGACCCGTTTTCTAATGTTCGGTTACTAGTGAAATGTAGGGTTACTGAATGATATTAATTTTGTGGTACCCATATTTTATCCCAAGTGCGCGACGCGGCCATTCGCGGTGAACCATTCGACTTCGGAACCGTGTTACCGTTGCAATTTACGGTGGAATAGCGTAAATATCTGCGACACTACATACGACACCTAATAAAATGTATCCATGTGAAATAAAACATAGCCATGAAATAATAATTACTTGTATTAGAAAATAATGTGAGCAAATGTCTGGTAAAAAATTATAGATCAAATTATATGAGCCCATGAACATAGAAAAAAAGGCGGACGGAGTCTTATTATATACAAAACTGTGTCTTCAGAGTCGGCCAGGCTGACTGCATGTACACGGTCCCCACGCACACATTATTACCCTAGTCCAAACCATTTTACAGGCGTAAGAATGTGTGCGTGGCCGACTCTGAAGACACAGTTTTGTATATATAGTAATTGACTCCATCCGCCTTTTTTACTACGTTTATGTATGACCCCTTCTAATTTTTAAGTTCTATAAGTTCCTGACTTTACTACTGTTACATAAATTATGAAGAGATTGATTGATGTACTAAATTTTTCAGTATTCACGTGTAAATAAAGATAACTGTCAACTTACACCTAAGAAATTAATTTGAGATGACTAACAAAATTAGCGCCTAAGTTAAAAGTTAAAACTAATATACAAAAGACTGATTACCACATACAAAATGTTTTCCAATCAGTTTATACTCGTAGATACTCATTATGTCTGAACCCAAAGTAGGGGTCGGGTAAACAAATTATTTGGTTTGCAATAGAGGAGTATCGATTATTCAGGACGCTTCGAAGAAACTAACGACGCTCCCCTCAAAGACACATTACAGCTACGATATTTGAATATCGTTACGACTTTCCTTTATCTAAGTATCCAAATACTTATACCACAGCTTATAGAGTATATTACGAACAAAGATACGGCTGGGAAAAATAAATTGTAAGCTTTGGTTGCTGTTATTGAATGAATTAAAATGAAAACTAAGCGACTTGTGCATTGACCGTATGTTCATTTTAACGAATTGCCAGTCAACACTCCAATAACTTACGTAAAAGTACCCGTTAGAACAGAAGAAGAAATGATATTATAAGTTTAAACACTTACGGATTTTGTCGCGGAGCACTTTTATTAATCCCGACGTTTCGGCTACTTTACAGCGGCCGTGGTCACGGGCGGACTGAGCTGACAGGTGTCCAATTTCTTGAAGTTATCCAACTACCCGACGACTCATCAATATTTGTTTGCGTTCCGATCTACGCAGAACGAACTCACAGTGTCTTGAAGCCGAGGTATCATAGATTTGTGCTTTAGTTTGTTTATCACTGGATCCCAACTAGATGGCAGCACCCAACCATCTTCGCGGTTGAAATTAGGGTGTTTTTTAATTTCTATGGCCTCGCGTATCATTCTTGGGCGGTATCGTGCTTCTTTTGCCAGTACTTGTGGCTTATCAAATCTTATGTAATGGCGAGGTTGATCCAGTGTGTGTTCACAAATTGCGGACTTGTTGTTCCTACGGTGTTTGACATCTGCAATGTGTTCCTTGATACGGGTTTTGATGGCCCTTTTGGTTTGCCCTATATAAGAGAGGCCACAATCACAGTCGAGTTTGTAGATTCCTGCATCTTGAAGGGGTAAGTTGCATTTCACTGATGGTAAACATTGGCTGATCTTTTTGGGCGGCTTAAAGTATGTTTTTATTGAAGCTTTCCTTAGAATGTAGCTCACTTTATCAGTGACTCCCTTCCTTGCCTTCATGCCCTAAACCTCCAAAGTTGTATGGTTTGCCAAAGATACACAAAGCCAATGCTCCTCTTCGACCAATTGTAAGCCAAATTGACTCACCAACCTACAAATTGGCTCAGCTGGTGGCTAATGTACTCTCGCCTCTACGCGGACAGACCAAGGCCCATGTAAAGGATTCTTACCACTTTGTCGATGAGATTAAACATCTACGCCTCAGAGACAATGAACAACTGGTCAGTTTCGATATACAGTCCCTGTTCACGTGCCTACCAATACAACAGTGTATCGAAATTGTTACAAGAAGGCTGAGAGAGAATGACTTACCGGTTGAATATGCGGACTTGTTAGAACACTGCCTTACATCTGGCTATATGTTGTGGAATTATGACTTTTACAGGCAAGTAGATGGTGTTGCGATGGGCTCACCTGTTTCACCTGTTGTGGCTGATATTTTTATGGAAGACTTCGAGAAGTTAGCCCTTGAGACCTCACCTGTACAACCCACCTTCTACAAGCGGTATGTAGATGATACTTTCACAATATTACCATCAGACAAAGTATCCATATTCCTTGAGCACCTGAACAGCCTCAACTCCAAAATACAGTTCACAATGGAGTTGGAGAGAGATAATTCCTTAGCTTTCTTGGACGTATTAGTAATAAGGAGTCCTGATGGCACATTAGGTCATACGGTGTATCGCAAACCTACACACACAAACAGATATTTAAATGGTGATTCCCATCATCACCCAGCACAGTTAAGTACTGTTGGAAAATCGTTATTTCAAAGAGCACGAGGAATCTGCGATGAACAGCATGTGGACACCGAACTTCATCATGTTGCACAAGTTTTACGCGACAATAAGCTTCGGGTACCACGCAAACATAGCAGCAACCGAGTGAAGCCGGCAACAGTGGAAAGATTACCTGCAGTGTTACCATTTATAAAGGGAGTCACTGATAAAGTGAGCTACATTCTAAGGAAAGCTTCAATAAAAACATACTTTAAGCCGCCCAAAAAGATCAGCCAATGTTTACCATCAGTGAAATGCAACTTACCCCTTCAAGATGCAGGAATCTACAAACTCGACTGTGATTGTGGCCTCTCTTATATAGGGCAAACCAAAAGGGCCATCAAAACCCGTATCAAGGAACACATTGCAGATGTCAAACACCGTAGGAACAACAAGTCCGCAATTTGTGAACACACACTGGATCAACCTCGCCATTACATAAGATTTGATAAGCCACAAGTACTGGCAAAAGAAGCACGATACCGCCCAAGAATGATACGCGAGGCCATAGAAATTAAAAAACACCCTAATTTCAACCGCGAAGATGGTTGGGTGCTGCCATCTAGTTGGGATCCAGTGATAAACAAACTAAAGCACAAATCTATGATACCTCGGCTTCAAGACACTGTGAGTTCGTTCTGCGTAGATCGGAACGCAAACAAATATTGATGAGTCGTCGGGTAGTTGGATAACTTCAAGAAATTGGACACCTGTCACCTCAGTCCGCCCGTGACCACGGCCGCTGTAAAGTAGCCGAAACGTCGGGATTAATAAAAGTGCTCCGCGACAAAATCCGTAAGTGTTTAAACTTATAATATCATGAGTGATACTCGCGAAAACTTAAGAAATCATTATAGAAGAAGAAATTCTAGAAATAATTCTTAATTTTCATTCAGTTAGTAAAAACAATTATGTACTTATTATGTCTTTCGTAATTTAGATAGGTACTAGTTACTACAAAACTACGACATAGAAAATATACAATATAGAAAGGAGCAAGGACCGCGTATGCCAAATAAAGCAATAACGCAAGGATAACATGACGTAATATTCCATCACTGGAGAAATATTTATCTTCATTACGAGGAACCCTAAATAAATTTCTTGTTTTCGCCCGGGGCGAAAATAAATCTTGCAAGATACAGGCCAAGGAGGACGCTTGCACGGTAACTAAAAATCAACATTGCCACAGCGACCCTTGTTTGTCCATTAGCTTGCCGCGACTTGTTCAAACACGTCGCGAATCGTTGCCAGATTCCATTGTGCTTTCGGTCATTCCGGGATTTTTCCTCATATTTTACGTATTTGAGGAAACAAGCGGCTCAGACGATACAAGTATATAATAGTGGTGGTATTTTTCGAAAATTGTTAGTTACTCTGGGCTCTTAGACCCAAAGACAGAAGTACCAGAGTACCAGATTACTCTGGTAAGTCTGTCTTTGAGTCTAATGCATAAAGTTAATATTAACTTTATGGTCTAATGTTATAACGCCTTTGTCTATATTAAAAGAAGAATAAAATGTTACCTATTTGTCAATCTGATATCAACGTCATTTTATTGTGCACCGTTTTTCTTGATTTTATGTACCACAAAAAATTGACGACGAAATGCAGAAAGGATTCCAATTAGTTGATACTGATCTTAGTGACCCCAGTGTTTTCTTTACAACTCCCAACAAGTCCAGAAGATGTCCTGTTATGGTCACAATAGGTAACAATATAATGTAACGCTTTTCAACTTCCCAGATCTTTAAGATTATTATTTAAAAAAGAAGATTATTAGATATTATTTAATCTTGTATCTTTTAAATTACCTGTTTATATCTTTTTTAAGGTGACTATAACGAAACATCTGTGGACTTACAACAACTCTTGGAAGCCGGAATGAACATTGCTAAATTGAAGATAGCAGAAACTTCTACAAAAGAAAGAGCATTTATTCTGGAAAGACTCAAAGAAGCAACACAAATATGCTGTCGTAAATACGACGTGCGCTATTGGCCAGTTGCAACCTGCGTTGCCCTTAAGAATTCTATGGTCAAAACTGGACTTTTAGAAAGTGTAATCACTTTTACTCAAATTATCCAAAAGTTTTTGAATGTTTAAGATATTTGGTAGCTCATTTACAAAATTATTTCAGGAAGAAGAATACATACAAATAAAAGAAGATTCTGAAATTATACTTACTATTAAAGATGAATATTACGATAAATGCAACGAAAAGAAAATATATGTCAATAATCCATTTCTGACTGTAGACACCAAAATAGGGACTGAAATATCAATAAACTCAGATGAAATTTTAGCAATATGTACGGAAATTATAGACAGAGAATCTATAAAATGTGTTATTGTAAAAGGTGGCTTCTTATCAAACGTCTGTGATTTTTGTACAAGAGTTGAAAACCATTCAAGACCATTGATTACCCAAAAAGATTGGGAAATTGTCGACTTTGCTATAGAATATGAGGTAAACAATAATAATATTATGTTTTTCTCTTGGATCATATTATAGCATCAATTATGCACATGATAATTATTAACTATAATTGTGTGTATTAACAAATTTCATTTTCAGATAGACATGATTATTCTAAATTATGTAACCAACAGAGAAGTGGTGGAAGAAGTAAAAAAATATGTAAAAGACAAAAAGAGACCAATGATACTAAGTGGGATAGCTACAATGAAAGGACTTAAGAATATAGACGACATTATAAAGGTATAGTTGTTGTTTCCCTACATAGATAGCTACTAGTTTTATCCAGAGTACAATATTTAAGCTGCATAATAATCTACTCTCAATTTTCAAATAGAAGTTAAATTCCAAACGATATGTACATTCATACACTCGTAACATTGTGTATTTTTGCGTCCCCGCATCTATTACTGATATTAATTTTATCTTTATCGCTACATTGTATTCTCAACGTATTACCGGTAATACTCCAGCATACATAAATGGAGCAATATTTTTTAGGAATCCGACGGAATCGTATTGTCAAGGGAGTTTTTACCGTACGAAGTGTCAGCGACATATCGATACAGATTGCCGTACATTCAGAAATGGCTGGCAGCTAAATGTTTCCAGGTAAATTTAAATTTTCTCCAACATACTTTGTAACTCAATTTCAATAAGAACAGATTTTGACTCCCAATTTTCGTACATGATATAAAGTATCAAAATAAAATAAACAGTGAATTTCCAATACGTCTCTCAATTTTGAACGTAATTTTTTTAATACGATGTTACTTCTTTTCTTTAGGTCGGCAAGCCTTTATTTATTTGCGGTGGAGTTTTTGAAGAGGCTCTTAGATTTGGAAAATTTCGGTATCCCCAAACATCAGATGTATGTAATGCTCTACTGGATGGAGTCAGTGGCTTCATTCTCAAATCCTGTGCACCCTCTACAACGCTAACTGTTAAAATATTGAAGACCATCAACGAAATAAGCTGCTTCGTTGAACCCTTAATGACGAGTTCCTCTCATTTTATGAGGATTATCAAAGAGGTAAGTTGTCTATGTCTTAGTGTCAAATTTTGGCACAATAATGTCGCAAGTAGCAGCACTAACTGAGACACTAAAATAGCGCAACCAGTCCTTTTCAAACGAAATATTATATAGAAATAGAGCGCAACCAAACAGACACGGTGAGTATCAGCCCTCTATTGTTATTATTTTTATATACCTGTATAATATATTTTGTCGGAAGCGGAGACTAGTTGCACCGCCACATTGAATTGACATAAGCGGACCGACGAAATGTGAAATGACGTAGGTCCGTCAACTGCCTATGAATCAATTTCTTCGATGGTACATACGTACGGGCGTACAAATAGTCCCGGTATTAAAATCCTAAACACTCCTAATCTCCTTTTACCTGTCTGAGATTTTATATCCTCTTTCAAAGGTAAAAGTACCAGTGAACGCCGCAGAAGCTGCCATCATAGCATGTGTCATGGCCGCCAGGCAGACCAACTCGCGTGTGATCATCCTACCTACATTCAGTGGCGCGACAGTCAGAATTCTGAACTGGATTCGACCACCATGTTTAGTCATTGCTATCAGCTCTGATGTTCGGACGGCCCGCAGGCTACATATTTATAGAGGCGTAACTCCATTGCTGTTCTTTAGTAAGTATCTTCTTGATTCTTCCCAGTAAATTGCAGAGTATAATTTCAGTATGACCGATTTGGTCATGTTAATTGGTTTAAAAAATAGGCCTATTTCGCAAGAAAATTTGATTTTGGTTGACTAGGAGATCAATGCTAGTGGTATAATTTTTAGTACCATACACAACAAATCCAAAGTATAGGAAGCTCGCAGACTGATGAACGATTACGTGGTTGGTCAAACGCATGATGTTGTGTCGTACATTCTGGCCTCGATCGGTATAAATCAAGCGATAAATCTACGGCACAGCTAGTTAATCGGGACTAATTGAATTTTCCCACGACGCTGCAGATATCAGTTATTAGCATTCAGTTCAGTGTAGGATGTAACGGATTACGTTATATGTATGCTCAATAATACATGGATTAAGGTTATTTATTGGATTGCTTCAAAAGATTATTATTATAATAGAGTAACGTAGACATTGTGTATTTAGGAATTTAAATTTATCGAAACACATTGCCTCACCGCACTGCTAAAATCGGCAGTTTTTCTATGACTTTTCAATTGTTAATTTTTATAATTTTTTACCTACAACTTCGGTGTGGTGTCGCAACGCAGTTACTGGCAGTTATTAATTGCTTCGGCCCTAATTGTAGATTTTTATATAAAAAATAATATGCAATCATAACTTACATTTTTAACCATAATTTGGATAAGGCTTTGTTTGGCATTAAATTGTAAAAAAGAGAGCGTAATTATCACTAAGGTTTTTATTACTGCTATCAGAGTAGACAGGTAGTTATGTCTATTGTGCTGCTATGTAGGTAATTTCTTGGATAACACTCCGTCTTTAGGAAAGCGCAATAGAAACTGGAAGGAGACTCTAGAAGACCAGCTTTTGTACGCCCTGGACTATGCCATCAAACACGACAGAGTGGAATACGATGACACCTACGTGTCACTCCAGAGACACAGTCAATTCAGCTCCTTCTGTGACACGATTTTCATCGACAGAGTCACTTTGGGAAAGAAGAGAATAGAGTAAGAGCATAATATTTTTTATTACTTTTTAGGGTTCCTTACCCAAAGGGTAAAAACGGGACCCTATTACTAACACTTCACTGTCTGCCCGTCTGTCTGTTGCTAGAGGGTTGAAATTTTCACAGATTATGTATTACTGTTGCATAATATTTAAGGGTGGCTCCCATTCAATAAACGTCATTTTTAGGCCTTTCTTGCTCTGTATCAATAATAGCTACAAGGTAGGCTCTTGAAATGCTCACAAAACTCACTTGTTCTATCGAGGAAGTTGATTCCAAGGCAGATGGGGGACCTACGTAGTTTGGTCGCGTTAAGTCAAATATAACCGAGAAACAAAAAACTCAATTGTGCTTTGTAATGGTTCGAAACCATTTAAGCGCGAGTCCAACTCGCACAATGCCTGATTTTTATTTTACAGAGTCTACGGAGTAGTCACTAGTCATAATATAGGTTGAGACGAAATAAGAGGGAAACAAGATTCTAATAATTTATTAAAAAAAGTTAAGGCAAAGTTTAACTTTGGATATTTTTGGCAAAAACCAGATGGACGATTTGCATAATATGCAATCTCGTTATCATATCTAATATTTTATTTTTCAGATGTCCGGAAACTTACGATGACACTACCGACTACGGATATCCGAAGTTTGGTAACGAAAGTTAATTTTAAAATGGTATTTTATCTATTGAATTAATATATTACATTTACCACATAACAGTTTACGTTGAACATATGGCTTTAAATCAGCGATTTCATACCGTTTTTAACTATGTAACTTAATTTTCTCAGGTAACAAACTATTATCTAACTTATCTTTGACTTTAGTCTTCAAAAGACCACTGAAAAAACTGCAATTAGTACCAACGTTCTTGCTAATTAACTTGATCAAGTTTCTTTATTTAACCCTCCTTTTATATTCAAACCACGTCTTTTCTTTAGAATTGAATGAATTTTATTTAGTGTTAGTCCCGTGCCAGACTTCGTTAGTTTATATAATACTCGGTTACCATAATAATTATTTTAATGACGATTAAAATTCTGTGTTAATTGAGTTTTATTTTGTGGTCAAGGAATTCAATTATTTAGTCATTGAATATGTTGCAGATTTGACATAGTTTAAAGATGAAAAAGAACATGCAACTGAGTCTGTATATTTAGCATCTACTTTAGCATGGAGTTGAGCAAATATGCTCGTTTACTACTAGCTATTGACAAATGGTTCAAAATAAACACAAATCAATAGTCCCTAAAACCGACGCATATTTGACAAACTAGCCATTACACAAATAATAGGCGACAGTGTAGCAACAAAACGTTGTCAATATCTAATTGACTCAGCAGCGCCAATATATCGTTTGTTCAAAATCATTTAACCCCTGAATTTTCACGGTTATAGTACTTACATCGTCGGTATAAAGGTTCTATAGAGGTGAAATATAAGCGAACGGTCCGTAAAACTGTATTCAATTGTTTGGACCGCGGCCGCAACGCAATCCTGCGGATTGTGGACGAATTCAATTTCCCCAACGCCAATATCAACAATAACTGTAGGATTAGCCAAGGACTGGGAAAACACTAAATAGTTGAGCGCTTTCAAAGTGGATATAAGGGATTTAAATTTATTTTTATTTTTACGTACTTTTTTACTTAAATTCAAGATTACGAAAAAGTTACTACGCCCTTGACCTAAGCCCTTACTATTATGGAAACGCAGCGTATAACTAACTTTTAGGTCAGGCCACAACACTGCAGAACGCATCGTGAAAATTTCTGATGTAAAGAGTGCTATGCTATATGAAATTTTTGCGTTGCGACATCACATCGCATTTTTGTGCGATGTTGTTTTTGCGATACGACGCCGCAACGCAGTGTTGTGGCCTGACCCTTAGGAGTCCGCTGTCTTTTTCTGTCAAATGACTTTTCCATCATGCCAGAAAAATAAAAGTATTTTCATATAGTTTCGCTTTTCTGATTATTCACTGTGTAAGTATTTTTAATAGTTAGGGGGTTTAACACTACAACATTAAGACGTTATGTTATGTATCTTGATTAGAATCAATATTTAATTTAACGTTGTCGGATAAACTTCGCTTTTCACAGGATTTGTTTGCTGTGCTAATATTGTGAGAGGGAAACACATTTAGCAGTAACTACTAACTAGTGAGGCTATTTGACGCAAATTTAACCATACTAACACAATATTTTCGATTTTACAATTTCGTAGTAAGTAATGAAAAAACCCTCATAATTTCGCACTATCCGTTCGTCTTCCCTTGATAACCACGGTACTTAATTATAACTATATTTTTATTGTCCATTTTTTTTAACTATAGATTACAGTTTACTTCCTCTTAAAAGGCCGGCAATGCATCTGCAACTCTTCTGATGTTGCGAATGTCTATAGGCGACGGTAGTTGCTTTCCATCAGGTGACCCGTTTGCTCGTTTGCCCCCTTTTTTCCTTAAAAAAAGATAGACCTTCTTTTTGGTAGGTATTATAAAATGGCGTATATACGAGTATAAATGTTTAAAGATTCAATTTCATACAACTGCCAAGTGTTAAAATGCATTAAAATCAGAACGGAACAAAAGAAACCTATTTAGCAAGCAAACCTTTTAGCATAGACAAAGCATGTAAAATATCTTCAAAACTAGGCCCAAATTCACTATACTGCGTTGATTGCATCCCCAATGCAATCATTAGAGGTTCCTTTGAGTGTTAGCAGGCGTCGCGCGTACGCCTAACGAGATTACGGCCTTGCCCGCCTATGGAACCTTCCAGAATATGTAATCCCATTATGTTTTACTCCACAGATAATAGACTAATTTATGCTATGAATACGTGATGATCTAGGCCTTTGACTATGATTGGTCTAATTTCTGATGAAATGATGTTGTATATATATATTCACTAAAGACAGGATTGGGCGTATTAGGCCTTTTAAATGTAATGGATAAATCATGAACTGGTTTAATTTGTTTAATAACATTCTGAATAATATTATAAATTTTCATTGATTTGAAATTCGCCTAAATTACATAAGTCCGTCATCTGCGTATGAATCCATTTTCCGATTATACCTGCATGCTTGGTATTGTTACAATACATAAACTACATCTATAGGTTAATTTAGGGAGTGTATGGGTTCCATGCATAGAGTTCGCTCTGAAAGTAACAGAGCTGAGAGGGCATTTTTTGTGATTTAACTGGGCAAGCGGCCCAGCGTCATGAATATTCCCACACAAAGGTTAGAAAAAAGTTACTCTTTTAGCGCCGCTATTTTCACAGTACAGGGGGGCTTTTACACACCCCAAAGTATTATCACTTAATTTTGTTACACCCTGAATATTGTAGCTTTATAATCTGCTTATAACATTCAAGTTTTTTCACAAGCCCTGCATCGAGAACGTCAACTTTAAGGGGCAAAATATGATTACACAAAAACATCGAAATGACAAAGCTAGGGGGTCGCTGCACAATTGACAGTGTAGTGTGACAGTGTGCTCGACACGACAGCGATAGAGCACAACTCGATGAGACCACTCCACCATCCTTATTATACGCCGACACCTAAGATGGCGGTGACCAAATTTTATACCATTTTTTTATCCTGAAGGCAGGTCAGAGCCCTGAATGTCACTGCGCCCCTTGAGGATTTATTGTGACTAAATTTTACACCATATCGCTCGGTCTGATTGTATTATGGCATTTTTATAAACTGCTAGATGACCCCGCGTGCACTTTATTTTACCTCCTAATATATGTAAATCTTTCCCGGCCTTCCACGAATATTTTGAGGATAAAATTAACCAAATCAGTTCCGCCGCTCTCGAGTTTTAGCGCGACCAACAAAATTGAAAATCGTTTTTATTTATATACTATAGTTATTAGTTAGTTGAGGTCTGAGATGATTAGTGCAACTTTATTCTAGCGATCTTGGTTTTCGATGTTACAAAAATTTTGAAGGTATACTCAAAGTGGTCAGAGAATTTCAAACATTTTTCAACATTTTACCTGAAGCTTTGTGCCTCGCATCAAAATTTTACAGCTAAGCTGCAGCTTTTATAATTACTCTATTCTTTTTTGAAGCCCGTACTGTTGATTTTCAAGATAAAAGTGTGTTAGAAGTAAAACACACGAATTGTTAATTCATGAATTGAATAGCGCGCTAGTTTTCAGTTAAACTAGCGGCTGAATGGCCCTCGAACGAAACAGGGTCAGCGGTGGGGAAATAATGAAACGGAATAGAGAAAATGGAGGGAAAAACAACAAAGTGATTTTTTTTGCGGGACGGAGTCGGCGAATGGCACTTTTGGAGCCGCGGGCTAAATGTAATGTTTACAAGTTAAATTAGACGTGGCCGGTAAAGTTATTATGGAAGGCTTCGCGAAATGAGACCAACTTTCGACTATTCTTGGAATTCTTCAAGAATAACAAGCGGTGGACGTGTTTTGAAAAGTATTTTAGAAGAACGCTTTTTTGCTTGTTCTTTCAAAATGTACATGTAGATAATTTGGTAATCTAAAAGTTCAGTACACGCTACGAAGTAGAGTACAGGCTTTAAAAAGTTGTTTTGCACTTCATATCGATTTATTAATAATTTTTTTGATTAAGTTGTGTAAATTTTACGCAACTAGTTTCAAAATTAAAATAACCCTTAACAATATCTGGCCTTGTTAAATTTTTAAAACCAAAACAAAAATTAACGAAACAAATATAGCAATCTAAACAGATATATAAAGTCAACAAAGGGTTCAACTTTTTTGAATGTGCGGCTGTATTTAAACGCCCAAAGTTTTTTATTTGATGTAATTAGGCGCAATAAGTTTCGGGGCTAGCCTCTGTGTTAATGGGTTAGAACAGACCAACAAAACATTCGCTTTGTATTTATTTTAAGCTTGAAATATTCGGCCGTTACGCCGCGGCTCTTTGAAGAAAATTTCGGGATTGTTTTTGTATTTATTCAAGTAAACATGTTGAATTTATGAATCAGAATTTGAATCGTTAACGTTTTCTTTTAAATTTTTAAACAGGACTCGTGAAGATAGAAGTAATTTTAACCAAGCGATCTAGATCCTATGCCGTATCATTAGAAATAAGATCGAATCGACAGTCAAGGACTTACGGTCGCACCCAAACATATCTGACGATCACTTATTATAATAATAATAATAATATCTATGGACGCTTCACACCACGTCAGTCTGGCCCCGTGCTAAGTACCTGAAGGACTTGTGTTACAGGTTTCAGACAACGGAAATATATTTAATACGTTTATACTATACATATGTTTAAGATTTTTATTATATCATACACATATTTAATACACATCCATGACCCAGGAACATTGAAAAACTTTTTGTTCCCTCGGCGGGATTCGAACCCGCGACCCCCGGCTTGAGTTGCCACACACTCTAACCATTAAGCCACGGACGTCGTGACTTAATATTTACTTAATATTTAGTAAAGATTTTTCATAATAAGCTCCAGTAAAGTAGTCGTATAAAATACTAGCTGTCCCGGCAAACTTTGTTTTGCCATTTAAAGTATTTCTACTTCATCAGAATCTTACCCCCTCTTTTGTCCCCTAAGAGGGGAAGGGGAAGAGAGGGGAAAAATTTTATACACCAGATGTTAAGTTGGAAAAACAGTTAATAATATGAAGTAATTCCATTAAAGAAAAAAGTTTGATACAAAATCTGACCCCTCTTTGGTCCCCTTAGAGAAGTGGGGGGGGGTTATTTTTATACACCAAATGTTGAGTTGGAAGAAGGCAAATATATCTGCGAAAACCGTATGCAAATCGGATCAGTAGTTTTCGTGTTGAAGCAAAAGTCTTATACAAAATCTGACCCCCTCTTTCGTCCCTTTAGAGGGGTGGGGGGAAATTTTTTATACACCAGACGTTAAGTTGGAAAAAGACAAATATATCTGCGAAAACCGCATTCAAATCGGATCAGTAGTTTTCGTGTGATAGTGGAACAAACATACAGACAGACAGACAGACAGGCAGACAGACAGACAGACAGACAAAAAACTGACCGCATTTTTGGCTTCTATAGCGATGTAGTAACACCCTCCGCTTATTATTTTTTGAATATCTTTAATGTACAGAATCTTCATTTCTACAGTTTTATTATATGTATAGATGTCTCTGATTGCGGCCATCGTGTTATAGCATTTAATAATAATGAAAAGTACTTCTGAACATTCAACATTTTAATCCCCTCTTTCCTGTAATGCGTAAACTCCAGACGGAGTTTTCCAAGAATCCTGTAACGCAGGTAATAACGGCCATCCACAAAGGTGCTACCGGATGCAATTACAGCGCGCGCCGGACCGAGTCTCGCTAGAATTCTACTCACTACGAGTACGAGTGCTAATGTTGGGATTTAGCTGGATCATAGTAGTGCTTTTAACATAGAAATTAGAATTTTTGTGTTTGCAACATGAAATGGCAAACAAAACTGGCGTAACTGTTTATAAACGAAAAATAATTCAGTAATCCATGTTGTCTTTGTGTTATACGTTGGCTAAGCTTGTCAATTGACAGACAATGAATTATGATGCCACGTGCATTTGATAGTCCCTCCTTATTGTTCGTTTACTAAAAACATCGTAGAGTCATTGATAATAATAATCGAAATGCCCTCTACACGAGCCGCGTGAAACAAGATCCAGCCTCTATGTACTGTCCTGACTCTTAAAGTTACTCAAAAATCAAAATACTATTTTTTTCAAAGGTAGCACCAATGTTGCAAATGATTAATTTTTCCCAGTTTTTTGGTTAAAAGTGGCCCCGTGCGAGTTTTTTACACCGGTTCTTCTCGCCGGGCTAGTTCGCGAACCGGTACGGTGGCAGTAAAACATAGGACGTCTGAAAATATTTGTTTCAAATTTAAAACAATTTTTAAGTATTTATTGCCGTATGTATGCTCATGCTATTGTGATGATATTAAACTATCCCAACGCCGTAAAAAGGCATTTAAAATTAAAGCGTAACATTTCTTTGACTCCTCTGGGTGAAGCTGATGTTGCGGCATAAAATAACGAGCTCAAGTGGTCTCATAAAAATATTTGTAAGTTTAACATGCACACCATCAAAAGGAATTTGTGCTCCAAATCGCGGGCTCGGTGCAATGGAGATACGTTTTGGCGCGGCCCGCGGTCGCTTACGTGCCACCCGGCTTGACGGTAATATCGCCCAGTTAAACACACACAGCTCAAAATAATATTTGCAAGAAATTGAGTATGATAAGTGATAACGCGAAAGGGTTAAGAGCGGGCTGCCAAATTTTGCTGTGTTTTTTAATAAGCATTACGATCCCGGAAGATGATTGACTTAAATGAAATTGAGATTTATTTAATCATTGTATATTTATCTGATATTAGCCTAACGGAAAACACGATTCACTTATTTTGACTCTTTAGTTATATTTTTCTAAATTATGAATATTTTTGGGCTTTTCAACAAATATTAGTTACTATAATTAAATAACTTGCACTACTACAATCACACACTTTATAAAATAATGGCTAAAGGAAATATTAGTATTGTATTTAGTTTTTAAGTAATCATCAAAAAACTGTTTTGGGAGTTACGACCTTTAATTTCGTGGTATAATGCGGGAACTCTTGTTACGCGATATTGTTCACTACTAGCTGCGGATCAAAGTACAATTCAAGCGGGCACGATTCATGGAATCATTATATCACGATTGGAGGATAGCGGGGTGTGTAGGCGGGGCTAGCGTGGTTTGATATTTTTGGCAGCCCGGTCTTAAGATACGCGTGTGTGTTTTCGCTGCCAATTTATGTGTCTGTGTCTCCCAATATTATGTATGCCAGTCAGTGCGTAGACTGTGGCTCTATAATATCTTATATCTCTAAACGAGCAATTCTTGTATATATATATATATATATATATATATATATATATATATAAAATGACATTATATATATATATATAATTGGAATCTCGGAATCGGCTACAACGATTCATAAAATGTCATTTTATGTGTGTTTTTTGAATTTTTTGAATACCGAGCGAAGCTCGGTCATAGAAGCTAGTTATTATTAGCACCAGTGGAAACCATAAAGTAACAACTCTTATGATCTCTGGGGTTAAGCATGCAGTATCTTTTGCCTTCTTTCGACTCGGAGGCGGGAGGTCAACGAATCCCCATGTTGAAAAAATTTCCAAGTTTGGTTACAACAGAGCAAGTTGGTCACCTGATATAACATGGAATATGTTCCATGCGCCGTATGGGCATGTGAAAAGTCAGTCCTGCGCCTGGTCTCTCTCCAGTCATGTCGTGCATAGGTACTCCACGCATTCTTGACACTAATGACTTAAGCGTAGCCGGCTGAAAGCACTTTAACGAAACTGGCTACCGTCACAAAAAATCCTTCAATTTGATCACTTTTATCCCCATCCTATCTGGCCGTGTGTATTGGGTGTGAAGGCGAGGTTACATAAATTCAATTTGGGCACCTCAGAGAGCTGCGCAAATTGCCCGTCGGCCAACCCTTTGACGGCCACCCTGTCATCCGATCATTTTACAACATTTAAATTACATCATTTGCATACCGAATGTGCTTGCATATTTTACACCCACTTATTGGTTATGAATTTCACGTGTGAGTATTTATTAGCTTCGTTTTTGGTGGTCTTTTCATGTTTTCATATTTTTAACATGTAAAAATACTTTTGCAAAAACCTATACTATTATGAATATGATACACATTGCAAATACTTTGAAATGGGTATTCGAAAATTTTCCTACTTTTTCTGGCTTTCTCATGGACGTATAAAAAAGGCGGACGGAGTTCCACCATACACAAAACTGTGTCGTTCAGAGTCGGCCAGCTGGCTGTATGTACACGGTCCGCACGCACACATTCTTGCGCTAGTCCATACCATTTGACAGGCGTCAGAACGTGTGCGTGGCCGACTCTGAAGAAAAGTGAAGACACAGTTTTGTATATAACAAGACTCCGTCCGCCTTTTTTCTACGTTCATGGGCTTTCTGATATTATTTAAATTCAACGTACAGTCAGCCACACAAATTAGTTAAAATAAATAAATATTCCCTATCATAATTGCATTAAAATACGCAACAATCTACAACATAACAATATAAATCGAAAAGAACAAAACTTTATTCCACATCATCAGTGGCGTACTCAATCGTGGCGGTGTTGGAGGCGCCGGCGCCGACGAAGCCGGACACGAGCACGTAGGGGTCGCCCACTCTCATGAATCCCCTCTCCATCGCCCACGAAGTGCAAAACTTGATCCGCTCCTTAATATCCTGCTCCCAGTCTGTTTTTGGGGTCTCTGAAATTGTTTTTTTACTACAAATTGGTTACGATTTTTTTTTTAATTTAAATACCATCTAAGCAATTGATTAATACAAAAATATTCAAACCATGATTTTCGTTATTATAATTATCTGAATTTCAAAATAAAATGATTATAAATAATGACTCAGTTCAAGTTAGAGAATCAACTTTATATAAAAGGTGTCAAATTGGAAAACTTTGTATACTTATAAATAACAATTTATCAAACAAATATGTACATTTTTATCATGATACGGAACCCTTCGTGCGCCAATCCAACTCATTTATAAAAATCTTAAGTCTTTAACATCTTACTCTAAGGCGTTATTATACACAAATCTTTTCAAAGCTTTTCAGAAGGTTGTTTTTAAATTCTTAAATCTTTTCAAACGCTGATAATATAAAAATAATTTATTTTTACTACAGTCTACTCGCTTGAAGATGAGAGTGAATCATCAACGCAATTAACACTGCTCCGATAAGGACCATTTCAATTCGTTTAGTCACAAAATGTAAGCAAATCTCAGTATCCTTATCCTTTCTTATATGATTTATGCGAAAGTGTCTCTATCTGTCAGCTGTATGTTATCTCTTCACTAAACTAAACTAACTTATCTAGTACATGCTAACTATACAAACTATAGTGGATATAATAATAATAACTCCCACACCGGTTTCGGTGACGGTGGCCAATTTTATTGAAACCAGGCCAGCTACGCAGGAGTAATTTTATAGTGCCCAAGTGTGTGCGCAGTACACAAGAGCACTCTCTATTCCTTTACTCTCATAACCCAGTGGGACGGCAGACCGACACGACCGGCGAGAGATCAGGCGCAGGACCAACTTTTTACATGCCCATCCAACGCATCCAGGATCATCTTACTTGTCAGACTGCAGACAATCAGGTGATCAGCCTGCATTGTCCTAACAAATATAATGCTTAGTTAAATGTGTACTGTAATATTATAGTTAAATGTCCTTATAGACTGACCAGCTTAAGCGCGACCCTCGTAGCAACCTCGTAGCATAGTTTTAGTACGCTACGAGGGTCGCGCTTAAGTTGGTCACACCATACCTTCATAGACTAGTGGCATGATGGCCCTCCACAGATGCAGCTGTCGCGCTATAGCCGCGTATCTTGTGACAGCTATGATCGGACATCTTGGTTTATACCTGAGAATGAAGATTAATATTTTAAAACGTATGTTTGTTGGTCAGAAAAATATTAATACGGGAACCTACGAAAAATAAAAACTAAGGAAGAGTAACTGTGTCAAAAATTTGCTCCGTGAGTCTACAAAATGAGACCCGAATACATGCATACTTTATGCATGTATTCGGTACATAATTTTGTGTATTTATAGAAGTGACAATAATTATTGCCAACGGCTTTATTTCGTAAATTTGAGTGTTAGTGTCTAAACACACTAGGCCGAAATTACGCGGCGTAAATTCCGCATGATTACGTCCGCAATGTCAAACGCATACAAAATACGGACGGAACGCGACGGAATAGTGTGTCATCGGTAATTTAAAATACATTCCAGGCGGAATCGTGCTGAGTTTACGCCGCGTAACTTCAGCCTAGTGTGTTTAGACAGTTTAATGTGTTTCGTAGCTATTGTCACATTTTAGTGTGCGAAAAAAAGTATGGGAGTTACGTTTCCTTAATTTTTATTATTCGTAGACGGAAACACTTTCTCCATGTAAAATCCCATAAGTACCAAAAATTTTAAAATGAGTTCAAACAAAATCTTATTCCTAAAGTAGGAACATTTTGCTACACTCCAATGTTGGCCAATTGGCCAATACCTTATTAAATCGCCAATGCTACTGCAAAAATGTTCCTAAAAAAAACTCAAAAACCGTACATGAATCTTTACACAATCGAAGGGAGTTTCCGCATCGCAAATTTTAATCGCGCGTTTTTTTTTTTTTTTGTCCTTCTGTTACACATTGAATCTAATCCGAGATCGAGAGTATCCGCACGTGCGATAAAAATTTCGCGGCTTTATATGAAAAAAAATCGCGAATTAAATAAGGGACTGATCTTACTGTCGCCCTTGCATGATTTCTTGATACTTGAATACCTGGATATAATCTGTGCGGTTCTCCCCGAAGTAGTCATCACGATGATGGCCGCTGCGAGCAGGCGTTGAGCCGCCAGCACCGCCGACAACGCTGTGCCTGTTGTCTGATCGCATGGCATGGGAGTCTGTAAGTAATTTGAGCACTAGATATAGGGTACTTCTTAGGGCCCTTCCAAACTACTTTTTTTACGCTCGTTTGTATCGATACAAACGCAAGTTGAACGCCCAAAACGCGATGAAAACGCACAGAAGATGAGCGCATCAGAAACGCGCGTCGTCAGTGCGCAAAAAATACGTCATGTGGAATAAATAAAATCACAAATATTGTGAAAACTGTGACTTTTTTGGAGTAAAAGGAACATTTGTCCTTCCCCGTGATCAACTCCACAATATACGTCATGCTAAATATGAAAATCAGACCAGTTGCTTTGGAGCCTTGTATTGCTAGAATAAAGACTTGTCCTCTATATAAGATATATACTTTCTTTATGAATGCCTAGGACTATAAAATGTGAGAAATGTTCGAGCTCTGAAGGTTTGGCCTTTTTAGGGTTCCGTACCCAAAGGATAAAAACGGGACCCTATTACTGAGACTTCGATGTCTGTCCATCTGTCTGTATGTCTCCATTGGAGACAGAGAGACTTGAGATAATACAGCCTATGGAGACTCTCCATAGTCTGTAACCTCAAGAACCGCTCCTATACAAAAAACAATTTATTTTGCCTTCGCTCTAAAACGGTACGGAACCCTTCGTTGCCTTAGTGTCTAAACACACCATGCCGAAGTTCCGCGGCGGAAGTTCGGCATGATTCCGCCTGCTATGTATTTTAAATTACCGATAACACACCATGCTGA
Source organism: Polyommatus iphigenia (assembly GCA_963422495.1). NCBI lineage: Eukaryota > Metazoa > Arthropoda > Insecta > Lepidoptera > Lycaenidae > Polyommatus > Polyommatus iphigenia. The sequence continues at coordinate 41,110,173 of OY730181.1, read as the reverse complement.
AATTACGTTGCGTTTTAAGGTGAACGCAGATTTGGCCGCACCGCACGCACCGCAGTCGCCGCATTCGCAATTCTTTATATGAAGTTATAGGCAAGCTCGCATACCTACCCGCGCCGCAGTCTTCGCAACTTCTACATTATTTATATGAAGAATTCGAAATGCGGCGACTGCGGTGCGTGCGGTGCGGCCAAATCTGCGTTCACCTTTATTGTATGCGTTTGACAATGCTGACGTAATCATGCCGAACTTCCGCCGCGGAACTTCGTTAAACCTTTTATTTAGATCCTGTCAATATTCTATCGCATTATACCTTGTTCATCATCTCCAGAAACATCCGTTCGCTCCACACGCAAGATTCCGCTTCTTTGCACACTTCAGTGATAACCCTTATGGTGTCTACAGGGGACTGGCCTATCGCTGTCTCGGCTGATAACACCAAACCATCAGCACCATCCAGCACGCAGTTGGCTATGTCACATAACTCCGACCTGAGCGGTGCTCGCTTCTTACGCATGCTTTTTAGTATGTGCGCGTTTACCAGCACTGGTACGTTTGCCTGAAATAATAGTGTTATCTAGGCTTTACATCACGTCAATCTGGCCACATGGTAAGTGAAGAACTTAGGTGATGTGTACTAAATATGAATGTGAATATAAATAAGGTGGAAAGTTTATTTTGATTTGTATAATTCTTATCAGTGGAAAACTTATAAGAGGTTTAAGTCTTGATCGAGTACAATTATGTACGTCACATCACAAAAACCTTGGAATAGTTACACGCTATGAAATTTTTGTAATGAGTCACTATGAATGCTAAGAACCTACATTTCCTAAGCCCGATTTATTTTGAGTCAAAGACTTAAGAGAAGAATTACTTATATACCTTATTTGCCCTGATGATCATGTTCTTTTGAGCAATCACCAATTTGTTGGGTGAAATATCTGATCCGAGTTCTTGTCGTGTTATCATAACGCCGTTTGAATTCTGAAACGTATTTTTTTTTTTTAAACTGCTGGTAGAAATTATGAAAAATAAATAATTTATTATAAAATATCTATACTCAGGTTTTTCTGCTGAGAACTTGTTAGTAGTTAATTAATGCCATAATACGATGCAAGAGCATTGCGTCGCCAAACTTACTTTGTTTAGATTGCATTTCAATTTAATATTAAATAGTATTTAAATATCAGAAAAAAATATTAACAATACGAGGTTTATTTTAAGTATATCACTACGTATCTAATGGAATTAAAGAAACTCGCACATGATAATAGAAATATTAACAAAACGTGTTTCGGCTTAACTTAAACTGAACCAAAAGTCTACGGTCTACCCGTGTGTATCTTATAGATCCTTGAATAAAAAAAACTCGCACATAATAATAATTACCGCAAGGATGTCGTCAAAGTTATGGAAGCCCTCAATAGTTTGAATGTTGGCGACAATGGCAATCCTCCTCCCCCTCTCGCCCATTAAGTGTCTCAGTTCTGTAATGGCATCGGTGGAGTTTACGAAAGGCGCGATAAGAATGTCCAACTGAAATGTACGAGAGTAGTTTATTTCATTAACGTTTTCCCCCTTCAGGCTTCAACTACATTTTCCTGTTTGTGTGGTGGTTATAATTTGTACACTTTTATAGGCTGGTCGTCATTTCGAGGAACTCGCTATTAAAATATTGCTTATTGATATTTTACAATAATAATTGTCTATTTATGCCATCATCGCTCGCAAAACAGTTGCAAACAAATGGCAAGGCAAGACAAATTTAATGAGTATGAATTATTAGCTTCTAAATACAATTATTTCATTACTTGTACCACAATTATCTCTATTGTTCTTGTTTGTTACATTGGAAAATTTTTAATATACAAGGACAAACCAATGATTAGAGTATCCATTGAGTGACTAGCTGCCGCACTCAGTGTGGAACATTAATTACTTAATTGTAATTAATTCAAAATTTTGACATAAGCCCTTATTATCTAGCTAACTCTTCATTAAATTGAAGGTTAATCGTAATTAAAATATGTCTCTGAGTACGGCGGTAGTTCTATTAGTAAGATAATAAACTAATAAGCCAAGGTTTGTACCTCACCTGATTGCGTATAGCTATTTCAATCAGTTCCTTATCTCTTTCGCTATAATTAGGCATGTCTAGGACGGTATTCGAAACGAACAAGTCTTTGTTAGATCCAAGACGGCCACCGACAACGATTTTACAAGTGACCGTAGTTTTTGACACTACATCCACTAACAACATAATCTTTTCGTTATCCAGGTATATTTTGGTCCCTTTAGTTACTTGATCGGCCAAATTCATGTAGTCGACATAAACTATGTTCTCCGAGCATCGTTCTCTGTATGTTTCATCTGTAGTCAGCCTTAAATTCTCACCAGCATTCAACTCCACTTTTTCACCGTAGGTCTGTAAACAGTAAAATATGCGAGGTGAGTCCAAAGATTTGAAATGCGCAAATACAAAAAAGTGGTGTGTTTACTGGATTGAGACAAATTAATGAAGGTTCGACCCATGTCCTCGATTCTCACACTTTATGTCACCAAATGTGGTTTAAATTAGAATTTACTACACACATCCTAGTAATAGTAAGAAAGTGGACTACGAGCAAGATTATTTCTTTGCTTTTAAAATCATAGTTTTATTAATATTTTATGAATAAGGCCGTTACAGTCTTATTCATAAAAATCCCCTAAAATAGGTTAGTATATAAATTATGGACGTTTATTAACTTACAGGGAGTATAGTCCCAGTTCTTATTTTTTTGCCATACAGCATTCCTGCAATCGCCAAAGGACAATTCCGGCCAACAGCTTGACTGTAGTTCTTTGTAGCTTGTCGAATATTCTTTATCGTTTCTATATGCTCGTCGAGTTTTCCAAACACGAAGTTTATTAATGCTATATTCATACCGGCAGCTAACATTTTCTCAATAGACTCAATGTCCCGTGAAGATTTCCCTACGATTAAACTTGAGTTAGACCATTTGTCATTTTATGAAAAAATTGCTTGCCTAAACGCTCTCATAATATTGCCAGATAAATGCTTAATGTTTTACAATAAAAATCTACATATTATGATAAATTGGACATTGTTAACCATTTGTGTATCGTCGCACAAAAAAAATACTTATTAAGTTATGATTATGCAGTAATGTTCTTTAGATCATTTACAATAAGACTGCATTTATATTACTCAACACAATTTTGTGGGTTAATCCCACAATATATGCTTAACAGCGACCAATTAAATCTGCATAAACTTAAGATGCTCCCAGACAGAAGTTATATAACGTTATAAAACATTGTGTAACACGATAACATTTTATAACATCGTGTAACATACGCTACAACATGTCAAAAAATAAGCGTGTCTTTTGTTATAAATTATAATTTGTTAAAAAAATTTAGACAAAATTTTATCTAACGTTATATAACTTCTGTCTGGGAGCACATTTAGGTAAAATTGGAAAAACCAATAACTAGGGTCAATTAGTTGGGACGTATTTTTAAAAGAGCAGAGAGTAGTCAAGTCTTTCAACAGTGATTACTTCTTTTAATATATTATAGTTCAATTTTGTACGGATAATTTAAAAATGCATCCCATTGCATGGACGCGTCACACGATGGCTTATTGCAAATATTTGGACGCAGTTTAGACAAAGACTGTCCTTTACTAAACTCCTCTGTGATTAGGCACAGAGATTCAATCAAAAAGCTTATGGACCGTTCAGATTAAGCCATATCAGGCAGGAAAGTGGGCAGGAAGAATGTAAATAGTCACTCTTGCTGCCACTGGTCATGCCGTTGCCGCTGCCCGCGCGGCAAGTATGTAGAGGGCTGAGTGTAAACGCTTACTCGCGTCGTTACTGCCATACTCGTAGAAGTATTCAGGGCAATATTACCGGCAGCGCGAAGAGCGGCGGCAGCGGCTGAACATAATTCAACGTCTTCAATATAATCAAAGGTCCCATTACCAATACTCGCAACAATGTTTGTCAGTCTTTGACATGGCGCAGGAGCAGTGACGTCCAAATGAATAATGTGATCAAGCGTGGACGAAGCCTGGGACGCTGTCAACTGTTGTCCAGGCAAGTCCATGGCGTCATACTAAACGGGCAAATGAGTTTTTTTTTTAATAAAAATTGATTTATGGATAGTTGGCGGATCTACGTAATTTGGTCGTGTGTATTAAAGATCATGACTAATATTGACTTGATATAACCTGATAAAATAAAGAAGGTCCGCCAGTTGGTAATATTGGCGCAGTACGTAGTTAGACAGGTGGATTCCGGCGCCAGATTTCTTTATCAATGTACAAACATTAACATCTCTGCATACTCTTCAAATAAATTATATGTATCAAAATTATGTAATGGCAAAAGTAAAAAAAAATATGGTACCTACCTCATCCAGTTTGACGTCGTAGTCCGTAGGCCACACCATTTTATTATATCTGAAACGTAAATACAGCAGTACTTATGAAGAGATCACAACAAATTCGGAAGTGACAGATTTTTAGACAGATTGACGTGACAAAACCATAAAACAATTCAGTTTTTTTTGTGGCGGCTGCCATACATGCTATGGCTATCGGAGAGGTCCACCTGTACAGGTATGCCTGTGCAGGTAGACCGGATTGTGTGTGGGAATAGACCTGTGCAGTTTTTGGGCCTGCACAGGTGACCGGGCAAATTCGAAAATCAAGAAGAAAGACCGTGGTTTACATACGGCTATGATAGCAAACATACATTTCACTCAGAATAATAATAATATTATAACTTGAACATCTATCCGTCTGTTACCTCCTCACGCTTGAACGAATAAATCGTTTTTGATTCAAATCAAAAACTTAAACAACTTACTCCCTTAAAAAAAACTCTTAAAAATGTACGGTATCTACGCGGTAAACTTATTTCGATGTAACGAAGTTACGGGAAGCATCTAGCACTATATAAGTATAATTCATAAGCAATAAACCGACGACGACCTCTTTGACGACCTCTGTGGCTCAGTGGTAAGCGCGTTGGACGCTCAAGCCGGGGGTCGCGGGTTCGAATCCCGCCGACGGAACAAAAAGTTTTCAATGTTCCGGGGTCTGGATGTGTATTAAATATGTGTATGATATAATAAAAATCTTAAATATATGTAAAGTATAAAAGTATTAAATATATTTCCGTTGTCTGGTACCTGTAACACAAGTCCTTTAGGTACTTAGCACGGGGCCAGACTGACGTGGTGTGAAGCGTCCATAGATATTATATAATTTATATTATAAAATAAAGATTATATAATAAGATAAAGATAACTAGAATAAGAAATCGCGAAAATCCAAAGAATAAAAAGATTAACGCTCATTTGAATGTATTCAAGTATCGAGGTAAGCCTAAGTATAAATAAACCACAGCTGTCTGGAACGATAAATAAACCCGACCAGAGTAAACAAAGGATTGTTTTATTTGTTGGAAAACCATTAGGGGATCAAAATAAGTCTTAGATAAAAATACGAACAAGTCGGACGTAAGGGACGCTTCACTTGATAAATGCGATTGTACTAAATTGTAGGAAAATGGGGCCCTCCGCCTAGGGCTTAGGGACTGATGTATTTATAATACGTGCCAATAAGAAGCTGGGGACTTTCGATGTATAAAGCTTTGTAGAATCAAAATGTAACATTGTTGAATGCTGAATTCAAGGTCAAGAAAATTGTGGTCGTGATGGGAGAGCTTAACTTAAGTATGCCATTTATGCAGGGTTTTAATCGTGTTTAAACCGATACTTAATAATACATATTTATATTCTAAAATTTTTTTCGCAAGACAAGAAGATGGTCATAGAAATTATTTTATTTTATTTATTTAATTACAATATAATAAACACCACAAATACTTAATAAATAATTAAGTATTTGATAAAATTATAATCATTAAATTAAAATAAGCACTTACTTATATTATGTATAATTTTGAATTTTCTATCTTCCGTCTATTCATGACGGTGAATGGCGATCACATTAGTTTTATCCATACTTTTAACTTTCATAGTAAATATAGTAATAATCAATTATAAATGCGAAAGTGTGTCTGTCTGTCTGTTACCTCTTCATGCTCAAAGCGCTGAACCGATTTTGCTAAAATTTGGTATGGACTATGGAGATACTTCGAGTCCCGGGTAAGTTTTTGTTGCAATATACGATTTCCAACCGATACACGGATTTCTGCGAAACTGAGTTACGAGCGTCATCAGCTTGTTACTAGCAGTTTATTAGGTAATGTTGAAATAGTCAACAAATAATAAAACCTTACAATGAAGGTTTGAATGAAGGTGTCTATCAAATTTTATATCAATAGACACTGAGTTATGAGTTATGAAACAAAGTTTTGGAGCACCAATGAAGATGATGAAACTTCACTGATCTGAAGAAGGCTTTGAGACTGCAACTTTTGAAGACCTATTGAATTAATGTAATTCAGGTTTACATTCAGAACAAAAATTTTAACCAAATTTTGTGCAATATAATATCGTCATTTTTATACTGCCAATATAAAAAAATATGCATAATAGCTGTTGCCCGCGACTTCGTCCGCGTTAGCACGTCCCAAATATTATTTTTCAAAAATATTCAATGTACACAATTGACTTAATTTCCTACGATTTTATTCAGTAACCCAAATCCTATTGAAGCGAACGACTTCATCATTAATAATTTCAGTTCAATCAGTCGAAAGTCTAAGAAAATTTCTAAAAACTTTCATCCCCTATTTCATCCCCTTAGGGGTGGAATTTATTAAATTCCTTTCTAAGGGGATGCCAACGTCATAGTATATTTGTGCATAATACACAGTTTCAGCCCGATCGGTTTAAAATTGACAACGTTTCACAAACTGTCAACCCCAATTTCACCCTCTTGGGGGTAGAATTTCCAAAAACCCCTAAATTATATCCATTCAATTTTAATTAGTAACCCAATAATAAAGTTTCATGTTTCTAACTTAAGAAATGACAGACTTTCATTCAAACTTTCAACCCCAATTTCACCCCTTTGGGGGTAGAATTTCCAAAAACGCTTAAATACGTGTCTATCCATTTTTAATCAGTAGCCCAAAAATAAAGTTTGATGTTTCTAACTCAAGAAATGACGGACTTTCATTCAAACTTTTAACCCCAATTTCACCCCCTTGGGGGTAGAATTTTCAAAAACGCTTAAATACGTATTCATTCATTTTTATTCAGTAACCCAAAAATAAAGTTTCATGTTTCTAACTTAAGAAATGACGGACTTTCATACAAACTTTCAACCCCTATTTCACCCCCTTCGGGTTAAAATTTCCAAAATTCCTTCCTTAGTGGGTGTCTACTTAATAAAACAATCCTGCTCACCAAATTTCGTGGCTGTAACTTTAACAGTTTTTGCTCTGCGATGATGAATCAGTCAGTCAGTCAGTCAGTCAGTCAGTCAGGACTTGTAATTTTATATGTATAGATTAGGTGGTAGTTTAGTGCATAGTTTTAAGTGATAATAGTAATGAGATGATGCTTAATTACTTTAAGCATTAACAGCTAAAACTGAATAAAAAGTTCCCGCGCAAAAAACAATTTCTGCGCCAACGAAGTTGCGTAAAACGATTATTTATTATAAGTACATATAATAAAATATGTATAATGCCTGTTATGTTATTTCGCTACTATCTCGGGCGTCATTTAAAGTCATTAACTTAGTTTAAAAAATAAATGAAGTAGCAAGTGGACAGGACAAGCTCTTAGCAAGTTTTAATTACTTTACCCTCGGGTCTGTTGTCTTGAGTTCAACCACTTTTATTTCTCCCGAAGCTAGTTTACTCGTAATTTACCCGCATTATTGAAAATAAATTTCTAAACAATGAATAGACGACCAATTAAATGTTATATTGCGAGATACTTTTGTTATAAAAACGCTGCTGCCTGCAGACGAAAAAATTCGAAAAAGGAATTTAACTTTTTTTTAATAACATACTACAGAGTGCAATGACATATTCTTAGAAAACCGAATCAAATGTCCATATTATGTTTTTCACATGCACACGGAAAACATCTTTACAAGAGCACTCGAAAAAAATATGCGAAATTCTCACAAAAACGTTAGACACTTCCACATTCATGGGCCGCTGCCGTGAGCGTGTGCGCCAAAAAACGAAAACACGGCGACAAAAAAAGATCGCCAGGTTTTCGGAGTCGGCACGGCGAAGTATGTTCTTAAAAGATGCACTCTTTGTGGCACGCGGGCTTTGTGATACGCTATTTTGAGCCCTAAGTCCCGTCTGAGTGTCCTTACCCGGATAATATCTTATATTTTCCACCAGACGTTATTTTCATATTTTCCTCTTCATGATTCGTTGACGTGAAGCCCAGTCATATAATGTGTTTTAATACGGTCCTTAATATTCATACTCGTTTATGAAATACGTACTATACGTAGAACCGGTGAATTTACACACTAATGAGCTAAGTCTTCTTTATAGTATTCAGTACTTTTAACTTAACAATAGTGTTACGTAACGTTAAAGGTAATTTAAGCGTTGTTAATTAATATTTATAATATTAATTATGCTGTAACTTGTAACTAAGCACATCTTGGACGTATCTCTAGAGTCTAGACTTTAGATTCACTAGAGTCTATGTTGACTATGTATGACTTGGATTCGTTCTGAAAATACATACTTATCAGTATTTCCAAACAAATCCAAGTTTATCACAGCGATCGGGAAGTATATACCTATAGGAGAGCACAGTTGACACACGTCCCATCCCAAGAGATCTTGAACGCTATTAAAAGTTTACCAACTCCGTAACAGCGCCAACTTGTATTGCTATCATTGCAAACGCCAAACGTTAATACGACGCCAAATTGAAAATATTGCTGATTATAAGCTTTGTGAGAACACTAAAGAAAGCTGAACGAGTTCAGAAAATAATAGGATAACTTTGAGCCTAGGACAAGCGACATGTCCTAGAATGCACTATTTTTGTGCAAATTGTAGAGAACAACTGACGTCATGAAGATGTTTCTTTACTTTACCTAACTATATAAAATGTGTTCCGACTGTGAATTTTAACTGTTTTATTAAATAAACTAGCTGTTGCCCGCGACTTCGTCCGCGTGGACTATAGTTTATATGTAGTTGTTCCTGTACATCGATTGAATAGTTAACGTGCAAATCATAAAACTTATTAAAAGTATATAGTGTGGGACAATATACTTTTATGGTATGATAGATGTTCCGCGCGGCTTCGCCCGCGTAATTTAGGAATGTCATAGAAACCGTACATTTTTCCGCAAAAAAAGAAATATAACATGTATGTCCTTTCACGTGGTCTATTCTTCATGAGTGCCAAATAATATAAGAATTGCTCCAGTAGTTTCTTAAGATAATAAGCAATTTTAAATAATTTCCTTCGTTTTTTCCACATTTTCCTCTATTTCTTTGCTCCTATAAGTTTTAGCGTAATGAAATATAGCCTATAGCCTTTCTAGATAAATGGGCTATCTAACATTCAAAGAATTTTTCAAATCGGACCAGTAGTTCCTGAGATAAGCACGTTCAAATAAGCCCTTTCAAATAATTTCCCCCGTTTTTTCCACACTTTCCTCTATTTCTTCGCTCCTATTAGTTTTGTCGTGATTATATATAGCTTATAGCCTTCCTCAATAAATGGGCTATCTAACACTGAAAGATTTTTTAAAATTGGATCAGTAGTTCCTGAGATTAGCGCGTTCAAATAAGCCCTTACAAATAATTTCCCTCTGTTTTTTCCACACTTTCCTCCATTTCTTCGCTCTTATAAGTTTTAGCGTGATAAAATATAGCCTATAGCCTTCCTCGATAAATGGGCTATCTAACACTGAAATAATTTTTTAAATCGGACCAGTAGTTCCTGAGATTAGCGCGTTCAAAATATAATTTCCCCCGTTTTTCCACATTTTCCTCCATTTCTTCGCTCTTATGAGTTTTACCGTAATAAAATATAGCCTATATCCTTCCTCGATAAATGGGCTATCTAACACTGAAAGAATTTTTCAAATCGGACCAGTAGTTCCTGAGATTAGCGCGTTCAAACTATTACTAAATAAGCATTTCATATAATTTTCCCCGTTTTTTCCACATTTTCCTCTATTTATTCGCTCCTATTAGTTTTAGCGTGATAAAATATAGCCTATAGCCTTCCTCGATAAATGAGCTATCTAACACTGAAAGAATTTTTCAAATCGGACCAGTAGTTCCTGAGATTAGCGCGTTCAAACAAACAAACTAACAAACTCTTCCGCTTAATAATATTAGTATAGATTCAAAAGTAATAATTTGTAAAAGTTCACGTAATTTAAAAGTTAACACCTTCACTGCGGCAAGTAAAATCCTAAGCCTTCGTCTGGTGCGGCGGCGGGCCAAAGTGTGCCCCCAATGATTTTTCCGCCAGTGCGGTGTAGGCCTTTCTCGACCCACCAGCACAAGGTTAGATAAAATTACTATAACTTTGCGAAAACATAATGTAGGTGTACAGTTTTTGGACTGTTGGAATAACCTTGAACCCAACTTCTTTAGATTTGATTCGCCCTGGGATCTGCCAAACAGGAAATGAGAAATAAACCAGGGAAAGTGGCGGGCCGATATCGACCCGAACCGCACTAGAAAGTATTTTTAGTAGAGATGGGAAAGACAAAAATAAGGGGATATCGAAAATATATATTTTTATTAATATATTTAAATTCCTGTCTTTAAAACACAAAGCCCGTTTTTGTTTGCACATTCTGCAGTATGTTTATTTATTTTTTTTAATTTATTTTTTGATTCGACACTCCTCATGGTTTCTCCCAGTTTTTCATATCACCCTGCACAATTTCGCCGTTTAACGCTCATCTCAAGGACATGATTTTTTGTTTCCTGCTATCTTGCGTTGTTAATTTTATAAAATGAATAATTATTGTATTTTAAAAAGATAAAACCGACTTCAAAATCGTACGTAATTGGGAATCAAAATTACCTATTTTAAACACTACTGAACCGATTTTGATGAACAGTATTCCCGAAGTTAAATAGTACCCAGTACAAAAAAAGAATTACTTTAATCGGACTAGTAGTTCTGAAGATGTGCGAACACAAACATAAAAACATACATGAATATGTATGTCACTTTAGAAATTTGTCACATTTGTTCAGATGCTGATAATATAGAGTAAAACATATCAAAACTAGGCAGTTCTGAAAATAATACATACAATATACAGGTTGAATTGATAACCTTTTTTTGAAGTCGGTTAAAAAACGCGACGTACGTCAGCTACGACTTACGATAGATTGCACATCACTAACTGGCGAGGCGGACGCTCGGTGCGGTATCGGGTCGCCAACCGCCTGCTTGTACGGCGGGCCGCAATAGGCCCACTGCCGCACTGAGTTGATTTTTGACACCTCCAGTGCGTGGTGGGCCGATAACGACCTGCCATAATTTTTTTATAGGAAAGACCTATAATTTTAAACACAATCTCAAATATACATTTGCCTCTGTCGTACCTTTACAAACACCTGAGATAATCGTTCCGCACCGAGTGAGAGAACATAGTTTTCTTCGTCCGCACCAGCTGAAATTCCGCGGCGGGCTGATTTCGGCCCGCCCCGCAGTGAAGGTGTTAAACAAACATTTGTTGCGGAATAGCACTCCCCTCATATTTATTTGCTCACAAAACAAAACAAAAAAAACATACATTCTGAATTTAAAATTTTCAAACTTTGAATCATCGCACAAATTTCGAACACATGAAATATTCAATTCGAAATCAACATGTGAAATCATAAACGAACGCTGCTAAAAAAGGTACAAATTGAAAAAACTTGAATATCTCCCGTCTCAGTTCTTTCTATTCGTGTTATCAGGTTCTCCCGAGGGAGGAGCTATCCTTAAATTTCCGATGAAAACAAAGAATTCCTGAATACAGGTTCGCGGGAGCGAATCGAAATTTACATCCTAATTTCCCCAGCGTATACTGTAGTTTCTCTATTCGTCAGATATCAAAATTCAAAATATATATTATACGATTGAAAGCGTGAGTAATGTGATAATGTTACGTTTATATTATTTCTAGACAACTCTAGCTGAAAAAAAAATATAAATAAATAAAACTTTATTCAAATTTCGATAGGAACGCAAATAATAAATAGGTAAAGAGCGTATTACCTCTTAAAAGGCCGGCAACGCACCTGCAGCTCTTCTGATGTTGCGAGTGTCCATGGGCGACGGTAGTTGCTTACCATCAGGTGACCGGTTTGCTCGTTTGCCCCCTTATTTAATTTAAAAAATAGGTAAAACAAATAGTGTCTATGTCAGGTTTACAAGATGAACTGCCGCACTCAGAGTGGAACATAGGTAGGTACTTAAATGTTTATTTATTAGTTAATTCAAAATTTCGACTTGAGCCCCATACATTATAATATAATGTCAAACTCTTCATAAAATTTAAGGTTAATCATAATTAAATGTCTCTGAGTACGACGGCGGGAAGTGCGCAACCCCTACACTAAAAATACTTGTGTTGTAGGGTGTTTAGGCGAGTCGTAGATTGTCTTCTTGCGGATTATTCACGCGCGTATAACAGTTTATTTTTCAGAACATGTAGGACAGGTGGCAGCACATGTCAAGTAAATAAATAATTGCTAATCGAGTACAAGTTTATTTCAATTAACAACACCAGCAGCACCTTCATGTCACATGTTCCTATACCCAATTATTTGATAGTTCCAAACCGTCAATACACAGTAAAAATCACTAATTGCGAGCGACGCCCTCCTGATTGCCATTACCGCAGCCCTAGTGGTACTCGAGACGCGAATTCGTCACCTGTTGAAAAATAATTAGGCAAAAAATCTAAAACAAAAAATCAGGTGGCGCAGCTTACAAGCCCTGTGTTAAACCATTCACCCCTGAAATTCGAGTCGGGATTTTTGAAGAATTCCGCTGTACATAAACTATTGCGGCCGCTGTTCGCAACCGTCGGTGCGTTCGGTGAAAATATTTTTTAAACTTCGCAAATTACTGACGAATGTTTAAACTTCGCAAATTACTGACGGTTGTGGAAAAGCAGATTTTTTTTTTTAATTTTATTTACTTTGTTCTTAACTACAGCTACTTGCCTTAGTAAGAATACCTAATTATTATAGAATTTAAAATTACGAATTATTATGATTAAAATATTTAAGCAATTTTTGACGTGATAACGTCTTATAATTCGATGGAGCCGGCTGCACGCACGAAAAAACATGACTCATGCGGCGTTACCACGCTCTGAGGCGTTCCATTTTCTTATGACGTTGTCACGTTCAACTATCGTCAGTAAACCGACTTTGCAGACAACCGATTTTTTTTTACTATGTATAGAAATATGTCTACCTGTCTCTTTTTCAAGCTTAAAACGCTGAATTAATTGAAAGAGATAATATTATGGGGCTACTTTATAGGTATAGCGGAAAAGGACTTTTTCATTGTGGCAAAATTTGCGATTGTCGCGCCATAAATTAATCTTAAACTTGAATAGGTGTTGCCTGCAAGTTTGAATAAACTTGCAGGCAACATCTATTTGTATATTAAATTAATAATATTAGAATTTATGCAAACTATAATAGCTAATAGCAAGATAGGTGAATACAAACCCTAACAGTTGGTTAGAATAAGTAATATTTAGTAGGGAAGTTATATAAAATGTTTACAACATCTGTGCAATATTTTCACGTAATATGAGCATGGCGCGCGTCTGAATATGATGATAAAAAAACAAAGAACACAATCTAGACAGGCCTTGTTGGTTTTAAGAAGGCGACTAACCCAAAATTGACGATTTTATAAATCATTTTTGTACTTGTTAATAAGCCCCGAATCGTTTAATTTTCTAAACATAGATACTACATTATATTTCCGAGAATTCGATCTGAGCGAAAACACGATATCGTGAAATTTTCTCGATAGAAAAATATCACAAAGATGCATCTAACTTTGACGATTTTTTTCCTATATTCCCAAAACCATGCAGTAAACTGAGTTAATATTTTTACACATCATATGAAATTCTATCACCGAGTGTTCGTTCTAGCGGATTTTTAATATTCTCCATATTTTTTAAGATATTTAAGAAAAACCACATTGGCGCTTCAACGCCAGATTTGTCTCACCAGTCACCTCTCAGTCGCCAACAGTTTATTATATATTTTTTTATATATATTTTTTTTTGTGTATGTTCAACGATTACTCCGCCGTTTATGAACCGATTTTCAAAATTTTTCTTTTGTTGTATAGGGTTCAACTCCAATTTGTTACCATGTTCACAAAAGTGGTGACCTGATGATGGGATCCATGAGTAATCTAGGGAACTCCTCAAAATTTATATGGAAACATATAGTGATTTTGGTTTTATAGGAAGGATCCTAGGCATATGCTACCAAAATGTAAAATTTTACACCAAGGCATGCTATGGTTCCGAAGATACTAAGAGAACTCCGGATTCCTTATAGATACAAGTTTGGGACTTTCAGCGATGTTTTAAGAACTGAAAGCATATGCTACTATGCAAATTACATTCATCATCACCATCATCATCATCATAATTATCACTACCATCACACGATGCATCGTTATGAGTTATGACTCTATTATTGAAAATTATATTAATTTTTTTCGATCGAGGCTCGAGTTTGTCGAGTGATTTTGAAAATAATTATATTAATGTTGTTACAAAGTAAATGATTTAAACTTGGTGTTGCGGTTACCAAGTTGGCAATTTGATCATGGGATCTATGAGGTACGTAGGAAAAAACTTTTTTTGAAAATTGCCTGAGTACCTATAGTACTTAGTTGTGATAGTTTCATACCTAAATCCTATATATATCTACAACTGACAGCTTATATGTTTACCGGTAAATAACTAAAAACAGTGAAATTATTATTTTTAACAAAAAATTAAAATCGACTTCCAAGGTAAAAACAATAAGCAAGTAATAATATGAACTAAAAAGTATTAAATAATTCTTACTCTTTAATAGTGCCTCTTTCAGAATTCGTATAAATCTTAACTATTTCTGTACATACTATAGTCTTCATTACTTTGAAGTCGGTACCAGTCCCAAGAGTTTCATATATTCTGACATTGACTGATTAACTCACGATTAAATTAGCTGGTACCGACTTCAAAATAATGAAGACTATAGTATGTACAGAAATAGTTAAGATTTAGACGAATTCTGAAAGAGGCACTATTAAAGAGTAAGAATTATTTAATACTTTTTAGTTCATATTATTACTTACTTATTGTTTTTACCTTGGAAGTCGGTTTTAATTTTTTGTTAAAAATAATTAGGGTTCCGTACCCAAAGGGTAAAAACGGGACCCTATTACTAAGACTTCAATGTCTGTCTATCCGTCGGTCTGTCTCCAGGCTTTATTTCAATAACGGCTATAGCTAGACTTCTAAAATGTTCACAGAATGTGTATATCTGTTGCCGCTATAGCAACAAATATCAAAAACAAAATAAAATTAATATTTAACGGGGGCTCCCATACAAATAACCAGATTTTTTTGCTATTTTTTGCTCGATATCAATAATGGATATAGCTAGGCACTTGAAATTTTTACAAAGTCTTAATTATATTTGTACTTTAACTATGGATAATAAAATTAAAATAAAATAAATATTCAAAGAGGCTCCCACACAAAAATTACAATTTTGGGCTATTTTTAGCTTTGCGGTACTGAACCCTTCGTGCGCGAGTCGGACTCACTCATGGCTGATTATTTTGAACTTACTTATTTATGTTTATCAAAGTAATCACCCCTGCAATCAATGCACCTTCGCCAACGCAGTGGCAATGTATAGATTATTGAAAATATCAGCTGGACGGCAGACTACACTTCTAAGGCATTTTGTACAGCCTCTCGCGATTTGAATTTTCTTCCCGGTAAAAGGTTTACCAATTTTGGAAAAGGTTATAGTCGGTATGGCAGATGAGGGAGAGCTTCCAAACAAAATGGGGTCGCGCGTTGTCATCGTTGTCAAAAACTAGTTGCAGACGTACGAGCATCGCCATCATTGTGGGCAGTTTTCAATGTACACATATGCAGTAATGCTCTCGCCGTTTTGTAAAAAGCTGTTACTTATCACACCGGCAATTAGACCACCAAACTCCAAAGTGTGACCATCACATTTCTAGGGGTGATTTTTCGTTTTGCACATTGCTTTGGTGTTGAACCAGGATCTTACCAACTTGCTGAGCATTTTCAAGTGTCAACCGAATACCATTTTTCGTCGCAGGTTTGTTAAGTTGGCTGGTACCGCCTATAAAGTGTGAAGATTGAGTAGAAAAATACATGAATTTTAGGCGAATTATGAATAAAAGCACTTTATATAGAAAAAAAAATCTAGCTAGTTACGGGTTTCTAATTAAGGCTAATAATTAAATTTTTTGTTTGTTTCTATTAATTAAAAAAGTTCCTGATTTTAAGTTTTTAGCTCTTTAAAACTGAAAACAGTGAGTCTTAAAGAACTTTATGAAAGCTACTAAAATTTACTACGATTTTGTCTTTCAAACTTTGTATCTAACTCCAATCATTGTCTTGCTATGAGCTTGTGGCCGATTTTTTCAAATACACATATCAAGAAGGTCTTAGGATATTTGTGTTTTATGAAATATCTGAAAATATCTAAGAATCTATTTGAAAAAGCGTAAATGAAAGAATTTTAGCTTATTTTTAAAGTTAATTAATTTGGTCTTTCAGCGCTGCTACTTTCACAGTTAACTCTCTACAAGGAACACGTACACACCCTAAAGTATTATCACTTATTTTTGTTACATCCTGTATAATAATAAATATTAATTATATTGGAATTTCAAGTAATCTTTTGTTCTAAATTAAATACTAGAAAATCTTTGAAATTTATTCCAGTACTGCAATCTGGAAAATGTGAAAGGTTGTTTTTTCACGAGTTTGGAAGATTGATAACAAATTGATAATGGTAACACCTAATGAGACGAATAATGGCTCTCCAGAGCCAGTCGAGGATAGTTAATCAATGCAGAATTTCTCGAACACGTGATTTTAGTATATCGGGATGAAATTTGAGCTGCAGTGCTATTCTGAAATCCTAAAAATTCCGTTCGAATGTCACTTCGAATTTCACTCTCGCTTCACTTCTCACCTCACCTGGTTGGGGAAGTAGCTCAGTTAAGCTAAAGCACCCCGAGGATGTGGCAGCTTGGCTGTACATAAGCTCTAAGCTCTTGAAAAAGTTTTATTTTCAAAAGTTTCGTGTTTTCAAGTGGTTGTGTCGTGTTCACGGTGTTTTCTTAGCTCAATTTTATTAAATTATTATCAGTTGGCAAACGTAATGGAAAGGTAAGTGTTTACTAATATTTACTTACTTACACTTAAATGTATTTAACTAAAGCATTTTATTTAAACCAAGCTTTTTAAACATTTAGAGTACGGACTTCCCATCCCTCTCCTGCACAATTGGAAGCTTTAGTACAGTTTCTGGAGAGAAAACCTAGTTTAGCCAAAGGGTTTTCAAAATCATTGGGAGCCAAGCAATTAGCTCATAAAGAGTGGTCTAGATTGGACTTTAAATAGTATGGGGGGGTGCATTAAAAATGACAAAAAATGGATAAAAGTAAGTTGTATTTTATTATTGCTACGGTATCCGAGACTAACAATATGAATATAAGTGGGGCTTGGAATAATACCTAATATTTGTAACTAGAGTTGCTGCCTAAGGTACTTAGCTAAAACTTTGTTATAAATTGCTAATTATTTTCAGTACTGGAATGACAAAAAAAGTTTTGTAAAAAAAAAAGGCTGCTGCTCGAGCTCGAGCTAGACGTCAAACTGGTGGTGGAAACGTTGATGTCCCCGAATTGACCGAAGTCGAGGAAAGGATTTTAACGTTGATGGGTGGTGAAGGTTTTGCAGTTGGTGATACACATTTAAGAATAGAACCTTTTGTAAGCAATGATAACATTGAATCATTAAAGTACCTACTCAGGGTGCGACTTGCAGTATTTATTGTTGTTATTTTTAATTCCAGGAATCAGAAAATCTAGACAGTGAAAGTCCATCTATTTTGGCAAGAGGGCTCTACGAAGAACCAGTACCTGGGATATCCGGCGTTCTTTTAGAACAACCAATAGTAAGAAATTTGTTTTTTTTTTTAATATTATGTTTATCAATTATCAAACCTCTACAATTCCAGAGTAGGCTATTCTTAGGTCAAGTACCTATTTATTTTTTTTGACGAATTAAACAGTGTTTTTTTTTACAAAATAGTTACTCTATTAAATCAAAGTTATATCCCACATGCACAGCTTATTTCAACAGTCACCTTTTCTTTACAATCAATAACAAAATGTTATTTTAATTGCAGGACAATGCTGAAAGAAATAATTTTAATGCTATTGTAAGTACAAATTACTAATTTATTTAAGTTTACCTAACTACCAAATTTTTTAAGAAATGAAAAAGTAAGTTGTTGGCTATCAATGCCAAGCAAGTATATGATTTACTGAACTCATATTATTTTATTTGTAGGTGGATCATGGACTGGAGAGTGAAAACATTACGTTGCAAAATCAAGAAATGCCTCCAGAAACTGTACCAGTAGCCGTAGTACTGTAAGTTATTATGTTTCAGTCAACCTTGTAACTTACCCTGTGTTTTTAAATAAAATATTTAAAAACCATCAAAAGTGCTCCAATCTCTTTTTTTTCTTTCAGGAGAATGCTGATAGTGTTCAAGTAAATGTGTCAGACTCAGAACGCATTCCATTACGTCGCAGAAGTCGTCAACCGCCATCTGTTACATCAAGTGAGTATAAATTTTTTCAGCAGCCACTTGACTCAGCAGGGGCGACCCAACTAAACAAGATGTGTTTGGTCGGATCGACCCTCATTAATCTAACTACCTAAGACATAAGGTTCATATTTTAGGAAAGTTTTTTATTGCTTTGTGCCAGCTAATTATTATTTATGATACAAAAGGTTTGCCAACTTGATTGCAATGCATTTCAAGATCCAAAAAAATGGTTCTGCCCTTTTGCATTTTTGGTCACATGTGTCGAAAGGTTAGTAAGTACCAGCTTCTTAACACAATTTAAAAATTAAAATGTTTCCAGCCCCTAGACGCCGGGCACGCCCTCGATGCCGTAGAAGACTCGAGTCGCAAAATAGAGTGTTGCCGTCCTCACCTCCGGCACAAAGGAGGACGCAACTCGTTGGTGTCGCTAATAAGTTCCTAGAGTTGGAAACTCGACGCGTCAATTTGGAAGAGAAATTAGTGTCCGTCATGGAACATTTTATGCAGTACCAACGCGATAATATAATAGATGCTGTTGGAAAATTAGGCGCGGGCATGAGTTCTTTGGCAGACGCCATAAATAGAACCAACACTTCTTAGTTACTTTAAGTAGGTAGATTATAATAGGTAAGTCACAGTAATGTGTAAAGGTATATGGACTGACTAGTGTACAACACGATTTTTGAGCCTAAGTTCTGTTCACCCTATTTCGATGTATTAGTTATTACACCTTAAATTAATTATAGAATCAGTGATTTTAACTCAAAAAGTTTGCTTTTATAGAAACTGAGACCTTTTGAACTTTCAAATTTTGAAGAAAAGCTGAATTTTCTTCTTTCAGTTATGTATGAAAATAATATTATATTATATCTTAACTCAAAATAAAATTAAAATGTGGAAATTATATCGTTTAGATTTAAAAATGTTTTTTTTTGTATCTAGGTGAGCATACCCTAAATACAGCTTGCTGTGTGCTCCGGTCTAGATATTATGTGGCGCTCCTATTTATTTTCTAGTATTGAATAGTAACTTAAAATTAGTTCATATTATGCTTAACAAAGTTTTTAATTTGTTGATCAACTATCACTTTAACTCTTATTTTAATAAATCTAAGAATTTTGCAAAAATCTTATATTTTTATTCGGCTTCGCCTAGACTATAAAGGCAAACTTTTATTTTTGAAATTTGTGTTTCTGGTTAGTTTTCAATGCAAACAATCGGATAATAGACATTAAGCTCAGAATACAGAACAAACTGTTTGTTCTGTATTCGGAGTCATTATTCATTAAGTAACAGGCACAAGAAAAAAATATTTTTTGTCGACTTAGGTATGTTATTTTTAATTACTTTTTACAAGACGTGTATTCTAGATAATATTTGTTTTAATTAGTCAAGTTTCTATAATAAATAAAATAAAATATATTTTTATTCGAACTTAAATTTTCGAACGAAGAAACTATGTTGCCTACCACCGGTTCAGGAACTACCCCGCCGAGATGAACCGGCGTAAGAAACTCGCACGGGGTCATCTTTTACTAAAAAAATGGAAAATTACAATGTTATGGCTTACAGCTATGTAACAAAAATAAAGACAATAATAAAAGAAAATGTAAGTATAAGACTAAAATTAGAAGATTATTATGTTAACACATAGATAAAGTTAATTAATTATTATTTACTATTTAATTTAGAATTAAAAATATGCATATTGTAAAATTATCACTACCAAGTAACTATTTAACTTAAAAAATACTTTTAATCATTCACACCTACAAAATAAACTATCTCCGCCCTCGCCATAAAACATTGACTAGGTCATTACGTGCTGCCCTACCCATGTTTAGGTCTTGAAGAAGGGAATCTGCCACCTGTTCCCTTTCTTGCATTGAAATCTCCCTTCTGGCCTCTTCTATACTGAGAACTGGTGCAGGCATACCAGCTCTATTACACATGTTGTGCAAAACACAACATGCTGTAATAATTCTCGCAGCCACATCAGGAGAGTAATGCAACACTCTATGTGCAAGAAGACATCTGAAACGACCTTTCAGAACACCAATAGCACGTTCGACACTGTTTCGAGCTGTTGCATGCAATTTGTTGTAGTGCTCTTCAGGACTGTTGTCTTCTGCATTGGCTATCGGGATCATTAAATAGGGCCATTGAAGATAACCTGAATCACCTGAAACAAATAACTTCTATGAAACTAGAAGGCACCGAGTACTGGGTACTACATAATGATACTCAATAGGTACTAGAACCAACCTAGTAAGTATGCAGTCTCTCCAGAATGTATTAGTTGCTCGAGGTGAGATTTTATTGGCGAATTATTAAATATGTGGCTATCGTGTGAAGTTCCACCAAACGAAGAATCCACGTGCAATATATTTAAATCCGCATCTGTGATCTGAAATACACAAAAACATATTATGTAAGTAGGTAATTGGTAGGATACTTACTTTAATGAAATTCTTAAGTAGAACTTACCAATAAAACATTTCTTGCATGAAAGCCTTTACGGCAGTAAAACCTATCCTCATTTTGTCGCAGTCTTATTATTGCAACAAATGTCCCATCGATACAACCTATGACACCTGGTATGCCAAACTTTTCATAAAACCTGTAAGAGAAAAAAGATTTTAGCGAGATTTATTTAAGATCTTGGTGAACAAACTGCTGTGTGTGTCTAGATACCAAAATTTGTTGCTAAAGTATTTGCATTATGTAGAATTACTTAATTAAAGTAGGTACTTAATATACCTAAAGACTTACTTTTCTTTGAGTCTTGTCCTTTCAGCTGAATTTTGGGGACAGCGTATATACTTCCGTACTATACTCGGCTGACTTAGCAATCTTACTATCTCATCAATAGATCTTGATATCGATGGTTGGGACATAAAGGTACCTATATTCCTTCCTATAATCCTTTGGTAGCTCCCAGTGGCTAAGAAAGCAAGAGTGCACAGTAACTGAAAAGAAGGTGTAATAATAATAATAATAATAATAATATCTATGGACGCTTCACACCACGTCAGTCTGGCCCCGTGCTAAGTACCTGAAGGACTTGTTTTACAGGTACCAGACAACGGAAATATATTTAATACTTTTATACTATACATATATTTAAGATTTTTATTATATCATACACATATTTAATACACATCCATGACCCAGGAACTTTATAAACTTTTTGTTCCGTCGGCGGGACTCGAACCCGCGACCTCCGGCTTGAGCTACCAACGCGCTCACCACTGCGCCACGGAGGTCGTCGTCGTAATGTTATTATGTTATGTGTAGGCAGCTGCAGGTATATAATATAGGCAGTTATCACCTAGGTATGTATAAAGGTGAAACTAGTAGGAAATCTATATTATATGTTATTTACAAGTTTAAACTATAATGAGTTAGACAAGTAAGAAAGTAACTACCTATTTATTATGCACCTACAATAAATTAATAAGTTGGATGTCTTATCATTAAATACTTACTTTTAACCTAATGCTCAAACTTCCTCTAGTCCTAGTACTGACGAGATTAGATAATTCTTCCTGCAACTCCTCTATCATGTCCTCGCTAAGGCAGTATTGGCGCACATAGTCATCTCCTCTATTCAGCAAGGGCAGATTTCTGACACGCCGAGCTTGGCGTCGAGATGCTAATAAATCCAAATCATTGGCTTCTTTTAATAAATACAGAAGAAGAAAGGAGCGTGACATCTGAAAAAAAAGGTATTAAGTAGATTCAGACTTTGTAATTCGGCACATAATAATACATAGTTATTTTATTGTTTAGTAATTATTTTAAATTTTACTAATAATTATATATTATATTTTTAATTTTTTAATTAACGAAAAGATGAGATTAAAAGAGTGTAAATTGTTGGATAGAAAAATAGTGTAAATTGTTGGATAAAAATACGTTCATGAAAAATACAAACAAAATTTTGATAAAAACAAAAGTTTTGTCAAGTTATTTTTAATAGTTTATGAAGCTATAAGTTTGCAAAATGAATAAAATAATCAATAATAATTAAAAAGTCGTCACTTACGTTTATTAAACGATAAAAATCCAAACACAAGCACCAACCAATACAAGATTTCACTAGAAATTTAGTAACCTAAAATCTGACAGATGAATTCGTAAGTGGATTCGAAGCGACTGCTGAAATAGCGGCGGAATTTGTTTCTGAATACCACAGATTATTATTATATATTTGTAGACTGAATACCAAACCCTCTTAACAACTGTCAAGTTCTCACTTTATCTAGTTCACTTCACCTGCGTTTCCGCCCGGGCGGCGCTAGTGTCGATTTCACGTTGTTTCTGAATACCGATTGTTCATGTAGCGCTAATTCCGCTGCGAATTCACAGGCGACTTCGCTTGTGACTATTTCAGAATAGCTCAGCATTACGATATACAGTATACCTAGGCGACTAGCTCGCAGTCTGATATACCCGGGAGTAGCCAAGTTTCGCTTAAACAAACAATGTCGTAGTCATTTTTTAGGATACTTCTATACAATTGGCTTGTTTTGGATCTCAAACCTCGTACGTTCTGATAATAAATGCTAATATTCATAGTGAGTTAATAACGTTGATGCCTTAATAGTAACTGCAACTACATTTTTAATAAAGTGTGATTCATTTTTTATTGAAGTATAAAACATTTTGCTGCAAATGTAAAATTTCAATGGACTAAATGCGAGGGCAGAATATTAAAGTAGAAAATTCCACGCAGCAATAGAGAGTGAGTCACCATTATTAATAAATGAGGCCCACTGGGGTATGCGTTCAAGTTTCAACAAAATGTCGTAATTTCACGATTCACGGAAACACCCGAATCTATGAAACGTAATGGCTGGTTTACACGTTTAATTTTAATTTCAAGCAAGTAGCAAGTTCAAATTTAGTTAAGTATAAAGTCATATACAAGTAAGTACTATCAGAGAAGTTGATTCCTATGCAAATCGAGTTTGGTTGCGTTACGTCAAACCCAGCCCATAGATCACTTTAGCTTTTTTCACATTGTGCCTTTTTTCTGTTCAACAGGGGCATGCCTTATAGCGTTGTCAACAGTGAACGTGTGGTATGCCCACAGATTATTATTATATGGTATGCCCGTAACGCGCGTCAAAATCCACCCGCGTTGAAAGAAAAGTGTCATAGCGCGCGCTACGATTTCAATGCGCGCGTTACGGGTATGCCTCACGTTTGACGTTGACAGCGCTATAAGGCATACCCTTGTGGCACAATGTGGACAAAGCTAATTAACATTGAATTGACATATTCGACCAAATAACGTTGGTCTGTCAATTGCATAGGAATCAACTTCCTCGATGGTATAAAGTCATATACAAAGTCATAATATCATATTAAGTTTAGTTGACTACTTATCTACTGAATACGTGTAAGCGAGCCATAAGAGCCCCAAATAATGCTTTTGCATTTTGCACCCTGTTCGAAAGAAATAGAAGTAAATATCATATTGCTTTATTTTTGGCACATGCGCCACAAAACCTTTTAATGCGCATGTCCAAATCATGTCATGCCATGGCAACGCCCGCGCCACCAACAAGTTGCATACAGTTGGCGTTGCCATGGCATGACATGACATACGCAACAAAATATTTTCTTCCAACGCTCGAGAAAAACTTGGGAAAAACGATCGTTGCCGAACAATGACGAAAATTTCTTTGCGCAATTGCGCATTATCATTTTGGAAGCACTGTACTGACACGTGACTGGTGTTGTTTTGAAGATATCAAATTACTTGATATATTTACGGAACTATTTTTGATTGTTTCAGATGACAAGTAATAGTGATGTAAAATTGGATGTAAATGAGCCAGCATTCTATGTTGTTCAATTCGTAGAAATGCCTTTTGAAGGAATTGATGATTACGTATGCGTACCGCACACGTGGCTGACAGCACGTGAAGCAACGGATCAGACTAGAGCCATCGTTGCGTACCCTAAAGACGAAGATCCTTTTGATACAAGAGATCGTGTGGAGAGGAAAGAGAGATACAATGATGAGTGGAAACGTTATATGGCCATTGTCAAATATGAATCAAGTGAGTTTAATTAAATGTACCTAATTATTAGTTAACAGATCGTGCGTCATATTATTGAAGTGCATATGTCGCAGTCCACTGGTTTAAAAAGCCGTTCAATCAAACAGCTAGCCCTTTGACTGAACAACGCCATTCAATCACACGGCTATACCTCGTTTAGCCTACGTGTTGACTGCAACGTTCAACACTACAGCTAGTGACCATTAGTTTAGTGTTATTATTACACAAATTTAATCCGTCGATCACCAATTCCTGGAAATATTTTGCTGTCGCGGCCCATATGGGCCTTACGGGGCTTGAGGGAGTAATGATAACAAGTAGAATAAATTATTGCATTCTAACTCATTTTGAACAAAATTGCAATAAATACCTTGGTAATGCACTTCACAATCCCGTAATTTCTCCTCGAATATTTGTTTAAATTTTGATTCACTCGTATGTGCTCTCATAATTTCTCTCACTATATAATAACACTTGTAACGTATATGAACGAAAAATATCTTAATACAATCACAAAATACCGGCTAGTTGACGCCATATCGTAAACAAAACGCACCTAGCGCCGCGGTGGTGAACGCTGAACTAATTCAATCAAACGGCTGCTTTTGAATCAGCTGTAGTGTTGAACGTTTTGAGCGACTGAAATATTCAATTAAAAAGCTAGACGTGTGATTGAATGACGTTGTTCAGTCAAATGGCTAGCTGTTAGAGTGAACGGCTATAACCAGTTGGCTGCGGCACATATATTCAGATTCAGAACATCTCATAAATTCAAAGGAAATAATATTTATAATATATTTTTTCCAGATTCTCTCAATGATGCAGAATTTTGGATCGCTACGAGAGAATTCACCTTTGAATGAAGAAAACTCAGTAACAGGTGAGAATCAAATTATTTTAAAGTGTTATGCTGACAATTGAATTATCATAGTAATTTATACATTTTTAATACTACCGTACTCATTTAAAATTTCCAGATTTCCAAGTGATAATAAGAATTTTTATTTTCAGGGACGCAACTAAAGCTTTCGATAAACGAGAAATTTGTTAAAATCCAATAATAATTCTCGGAAACCTCTGCCCAGAACAATGAAGCATCCAGCACAATTAGAATTAAAAAAAGAACTCGACGGAAAACGGTTGAAACTAGATGAATGCGCTCATTCGTCCAATGCGGTTGTTAATGGCGTCCAAGAAGCCAGAAATTCTGTGGCCACGTCTAAAGGGAGAATCAACGACAATGAAGACACCGGCACTGATGATTTCTCCAACGAGCCTCCTTCACATCAATCACTAAATTCACTGAAAATCTTTGCTCATCTATACCGTCAAATTAATGAAGGACGACGTTTAGTACCAACTCAAAGACAGGTTGAGAAAAGAATACAGCCCATGGAAATCAAAAGAACTGTCACCACTTCTCCACAGAAGTTATCAAATTTGATGGACCGAACCATATCATCATCAACGAGGTCAGTAGAACAACTACCAGTAGTAACTCAAAATCAATCTCGCGATAGTCTCGGAGATCAGACATGCAAACGTCTACAGCAAAAGCAGTTGCAACCAACTCAACAAGACTCACAACGACAACTACAGAAACCGAAAATACGTATTGACATCACTCTTAAGCAAAAAAACGACCGGCAAGCACCTACTCTTCAAGGAGTCACAAAAAACGCTGTCACCTATTCTTACGAAGGTTAATTCGGGACGAAAAGCAGCATTGACTTCTCATATCAACTATCTCCTGAATAATCAGCAATTTCAAGCAAGTCCAAGTGATAGTGTACTTGTTAATGAGTCAAGTCTTTCAAAAGTAATGAGCAATGCATGTCAACCGGACAAGTGCATGACAGATGAAACTTTGTCACCGTATCATGCACTAACTTCAGATTCTGATGCTGTTACGGATGAGGAAGTAATCTCAGATCATGAGATGTCAACATACGAAGCACCTGCTGAAACAGCGGGGAACGCAGCTAACAATGCATCTCCTTCGAGGAACCCAGTACCAGATGTTCCACAGCCTTCTGAAGAAAGACACACTACAATAACAGTGAGTGCTAGTTCTAGTAATCAAGATCAACTTAGTAATGATGATCCTAACAAAACGCCAAAAAAGAAGCACAAGAAGTTGTTCCGGTTTGTTCTACCACCGGAATATGACGCTCGTGATTCAAGATGGACATTGAACTATCCAAAATATCTGCTTGGGCTTGTAGAACTTGTACCTGAAAGTCATGTTTACGTCAGCTACGGAGACCTCAATTACTGTCGGCAAGTATCGAAAGATTGCCCATCATTAGCTCGACGATTATTACCAGAAATCTTCAACAGAAATGCACTGAGTGTTTGTTCATCAATGATTGAGACGGCGAAGGCTTCTACTATTAGAGCCGACACTATTGTCGGCTCTAATATAAGGCCAGATTTAGATGACTATGCGTGTTCTACACTGTTGAATTTTGTTATAGAGCATGGACTCCAACGTGGTTGGAATACTGATCCAAAACCTATTTTCAATATGTTACACAGTAAGATGCAAGAGATTCGGTTCAAATATCGTATAATGGTTAAATCACTGTAACGCCATGAGCACAGCCATATTTTCTGACAAATTAAAAATTAAAAAAAAAGGAAAATGTAACTATTTATGTACTTCAGAGAAGTTTATTCCTATGCACATCAGGGGCCTACGTAGTTTGGTTGCGTTACGTCAAACCCAGCCGACAGATCACAATTAACATTAAATTGACATATTCGACCAAATAACGTTGAACTATCAACTGCATAGGAATCAATTTCCTCGATGGTAAGTACCTAAATCCTAAGTTGTATTTAAATTCTTTTGGTTAAAAAACAATCAGTCAACAATAATTATAATATATACTATGAGAAAAAAATGAAAATTGAACTCTTTATGTACCTAAATCCTAAGTTGTATTTAAATTATTTTGGTTAAACATCACAGTCTACAATAATTATACCTATACTATGAGAAAAAAAGGAAAATTTAACTCTTTATGTACCTAAACCCTAAGTTGTATTTAAATTATTTTGGTTAAACATCACAGTCAACAATAATGATATACTATGAGAAAAAAACTCTTTATGTAAGTACCTAAATCCTAAGTTGTATTTAAATTCTTTTGGTTAAACATCACAGTCAACAATAGTTATATACTATGAGAAAAAAAGAAAAATTTAACTCTTTATGTACCTAAATCCTAAGTTGTATTTAAATTCTTTTGGTTATACAATAATCAGTCTACAATAATTAAATACTATGAGAATAACTCAAAACATTTATACCTAAATCCTTTAACAATAATGAATTTAAATTCTTTAACAACAATGACTTATCCAACATGTTTAACATATTAATATTTTGTTGGTACTATTAGCGACAACCAACCACATTTCTATAATTATAAAACAATAAAGGAAAGAAATTTTTCTTATTTCTTATACATAATCCTAAGTTACAGAATAATCAGTCATCAAATTAATAATATAATGTAAGTACTATTATGAAGGTATCACAAAATTCTGACATAACCAGTACTAAAACATATAACCTCCTCTTTTTTGGAAGTCAGTTAAAAATAGTTGGAACACCTTATCAACTTATTTTACTTATAAATTATCTTCTGTTGGTGAAGCTTCGCCCTGTCTGGTATACTGAAACAAAGAGAAATATAAATTATATTAAAATTATGTAACATGTTTGTGAAAAATAATTATGATACTTGTATTAAAAAGATTTTTAAGAAGTTTTGTGCCTAATTTTTTATGTTCTTTTTTAAGTCAAACAATTTTTTAAAGAATTGAACATTACCTTGTCTTGTTAATCTATCCACACTCTCAGCCAATAACCTAAAACCTCGTGCTGTATTCAATGATGCTTCTGCCCTCATTTTTTCTATTTCTAATATCATCATGCATGACTCTTGTAATGCAGTCCTGTTAGCTGAAAATTAATAATTTTATGTATAACTAATCATCCAATAATTGCAACAAATATTCTTAATAATAGAGTAAATTTTTTGAATTACATTGTGCAGGTGGTGCAGGTCTTACTGCAGCATATTGTCTTTGTTGCCGTTGTCCCTGCCCAACTCTCCTCAATCTACCTCTAGTACCTATGTAAGGAAAAATTTACAAAATCAGCTTTAGAATATACACTAGCCAAATAACGAAAATTATGATAAATACAAACTACCCAATGACTGCATAGGTGTATGGCCTGTTTCACTAGGCACAGGTGATAGTGCAGGTGCATTAATTGCACCAGTCTCAGTTGTGGCACTATCAATATGTGCTAGCAGTGCAGCATCTTCATGATATGCAGGCGGTTCGGCACTTTCATGCGGGGCAACAGTGTCATCCACAACTTCAACAAAATACCTAAAAAAAAATAAGTTTACCAAGTAAAGATTTTTCTTAATAGTTGTGTACCAAATATTACAAAATAAATATAAAATTATATTTCTTTGTAGGAAGAATATCTATGGACAAAGATAGTTAACTTACTCTGAGTCTGGAACTACAAGGTTTACCCCATCATCAAAGTTATTTTGCTCCTCATTTAATTCCTTTAAAATATAATTACAGAATTTTATAAATGTTGGACTAAAGAATACATATTTTATTACATTCAAATATACATATATAATAGCAATATCCTACATTTATATAGGCAAATGGATCTTGCCTTACATTGGGTATGGGCCCAACATCCCTTCCTAATATTTGAGCCACTTTCTCTTCAATTGCTGTTAAAGGCTGTCCGGTGTTTGGACCACCCCCTGTCCTCTGGTGGTTGGCATTTATTTGTGTTAATTTTGCCCGAACCTTTGTTTTAAGGTCATTCCATACCTGGATTTTTTTGATGTAGTTATATTTCTATGTAACATCTGCATGGCATACCTACATGTGTGACATAGATGCTCAAACCAAATATAAATACTTTCTATTTGGTCTGACTTCTGAGCATAATTGTATTTTACTTATAAGTTACTAGCTTTTGCCAGCGGCTTCACTCGCGTTCAGAAGTATTTATATTCCTTATTTAATCACTATTACACCATATTATAATATTATCTAAACAAAAATACATGAAACTTAAATATGAATTTTGTGTTATATAAATTCTACCAGTCACTTACTAAAGAACTTATTATAATCCGATCGAAATTTAGTGCTTTTGGTAGTATAGGGATCTAAATTAAGTTCTTTGCAAATAGAATTAAAGGATCTGCTTGCTCGCACCAGGAAGGAGTTACCTCTATAGTTAGTGCTGTAGGTTTCACAAGTAAGGGGATGATTGTATATTATAGATTAAAATACATGCCTTTGCCCACTCTTTGCTTGTCCTCGCAGGACCTTCTGCATTTAATATTAGTGAGCATTCTGCCCACAATCTTGCAGAAAGAGCTCGCGCTTCTTTCGATCTAACTCTTCCCAGAGCCAAATCTTTATTTTTAGACAAAAAATCAACAAGCAGCGACAATTATTGTGCCACTGTTGTCTGACGACGGCGTTGCTCCATAATGGTAGGTATTATTAAGACGAATCACGAAACACAGCTAACTACTAATATAAGTAATAAAATTAAGTACCTAGGTATGTAATTTTCAAATTTCAAAAACAAAACAATAATATCTTTTCTTTTTCTTCTTTTTTTGGCAACTTGTCACAGAGATGCGTATGTTGTGCCACAGACAAGGTAAAAAGGTAAGGAACGGCGGAAGGAATAAAAGATAACGGAATTTGGAAGAAAGTTAATTAAATCAATGCGGTAAATTAAATTCTATAAACTAAATAAAATAAACATACTTATTCTAGATATTAATATTATTTAATGTTAAGTAATTAGATATACAACTATATACACATTTATCATTAGAACTAAGAAGTATATTTACAGAAGTAGGAAATGGAATAGGGATTAAAGACAAGTTATGATACAATTGGGAATGATCATGGAGGGAACATGAAAGGATAATGTGGTTCAAGTCACCTACATCTCCACAGTCGCACAAATCATCATCTCTGACGCCAATTCTCCTAAGATGCGTTGGAATGCACATATGACCAAGTCTCATCCGAATAATTGACGTTGTTATATTTTTAGAAAGGAAAATATTAGAAAACCAGGGCTTAGTAGGGATCTCTGGTTGAATTTTACGATACTGTATAGCTTTTGTTTGACTGCTCAAGGCCCATAACTTATTCCAAGATTTCAATAGGGAACCCCGTGCCTGAGAAGCCAAATCATGCGCATAATTATTAAAAGGGAACAAATCACCACTAAAAACAGCCTCTTTTGCCAATTTGTCAGCAATTTCATTGCCAACAATGCCGCAATGGCTCGGTATCCATATAAATGTTATTGAAAAGCCTTGAAGTTTACATTGATATAGAAGGTTTCTAACTTGGACAATAATTGGATAACAATTTTTTGATTTAAAAGGAAATTTAATCAGGGATTGAAGAGCGCTTAAAGAATCTGTAAATATTAGTGTCTCTTTAAGCCTGCCAAGTAAAATATACTCAACAGCCTTAAAAAGGCCGTAACACTCTCCTGTAAAAACAGATGTTTCAGGCGGAAACTTTACTTTTTGTACAATATTATACTGTAAATGGTAGACGCCAACTCCAACACAACTATCTGTAGTATTCTTCGATGCATCTGTATATATGTGGTGGTAGCCCTGCCAGTTGTTATTCGTGATGTACTTAAATATATTGTTAGCGAAATATGTATCAGTTTTTTTAATGCCAATGTCTAATCTAATATCTGGCACAAGCGTTAGTGCTTCATATGCTGAATCAAATAATGGAAAAGTTTGAGAACGAAAAGTGGGGGCGTCAATGACTAAGAATTTACGATAGCTAGTGAGAAGTAAGGGATGAGATTTATGATGCCAGTATTTATTATTACTATGACACAAATGAAATAAGGTTCTAAGTTTGGGAATTAAGGGGTGATTTTTAAATTGGTAACAACGAACAAAATATTTATCCGCTAGATATTGTCGACGGAGTTGAAGAGGAGGTTCGCAACATTCTAACTGAAGTGCGTTTATGGGAGATGATCTCATAGCTCCGCAGATTATACGCAAGGCTTTCGCTTGTATTTTGTCAATTTTTTGTAAACCAGTTACGCTACACGGCTCTAAAAGAAAAGTGCCATAATCTAGGACACTTCTAATTATTGCATTGTAAATTAATTTCATAGTAAATGGGTGTGATCCCCACCAAACACCAGATAAACACCTTAACATATTTAGAAGCCGCTCACATTTGGCACAGATGTAATCGATGTGTGCGTTGCCATTTAATTTTCCATCCAAATATAGCCCTAAAAATTTGACTTTGTCTTTAACAGGAATCGGCGCACCATCATAAATAATAGTTATCGGGGGAGGCATACGCATTCGGGTAAATAAGACGACGGAACTTTTGTTGATCGATAAGTCTAAACCATGCTTGTCCATCCAAGATTTTAACTGTTTCAAAGCATTAATAAGATCTCTACAAGCAATATTTATAGAACTATTGATTACATAAATAGCCTTGTCATCTGCATATTGAAGTAATTTTATTATACTTAAATCTAGACAATTTTCTAAGTCGGATGTGTAAATATCGTAAAGTAATGGACTTAAAACTGACCCCTGAGGAATACCTTTCCGAATAGTTCTAGTTTCCAAAGAGTTGTTTAAAACTATTATTCTTTCTATTAAAATATTAATAGTGAAATTAACTAAAATTAAAGGCAAACCAAATTGTATTAGCTTTTCTTTTAAGATACTTATGATAATATTATCATATGCAGAATTTATATCCAAAAAAGACGCAACGACAGATTTATTTTCTGTGAATGCTGTGCGTATATCTGTGGTTAATATGGCAATATTATCTATGGTACCTCTACCTTTACGGAATCCAAATTGTGTATTCGAAAGGAGGTTATGTTTTTCTATAAACCATTCTAGTCTGTTTTTAGCTAAATGTTCTGCAATCTTTAATAAAACAGAGGAGAGCACAATGGGGCGATATGATGTAGCCAAAGATGGGGGTTTGTTGGGTTTTGGAACTGGGATAACTTTTTGTTTTTTCCATGCAGCAGGTAAATTACCAGTTAATAAAATTTGGTTAATTAACTTGAGGTAGTACTGTAAAATTTCTTCATCAGCATGTTGAAAGAAGGAATATGGAATGCCATCCAATCCGGGAGAAGAATCTTTCAAGTTTTGTACTACCCCTTTTAACTCTTCTATTGTAAAGAGTGAATCTAGTTCTTCAGAATTAACATTTTGTAAAGGAGGAGGTGGTTCGTTAGAAATAGTAGGAGGAGCTAAATTGTCTAGAAACTCAGAAGCTAAAGAATCAGATATAGGGTGAGAAGGAGTAGTGAATGCAGATCTATACCGTCTTATGTTTTTCCATACTATAGTAGGATGAATACCTGGATTTAATGATAAACAAAAATTTCTCCAACTTAGTATCTTCTTTTTCCTAAATAATTTCTTAGTATCTTTAAGACAATCAAGATACAGCTGGTAGTTGGCTATGTTTGGATTTAAATTATATTGTTTTTCAATCTCTTTCCTATTCTTAATGGCAACTGTGCATTCTTGATCCCACCAAGGTGGAGATGGTGTATGATGGTGTGAAGTATTTTTTTTTTTGGAAATGATTCATCAGCAGCTTTAATAAATGCTGAAGTCAAAGCCTCAGCACATAGTGATTCATTTTCTGATGATATTTCGGGAAGAAAAGATAACTGATTTCTGAGTAAAGTTTGAAATTTATCCCAGTTAGAATTACTGTTAATATGATATTTTATTGATGCAGACTGATTTGATTTACTTTTATCTTTACCTGGAAATGATAGAATTATAGGAAAATGATCACTGCCATGACTTGACTCCAACACGTACCAATGAAAAACAGATGATAGATTAGGTGAACATATTGACAAATCTGGTACACTACAACCTTCATGAGGAGCAGTGCGACGAGTCGGTTGGCCAGAATTAAGAATACACAGTTTATTATAATCTTTAATAGATTCTAATAAACTGTCTAAAACTTCGTAACCCCATTGATTGTCTTTGTGACTCCCCCATGACTGGTGCTGGGCATTGAAGTCTCCTAGTATTACCACTGGTTGTGGTAATTGACTAATAATACTTTTTATTTCAGAGAAAATGCAGTATGAAGGATGAGGTATATACAGTGAAACAAAACATGTGTTATTTACAGATGCAGCAATGATTGAAAAATCAGAGTTATGTCAAGGAAGAGGTATATGATGAAATGATTGATGGTGTTTGATGAGCATGGCTGTACCACCATACCCATCTGATCTGTCTTCCCTGAGACAAGTGTAGCCAGAAATCCTAAAAAGTGATTCCGGCTTGAGCCATGTCTCTTGTAAGGAAAAGACGATAGGTTTGTATTTATTAATTAAAAAAATAATTTCGTGTTTTTTACTAACCACACTGCGGCAGTTCCACTGGACTATGTTGTCCATTGTTGAAAGTGGTATTAATTTGTGATTCAGTGGTGAATATGGCAGCGTTGGACGGTGATAAAGATGATAATGATGTAATCAGTTTGTTTAATGCTAAAATTGTTTCATGTATTGAATCCATGTTAATACCGGGAGCTGGATATGCAGATCCATTATCTCCTACTGGAGGATTATAATATTTTATTAAACTATTATGTGTTTGTCTGTCATACCCATTTTGTTGTTTCTGTGGCAGTTTTGGTTGTTTGAAAACAGTTTTTTTATATGACCGTTGCATTAAATTCAAATTCTGTTTATTATTATTGATGTTGAAAAATGATTTTTGTGTATTTACAGGTGATGATGATGAAGAAGTAGATGACATTAATACATCAGAATATAATTTTGAAATGGGAGGATGTAACTTCGAAGCTTCTGAGTAGGATAGACAATTATGAGCCATTGACTCCTTAATTGATTTTTGGCGTTGGAATTCTGGGCATTTTTTATCAGTTGCAATGTGCGAACCGTGGCAAATACAACAATAAATAGACTCCTCTTCAACTGAGCAACTATCACCAGCATGCCCTTGGCCACACCTAAAACATCTAGGTGTTGACCGACATTGGTTTTTGACATGTCCGTATCTACAGCAATTGAAGCACTGTATTGTAGGGAATATATATAAGTCTACAGGAAGTGCATTATAGCACATGAAGACTCTCTTTGGTAATGTCTGTCCGTCAAATGTTATTACGACAGATTCGGTGTTATTAAATTGAGCGATTCCATTCACTATTGTTTTTTTCTTTAACCTTCTGATTTTTAATATTTCACCACATCCGATTGGTAAAGTAATATTATTAATAACATCATCATCGGACCAATCAGCAGGTATACCTCTAACTAATCCTATTCTACTTACCTGAAAGGTTGGAATAAAAGATTTAAATTGTTCTGAGTTAAATTTAAGGTTACTTATAAAACTATTGGCTTCATTATATGAAGAAAAGGCTATAGATAATCGGTTTCTGGCTATTTTCTTAATACTACCATCTACAATATTTTTAATGTTATTTGTTTTCAAGTAATGGCCAAACACTATGGGGTGAAAGTTTATGTTTTCATTAGGTGACTGGTACCTTTTGTATATGGACAATATACGGAGAGGAGTCTGTATCTTTATACAGCATCCTACCGACCCGTGAAACTAAGCCCTGGGATTTTTCAGTTGTGTTCACATTTGGTTGAGTTTCAAGTATAACGTCTTGTTTAAGAACATTATGGTTTTCGGTATCGCTACACAATAAGACACATGCAATTGATATCAGGCTTGGCCTTATTAGGGTCTTTTTTAAATTTTTTCTGGCACTTTTTGCAACGCCTCCTAGGAATCGCTGGACGTTTTCTAGTATTTACTGAGCATGAGGTGTCAGTGTCCATGCTCGAATCATTCGATACAGTAACATAAAGACCAACGGGGGGACCAGGTCCCCCCGGGTCGGGCTCCTCCATAATATTCTTATGAACTACGATAAATAAATAAAAACTTACCAAATAAAATTAATATATACAACAAGAAAGAAAATCAAAACTAAAACTACACTATTTAATTGACTAATTATAGATATAAAAAGAATTTTAAAATTTTCCAAAAAAATACCGCGTCCGCCCTTTGGAAGTTCCCGCGCTTTTCAACAATAATATCTTTCTTTCTTTTTCTTCTTTTTTGGCAACTTGACACAAAGGATGTGTATGTTGTGCCACAGACAAGGTAAAAAGGTAAGGAATATGGCGGGAAAACCATATTCCTCCTATTATAATTTTCATCATCGTTTTCATGTATCGTCAGGTCTAAAGTCTAGTCAAAGTCTAAGTAAAAGTCAATACAGTCACAGGAGTCAAGTCGGTCGATTCAGTAAAGTGGTAGACGCTTTACTGAAACTTTCGATGGAGTTTTGGAGGGAACACAAAATAGCACGTTTCTGGATATTACATCACTTTCCTACACTTGTGCATGAGCATGAATATCTAATGGTTAATATTCTACCAATATTACACATTAAAAACCCAGCTAACACAATTTTAGGAAAATAAAACAAAAACACAACAGCACTCTTTCACATGCCCGCCAAAACTCCAAACAATAATATCGTAAACACAGCAAAAAGTCAAAATCTCTTCTTCTTTTCACAAATGACATAGCAACTAGTGCGTGCGCGCAAGTAAATCGATTGCCGATTATGTTAAAATCATAGACAATTTCAAAAAGCTTAGGCTCGCATCCCTACTGTCTGACAAAAGGTTAGGTTTCGTTTCGTTCGAGTTTCGTCTGAGGTTGAGTAGCAATTGGAAGGTTAGCGCGATACTGAAATTTGTTCAGCTGTATTGGAAACGAACCGTAGCTGGAACACAACCGAAACAGAGTTGAACCTGAAATAAAACGTTGTACAATAGCGCGATTGGTCTGCTGTAGTGGTACGGAACCCATCGTGCACGAGAGTCAATAGCGCGATTGGTCTGCTGTAGTGGTACGGAACCCATCGTGCACGAGTGCAACTCGCACTTGGCCGATTTTTTCATTTAAAAAATTTCCTCCTTGTCATGACTTTCTTGACGGACTTTATTTTTGTGAATTTAAAGTGTTTTTATACGTACGATCTTTTTATATTGAGCCTACTACAGAATACGACTTTTTAGAGCTATCGATACGATCGCGCAGTTTTTACATCTGGCAGCCCTGTATGGTGCACAGTGCGCAGTGGCGCACCGCACAGACTACATTCAAGACTCGACCACGAAGGTGAAATATCTCATAATAATTATCTATAATTGTGCAAGTGAAAATACGGAACCCTAAAAAGGGAAAGAAAGTTACTCATCAACTATTGAGTAAGGAGAATAAAATTCTGATGGAAATATCTGGACAAAATACATAGTATACAATGCGAGGGCAGAATATTAAGTACCTAGAAAATTCCACGCAGCAATAGAGAGTGAGTCACCATTATTAGTAAATGAGGCCCACTGGGCCAACTTCTTCGTTCAAGATATACACATACACGAAACACAACACATACATTTCATACACGAAATACTGCAAGGATACGATTTCGTGTTTTCCTTCATCGACGACTTGTTAATTGCATCCAGCAGCGAAGAAGAACATCGCCAACATCTACGGTGTGTTCTTCAACGCCTAGAAGAAAACGGAATCACAATCAACCCAGCTAAATGTGTACTCGGCAAGCAAGAAGTCAAATTCCTCGGCTTCAGCGTAAACAGCAACGGAATCAAGCCGCCACAAGATAAATTACAAGCCATAGAAGAATTCCCATTACCGAAGAACATAGAAGAACTACGTCGTTTCCTCGGCATGCTAAACTTCTACCGAGACAGCATTCCGAACGCCGCCACAATTCAAGCCCCGCTACACGCATACCTACATAATGCGAAAAAGCGAGACAAGACACCGATCGAGTGGAACGAGACATCAAAAGAAGTTCACTGGTTCGTTCAAGTTTCAACAACCACAGACACGAGTGAAGTTGTTTTGGTAGTTATTGTGGATGACTATTACTTGGTGTTTTTAGTTTACGTAGCTAAATTCAATATTGTTTTACTTTAATTTACAAAAGCCGTGTTGACTAGTGACTTGTGACAAAAGTTTTTTTGTGGCACAGAAAACATTTAGGTACTTACTTAAAGAAGTAAGTATGTATAATTGTAATGTCAAAATTCAATTCACTTTTAAAAAACTCAAATACATAGTCCGTAGTGTTATTTTACAGCTTTGAAGTAAAACATTTAAGCTTTCTATATCTATACTTATTATAAAACAAAGTCGCTTTTTTCCCTCATGTCCCTTTGTTCCCTTTAATCTTTAAACTACGCAACGGATTTTGATGATTCTTTCAGTGTTAGATAGCCCAGTTATCGAGGAAGGCTATAGGCTATATTTTATCACGCTAAGACTAATAGGAGCGAAGAAATAGAGGAAAATGTGGGAAAAACGGGGAAAATTATTTGAAAGGGCTTACTTGAACGCGCTAATCTCAGGAACTACTGGTCCGATTTGAAAAATTATTTCAGTGTTTGATAGCCCATTTATTGAGAAAGGCTACAGGCTATATTTCATCACGCTAAGACTAATAGGAGAATGTGGAAAAGCGGGGGAAATTATTTGAAAGGGCTTGTCTCGCGAACTACTGGAGACATTTTTATGTTATTTGGCACAGATAAGAAGTAGACCACGTGAAAGATCCATAGCCTCATAGGCTATCGATTTTAATCATTTTTTCAAGGCCTATATTTTATACCCGTGCTACGCAGGGGCGGATCGCTAGTATATTATAATTTGATTATAGCTTAGGTTATATTTTTCAATCGATTTTCTTCAATTTAACACACCAAAATAAGAAACGTTTCAGAAACGTGCGAGAAGAAGTTGCATTGTATCAAACGATCAACTTTTTGTTTTGACAGCGTTTGTGCTTGGGCTGAGGTTCAGTAATTTAACGTCTCAACTAGCTGTCAAATTGTTAGCGCGATACCGAATCGTTCCAAAAGTCGATCAACGTCTGAGTTTCATTTGCGGTTCAGTTGAAAAAAACTCGATTGCCCTGCAGTACTCCCAAATTAAGGCGACGCCTTGATAATTTGGCTGTACTAGCGATATTGATTTTTCTGAGTAATGACTAAAGCTAAGAAATTAAAGTTCATTGTCAGTATTCATCATGTCCTAAATATGTACCTAAATCCTAAGTTGTATTTAAATTCTTTTGGTTATACAATAATCAGTCTACAATAATTAAATACTATGAGAATAACTCAAAACATTTATACCTAAATCCTTTAACAATAATGAATTTAAATTCTTTAACAACAATGACTTATCCAACATGTTTAACATATTAATATTTTGTTGGTACTATTAGCGACAACCAACCACATTTCTATAATTATAAAACAATAAAGGAAAGAAATTTTTCTTATTTCTTATACATAATCCTAAGTTACAGAATAATCAGTCATCAAATTAATAATATAATGTAAGTACTATTATGAAGGTATCACAAAATTCTGACATAACCAGTACTAAAACATATAACCTCCTCTTTTTTGGAAGTCAGTTAAAAATAGTTGGAACACCTTATCAACTTATTTTACTTATAAATTATCTTCTGTTGGTGAAGCTTCGCCCTGTCTGGTATACTGAAACAAAGAGAAATATAAATTATATTAAAATTATGTAACATGTTTGTGAAAAATAATTATGATACTTGTATTAAAAAGATTTTTAAGAAGTTTTGTGCCTAATTTTTTATGTTCTTTTTTAAGTCAAACAATTTTTTAAAGAATTGAACATTACCTTGTCTTGTTAATCTATCCACACTCTCAGCCAATAACCTAAAACCTCGTGCTGTATTCAATGATGCTTCTGCCCTCATTTTTTCTATTTCTAATATCATCATGCATGACTCTTGTAATGCAGTCCTGTTAGCTGAAAATTAATAATTTTATGTATAACTAATCATCCAATAATTGCAACAAATATTCTTAATAATAGAGTAAATTTTTTGAATTACATTGTGCAGGTGGTGCAGGTCTTACTGCAGCATATTGTCTTTGTTGCCGTTGTCCCTGCCCAACTCTCCTCAATCTACCTCTAGTACCTATGTAAGGAAAAATTTACAAAATCAGCTTTAGAATATACACTAGCCAAATAACGAAAATTATGATAAATACAAACTACCCAATGACTGCATAGGTGTATGGCCTGTTTCACTAGGCACAGGTGATAGTGCAGGTGCATTAATTGCACCAGTCTCAGTTGTGGCACTATCAATATGTGCTAGCAGTGCAGCATCTTCATGATATGCAGGCGGTTCGGCACTTTCATGCGGGGCAACAGTGTCATCCACAACTTCAACAAAATACCTAAAAAAAAATAAGTTTACCAAGTAAAGATTTTTCTTAATAGTTGTGTACCAAATATTACAAAATAAATATAAAATTATATTTCTTTGTAGGAAGAATATCTATGGACAAAGATAGTTAACTTACTCTGAGTCTGGAACTACAAGGTTTACCCCATCATCAAAGTTATTTTGCTCCTCATTTAATTCCTTTAAAATATAATTACAGAATTTTATAAATGTTGGACTAAAGAATACATATTTTATTACATTCAAATATACATATATAATAGCAATATCCTACATTTATATAGGCAAATGGATCTTGCCTTACATTGGGTATGGGCCCAACATCCCTTCCTAATATTTGAGCCACTTTCTCTTCAATTGCTGTTAAAGGCTGTCCGGTGTTTGGACCACCCCCTGTCCTCTGGTGGTTGGCATTTATTTGTGTTAATTTTGCCCGAACCTTTGTTTTAAGGTCATTCCATACCTGGATTTTTTTGATGTAGTTATATTTCTATGTAACATCTGCATGGCATACCTACATGTGTGACATAGATGCTCAAACCAAATATAAATACTTTCTATTTGGTCTGACTTCTGAGCATAATTGTATTTTACTTATAAGTTACTAGCTTTTGCCAGCGGCTTCACTCGCGTTCAGAAGTATTTATATTCCTTATTTAATCACTATTACACCATATTATAATATTATCTAAACAAAAATACATGAAACTTAAATATGAATTTTGTGTTATATAAATTCTACCAGTCACTTACTAAAGAACTTATTATAATCCGATCGAAATTTAGTGCTTTTGGTAGTATAGGGATCTAAATTAAGTTCTTTGCAAATAGAATTAAAGGATCTGCTTGCTCGCACCAGGAAGGAGTTACCTCTATAGTTAGTGCTGTAGGTTTCACAAGTAAGGGGATGATTGTATATTATAGATTAAAATACATGCCTTTGCCCACTCTTTGCTTGTCCTCGCAGGACCTTCTGCATTTAATATTAGTGAGCATTCTGCCCACAATCTTGCAGAAAGAGCTCGCGCTTCTTTCGATCTAACTCTTCCCAGAGCCAAATCTTTATTTTTAGACAAAAAATCAACAAGCAGCGACAATTATTGTGCCACTGTTGTCTGACGACGGCGTTGCTCCATAATGGTAGGTATTATTAAGACGAATCACGAAACACAGCTAACTACTAATATAAGTAATAAAATTAAGTACCTAGGTATGTAATTTTCAAATTTCAAAAACAAAACAATAATATCTTTTCTTTTTCTTCTTTTTTTGGCAACTTGTCACAGAGATGCGTATGTTGTGCCACAGACAAGGTAAAAAGGTAAGGAACGGCGGAAGGAATAAAAGATAACGGAATTTGGAAGAAAGGTAATTAAATCAATGCGGTAAATTAAATTCTATAAACTAAATAAAATAAACATACTTATTCTAGATATTAATATTATTTAATGTTAAGTAATTAGATATACAACTATATACACATTTATCATTAGAACTAAGAAGTATATTTACAGAAGTAGG
This sequence comes from Polyommatus iphigenia, assembly GCA_963422495.1. Taxonomy (NCBI): domain Eukaryota; kingdom Metazoa; phylum Arthropoda; class Insecta; order Lepidoptera; family Lycaenidae; genus Polyommatus; species Polyommatus iphigenia. The sequence continues at coordinate 41,068,227 of OY730181.1, read as the reverse complement.
AAATGGAATAGGGATTAAAGACAAGTTATGATACAATTGGGAATGATCATGGAGGGAACATGAAAGGATAATGTGGTTCAAGTCACCTACATCTCCACAGTCGCACAAATCATCATCTCTGACGCCAATTCTCCTAAGATGCGTTGGAATGCACATATGACCAAGTCTCATCCGAATAATTGACGTTGTTATATTTTTAGAAAGGAAAATATTAGAAAACCAGGGCTTAGTAGGGATCTCTGGTTGAATTTTACGATACTGTATAGCTTTTGTTTGACTGCTCAAGGCCCATAACTTATTCCAAGATTTCAATAGGGAACCCCGTGCCTGAGAAGCCAAATCATGCGCATAATTATTAAAAGGGAACAAATCACCACTAAAAACAGCCTCTTTTGCCAATTTGTCAGCAATTTCATTGCCAACAATGCCGCAATGGCTCGGTATCCATATAAATGTTATTGAAAAGCCTTGAAGTTTACATTGATATAGAAGGTTTCTAACTTGGACAATAATTGGATAACAATTTTTTGATTTAAAAGGAAATTTAATCAGGGATTGAAGAGCGCTTAAAGAATCTGTAAATATTAGTGTCTCTTTAAGCCTGCCAAGTAAAATATACTCAACAGCCTTAAAAAGGCCGTAACACTCTCCTGTAAAAACAGATGTTTCAGGCGGAAACTTTACTTTTTGTACAATATTATACTGTAAATGGTAGACGCCAACTCCAACACAACTATCTGTAGTATTCTTCGATGCATCTGTATATATGTGGTGGTAGCCCTGCCAGTTGTTATTCGTGATGTACTTAAATATATTGTTAGCGAAATATGTATCAGTTTTTTTAATGCCAATGTCTAATCTAATATCTGGCACAAGCGTTAGTGCTTCATATGCTGAATCAAATAATGGAAAAGTTTGAGAACGAAAAGTGGGGGCGTCAATGACTAAGAATTTACGATAGCTAGTGAGAAGTAAGGGATGAGATTTATGATGCCAGTATTTATTATTACTATGACACAAATGAAATAAGGTTCTAAGTTTGGGAATTAAGGGGTGATTTTTAAATTGGTAACAACGAACAAAATATTTATCCGCTAGATATTGTCGACGGAGTTGAAGAGGAGGTTCGCAACATTCTAACTGAAGTGCGTTTATGGGAGATGATCTCATAGCTCCGCAGATTATACGCAAGGCTTTCGCTTGTATTTTGTCAATTTTTTGTAAACCAGTTACGCTACACGGCTCTAAAAGAAAAGTGCCATAATCTAGGACACTTCTAATTATTGCATTGTAAATTAATTTCATAGTAAATGGGTGTGATCCCCACCAAACACCAGATAAACACCTTAACATATTTAGAAGCCGCTCACATTTGGCACAGATGTAATCGATGTGTGCGTTGCCATTTAATTTTCCATCCAAATATAGCCCTAAAAATTTGACTTTGTCTTTAACAGGAATCGGCGCACCATCATAAATAATAGTTATCGGGGGAGGCATACGCATTCGGGTAAATAAGACGACGGAACTTTTGTTGATCGATAAGTCTAAACCATGCTTGTCCATCCAAGATTTTAACTGTTTCAAAGCATTAATAAGATCTCTACAAGCAATATTTATAGAACTATTGATTACATAAATAGCCTTGTCATCTGCATATTGAAGTAATTTTATTATACTTAAATCTAGACAATTTTCTAAGTCGGATGTGTAAATATCGTAAAGTAATGGACTTAAAACTGACCCCTGAGGAATACCTTTCCGAATAGTTCTAGTTTCCAAAGAGTTGTTTAAAACTATTATTCTTTCTATTAAAATATTAATAGTGAAATTAACTAAAATTAAAGGCAAACCAAATTGTATTAGCTTTTCTTTTAAGATACTTATGATAATATTATCATATGCAGAATTTATATCCAAAAAAGACGCAACGACAGATTTATTTTCTGTGAATGCTGTGCGTATATCTGTGGTTAATATGGCAATATTATCTATGGTACCTCTACCTTTACGGAATCCAAATTGTGTATTCGAAAGGAGGTTATGTTTTTCTATAAACCATTCTAGTCTGTTTTTAGCTAAATGTTCTGCAATCTTTAATAAAACAGAGGAGAGCACAATGGGGCGATATGATGTAGCCAAATATGGGGGTTTGTTGGGTTTTGGAACTGGGATAACTTTTTGTTTTTTCCATGCAGCAGGTAAATTACCAGTTAATAAAATTTGGTTAATTAACTTGAGGTAGTACTGTAAAATTTCTTCATCAGCATGTTGAAAGAAGGAATATGGAATGCCATCCAATCCGGGAGAAGAATCTTTCAAGTTTTGTACTACCCCTTTTAACTCTTCTATTGTAAAGAGTGAATCTAGTTCTTCAGAATTAACATTTTGTAAAGGAGGAGGTGGTTCGTTAGAAATAGTAGGAGGAGCTAAATTGTCTAGAAACTCAGAAGCTAAAGAATCAGATATAGGGTGAGAAGGAGTAGTGAATGCAGATCTATACCGTCTTATGTTTTTCCATACTATAGTAGGATGAATACCTGGATTTAATGATAAACAAAAATTTCTCCAACTTAGTATCTTCTTTTTCCTAAATAATTTCTTAGTATCTTTAAGACAATCAAGATACAGCTGGTAGTTGGCTATGTTTGGATTTAAATTATATTGTTTTTCAATCTCTTTCCTATTCTTAATGGCAACTGTGCATTCTTGATCCCACCAAGGTGGAGATGGTGTATGATGGTGTGAAGTATTTTTTTTTTTGGAAATGATTCATCAGCAGCTTTAATAAATGCTGAAGTCAAAGCCTCAGCACATAGTGATTCATTTTCTGATGATATTTCGGGAAGAAAAGATAACTGATTTCTGAGTAAAGTTTGAAATTTATCCCAGTTAGAATTACTGTTAATATGATATTTTATTGATGCAGACTGATTTGATTTACTTTTATCTTTACCTGGAAATGATAGAATTATAGGAAAATGATCACTGCCATGACTTGACTCCAACACGTACCAATGAAAAACAGATGATAGATTAGGTGAACATATTGACAAATCTGGTACACTACAACCTTCATGAGGAGCAGTGCGACGAGTCGGTTGGCCAGAATTAAGAATACACAGTTTATTATAATCTTTAATAGATTCTAATAAACTGTCTAAAACTTCGTAACCCCATTGATTGTCTTTGTGACTCCCCCATGACTGGTGCTGGGCATTGAAGTCTCCTAGTATTACCACTGGTTGTGGTAATTGACTAATAATACTTTTTATTTCAGAGAAAATGCAGTATGAAGGATGAGGTATATACAGTGAAACAAAACATGTGTTATTTACAGATGCAGCAATGATTGAAAAATCAGAGTTATGTCAAGGAAGAGGTATATGATGAAATGATTGATGGTGTTTGATGAGCATGGCTGTACCACCATACCCATCTGATCTGTCTTCCCTGAGACAAGTGTAGCCAGAAATCCTAAAAAGTGATTCCGGCTTGAGCCATGTCTCTTGTAAGGAAAAGACGATAGGTTTGTATTTATTAATTAAAAAAATAATTTCGTGTTTTTTACTAACCACACTGCGGCAGTTCCACTGGACTATGTTGTCCATTGTTGAAAGTGGTATTAATTTGTGATTCAGTGGTGAATATGGCAGCGTTGGACGGTGATAAAGATGATAATGATGTAATCAGTTTGTTTAATGCTAAAATTGTTTCATGTATTGAATCCATGTTAATACCGGGAGCTGGATATGCAGATCCATTATCTCCTACTGGAGGATTATAATATTTTATTAAACTATTATGTGTTTGTCTGTCATACCCATTTTGTTGTTTCTGTGGCAGTTTTGGTTGTTTGAAAACAGTTTTTTTATATGACCGTTGCATTAAATTCAAATTCTGTTTATTATTATTGATGTTGAAAAATGATTTTTGTGTATTTACAGGTGATGATGATGAAGAAGTAGATGACATTAATACATCAGAATATAATTTTGAAATGGGAGGATGTAACTTCGAAGCTTCTGAGTAGGATAGACAATTATGAGCCATTGACTCCTTAATTGATTTTTGGCGTTGGAATTCTGGGCATTTTTTATCAGTTGCAATGTGCGAACCGTGGCAAATACAACAATAAATAGACTCCTCTTCAACTGAGCAACTATCACCAGCATGCCCTTGGCCACACCTAAAACATCTAGGTGTTGACCGACATTGGTTTTTGACATGTCCGTATCTACAGCAATTGAAGCACTGTATTGTAGGGAATATATATAAGTCTACAGGAAGTGCATTATAGCACATGAAGACTCTCTTTGGTAATGTCTGTCCGTCAAATGTTATTACGACAGATTCGGTGTTATTAAATTGAGCGATTCCATTCACTATTGTTTTTTTCTTTAACCTTCTGATTTTTAATATTTCACCACATCCGATTGGTAAAGTAATATTATTAATAACATCATCATCGGACCAATCAGCAGGTATACCTCTAACTAATCCTATTCTACTTACCTGAAAGGTTGGAATAAAAGATTTAAATTGTTCTGAGTTAAATTTAAGGTTACTTATAAAACTATTGGCTTCATTATATGAAGAAAAGGCTATAGATAATCGGTTTCTGGCTATTTTCTTAATACTACCATCTACAATATTTTTAATGTTATTTGTTTTCAAGTAATGGCCAAACACTATGGGGTGAAAGTTTATGTTTTCATTAGGTGACTGGTACCTTTTGTATATGGACAATATACGGAGAGGAGTCTGTATCTTTATACAGCATCCTACCGACCCGTGAAACTAAGCCCTGGGATTTTTCAGTTGTGTTCACATTTGGTTGAGTTTCAAGTATAACGTCTTGTTTAAGAACATTATGGTTTTCGGTATCGCTACACAATAAGACACATGCAATTGATATCAGGCTTGGCCTTATTAGGGTCTTTTTTAAATTTTTTCTGGCACTTTTTGCAACGCCTCCTAGGAATCGCTGGACGTTTTCTAGTATTTACTGAGCATGAGGTGTCAGTGTCCATGCTCGAATCATTCGATACAGTAACATAAAGACCAACGGGGGGACCAGGTCCCCCCGGGTCGGGCTCCTCCATAATATTCTTATGAACTACGATAAATAAATAAAAACTTACCAAATAAAATTAATATATACAACAAGAAAGAAAATCAAAACTAAAACTACACTATTTAATTGACTAATTATAGATATAAAAAGAATTTTAAAATTTTCCAAAAAAATACCGCGTCCGCCCTTTGGAAGTTCCCGCGCTTTTCAACAATAATATCTTTCTTTCTTTTTCTTCTTTTTTGGCAACTTGACACAAAGGATGTGTATGTTGTGCCACAGACAAGGTAAAAAGGTAAGGAATATGGCGGGAAAACCATATTCCTCCTATTATAATTTTCATCATCGTTTTCATGTATCGTCAGGTCTAAAGTCTAGTCAAAGTCTAAGTAAAAGTCAATACAGTCACAGGAGTCAAGTCGGTCGATTCAGTAAAGTGGTAGACGCTTTACTGAAACTTTCGATGGAGTTTTGGAGGGAACACAAAATAGCACGTTTCTGGATATTACATCACTTTCCTACACTTGTGCATGAGCATGAATATCTAATGGTTAATATTCTACCAATATTACACATTAAAAACCCAGCTAACACAATTTTAGGAAAATAAAACAAAAACACAACAGCACTCTTTCACATGCCCGCCAAAACTCCAAACAATAATATCGTAAACACAGCAAAAAGTCAAAATCTCTTCTTCTTTTCACAAATGACATAGCAACTAGTGCGTGCGCGCAAGTAAATCGATTGCCGATTATGTTAAAATCATAGACAATTTCAAAAAGCTTAGGCTCGCATCCCTACTGTCTGACAAAAGGTTAGGTTTCGTTTCGTTCGAGTTTCGTCTGAGGTTGAGTAGCAATTGGAAGGTTAGCGCGATACTGAAATTTGTTCAGCTGTATTGGAAACGAACCGTAGCTGGAACACAACCGAAACAGAGTTGAACCTGAAATAAAACGTTGTACAATAGCGCGATTGGTCTGCTGTAGTGGTACGGAACCCATCGTGCACGAGAGTCAATAGCGCGATTGGTCTGCTGTAGTGGTACGGAACCCATCGTGCACGAGTGCAACTCGCACTTGGCCGATTTTTTCATTTAAAAAATTTCCTCCTTGTCATGACTTTCTTGACGGACTTTATTTTTGTGAATTTAAAGTGTTTTTATACGTACGATCTTTTTATATTGAGCCTACTACAGAATACGACTTTTTAGAGCTATCGATACGATCGCGCAGTTTTTACATCTGGCAGCCCTGTATGGTGCACAGTGCGCAGTGGCGCACCGCACAGACTACATTCAAGACTCGACCACGAAGGTGAAATATCTCATAATAATTATCTATAATTGTGCAAGTGAAAATACGGAACCCTAAAAAGGGAAAGAAAGTTACTCATCAACTATTGAGTAAGGAGAATAAAATTCTGATGGAAATATCTGGACAAAATACATAGTATACAATGCGAGGGCAGAATATTAAGTACCTAGAAAATTCCACGCAGCAATAGAGAGTGAGTCACCATTATTAGTAAATGAGGCCCACTGGGCCAACTTCTTCGTTCAAGATATACACATACACGAAACACAACACATACATTTCATACACGAAATACTGCAAGGATACGATTTCGTGTTTTCCTTCATCGACGACTTGTTAATTGCATCCAGCAGCGAAGAAGAACATCGCCAACATCTACGGTGTGTTCTTCAACGCCTAGAAGAAAACGGAATCACAATCAACCCAGCTAAATGTGTACTCGGCAAGCAAGAAGTCAAATTCCTCGGCTTCAGCGTAAACAGCAACGGAATCAAGCCGCCACAAGATAAATTACAAGCCATAGAAGAATTCCCATTACCGAAGAACATAGAAGAACTACGTCGTTTCCTCGGCATGCTAAACTTCTACCGAGACAGCATTCCGAACGCCGCCACAATTCAAGCCCCGCTACACGCATACCTACATAATGCGAAAAAGCGAGACAAGACACCGATCGAGTGGAACGAGACATCAAAAGAAGTTCACTGGTTCGTTCAAGTTTCAACAACCACAGACACGAGTGAAGTTGTTTTGGTAGTTATTGTGGATGACTATTACTTGGTGTTTTTAGTTTACGTAGCTAAATTCAATATTGTTTTACTTTAATTTACAAAAGCCGTGTTGACTAGTGACTTGTGACAAAAGTTTTTTTGTGGCACAGAAAACATTTAGGTACTTACTTAAAGAAGTAAGTATGTATAATTGTAATGTCAAAATTCAATTCACTTTTAAAAAACTCAAATACATAGTCCGTAGTGTTATTTTACAGCTTTGAAGTAAAACATTTAAGCTTTCTATATCTATACTTATTATAAAACAAAGTCGCTTTTTTCCCTCATGTCCCTTTGTTCCCTTTAATCTTTAAACTACGCAACGGATTTTGATGATTCTTTCAGTGTTAGATAGCCCAGTTATCGAGGAAGGCTATAGGCTATATTTTATCACGCTAAGACTAATAGGAGCGAAGAAATAGAGGAAAATGTGGGAAAAACGGGGAAAATTATTTGAAAGGGCTTACTTGAACGCGCTAATCTCAGGAACTACTGGTCCGATTTGAAAAATTATTTCAGTGTTTGATAGCCCATTTATTGAGAAAGGCTACAGGCTATATTTCATCACGCTAAGACTAATAGGAGAATGTGGAAAAGCGGGGGAAATTATTTGAAAGGGCTTGTCTCGCGAACTACTGGAGACATTTTTATGTTATTTGGCACAGATAAGAAGTAGACCACGTGAAAGATCCATAGCCTCATAGGCTATCGATTTTAATCATTTTTTCAAGGCCTATATTTTATACCCGTGCTACGCAGGGGCGGATCGCTAGTATATTATAATTTGATTATAGCTTAGGTTATATTTTTCAATCGATTTTCTTCAATTTAACACACCAAAATAAGAAACGTTTCAGAAACGTGCGAGAAGAAGTTGCATTGTATCAAACGATCAACTTTTTGTTTTGACAGCGTTTGTGCTTGGGCTGAGGTTCAGTAATTTAACGTCTCAACTAGCTGTCAAATTGTTAGCGCGATACCGAATCGTTCCAAAAGTCGATCAACGTCTGAGTTTCATTTGCGGTTCAGTTGAAAAAAACTCGATTGCCCTGCAGTACTCCCAAATTAAGGCGACGCCTTGATAATTTGGCTGTACTAGCGATATTGATTTTTCTGAGTAATGACTAAAGCTAAGAAATTAAAGTTCATTGTCAGTATTCATCATGTCTTTGTCTTTGAATTACCCATAGCATGACACGATTGAATAATCAATCAAAAAGACCTCTGTAAAAAAAGGGATTCCTATTTTGTCAACAGAGGAGAGTGATTAAAGCTTCCAAAATTTGTACATAGATTGGTTCAAACTTCGAGCATACACTTTAATTTGCCCATAGCTTATATGAAATGTATTTATGGTTTTTAAATTACGCGACAAAAACCTTAAGGCGACGCCTTGATAATTTGGCTGTAGCGATGCCGATTTTTCTCAGCAATGACTAAAGCTAAGAAATTGAAGTTCATTGTCAGTATTCATCATGTCTTTGTCTTTGAATTGCCCATAGCATAACACGATTGGACAACTTTTATAGCACAGAATAATCAATCGAAAAGACCTCTGTAAAAAAAGGGATGCCTATTTTTCCAACAGAGGAGAGTGATTTAAGGTTCCAAAATTTGTACATAAATTGGTTCAAGCATGCACTTTAATTTGTGCATAGCTTATATGAAATGTATTTATGGTTTTTAAATTATGCGACAAAAACCATTTTGTCGCTTACGCCCTTTCCATTTTTTGCTGTTCCATTGCTTGTTTTCTATGAGAGGCCGGGCCGGCCTCTCATAGAAAACAAGCAATCTAAAACATATTCAACACGGTTTCTTACTTTAACGCTGCGTCACCTTAACGCGGCGTCACTTTAATAATGCGCATGCAAATCTTCGCAAATTGTCGTAATTTCACGATTCACGGAAACACCCCAATCTATGAAACGTAATGGCTGCTTTACACGTTTAATTTTAAATTAATTTTAGTTGACTACTCATCTACTAAATACGTGTAATAGAGCCATAAGAGCCCCAAATAATGCTTTTGCATTTTGCACCATGTTCAAAAGAAATAGAAGTAAATATCATATTAATTGTCTCTATTTTTAGCGCATACGCCACAAAAACGCCATGGCAACGCCACCAACAAGTTGCATAAACAGCGTTGCCATGGCATGACATGATTTGGATATGCTCAATAAAAGATTTTCTTCTGACGCTCGGGAAAAACTTGGGGAAAACGATCGTTGCCGAACAATGACGAAAATTTCTATGCGCAATGGGGATTGTCCATTTTTTTTTAAATTTTGCTCATTACAAAAATATTTCGAGGAATAAGGTCAGTGATCGTTTTTCTGTATTTAAACGAAAAAAATACCCATTAGTTACTTATATTTTTGAACAAATATGTTTAACCTTAGTTTGACATTCAATAGCAATAAATTCGACCAACATTACGTTTCGAACTTTTGGTAAGCTTCTCGTATCAGTTTTCACACAATGTGAACTCACTTACTAAGAACCATATACCTAGCACTCTGTCAGTCCATCATAAACTACTGCATACCTGTGTGGGGAGGTGCAGCGTCTACCACCCTTATCGCGGCCGAAAGAGCTCAGCGTGCTTTACTTAAAGTTGCTCTGAACAAGAGGAGAAGATATCCCACTTCTGCTCTGTATCAAGAATTTCGTGTATTAAGTGTTAGGAAACTCTACATTCTAAGAGCAGGAGTGGCTATGCACAAGCATATCCTTAGCTCCTCCCATTACATAACACTACTGAAACAAAGGTCTTTTAGGGTTCCCGCAGTCGCCGTCAAAACTTCGTTCGCTCAAAAATTTGGCTTGTTTCTCTTGCCTTACATATACAATAACCTTATTAAATTATGCCAAATTGATAAGTTATCTTTTATGAAAGCTAAGACTGTTCTTTTTGATACTCTTCTTGGAATTTCGTACGAGGAAACTGAAAATTTGATCAAAATTATGGAATAAAGTCATGCACACACACACACACACACACACACACACACACACACACACACACACACACACACACACACACACACACACACACACACACACACACACACTAATAACATCAATATATTACTAATTATTATAAAAAAATGTAACTCACTATTTAGTAACTTCGTTTCGTCCCCACAGGACAGGCATCGCCTAGTGTGGGGATCCGTTATCGCATATTATGTTAACATTTTTTGGTAAATAAATATTTGTATTTGTATTTGACGAACCAGCCATTATAAATAAGATTGAAAGGAAATTTAAAACTCTGCAGAGGTCAATTGGCCGCCGATGATGACGTCAGAGCGAAACTTTAAAAATTTATTGAGAAAAAACTAGCCAATGAATTTCAAAATTATTTAATTTATATTCTTAAAATACCCTATTTTAACGAAAAAAAAATTAAAAAGTACATGTGATTTTTTTTTTTGGACAATGCCCATTGCGCATTATCACTTTGGGAGCACTGTACTGACATGTGAATGGTGTTGTTTTGATATTTACGGAACTATTTTTGATTGTTTCAGATGACAAGTAATAGTGATGTAAATCAGCCAGCATTCTGTGTTGTTCAATTCATAGAACTGCCTTTTGAAGGAATTGATGATTACGTATGCGTGCCGTACACGTGGCTGATAGCACGTAAAGCAACGGATAAGAGAGCCGTCGTTGCGTATCCTAAAGACGAAAATCCTTTTGATACAAGAGATCGTGCGAAGAGGAAAGAGAGATACAATGAAGGGTGGAAACGTTATATGGCCATTGTCGGATATGAATCAAGTGAGTTTAATTAAATGTATCTACACACACTGGCAAAATTAGCGGAACATAGGTAAAAAGGGCCACAACTTGAATTCAAGTGGGTCGGGCTGTGTGAAATCCTTTTTTATAGTTTCTAAGCTCATTTAAGAAATAAAATATTGAACAAAACTGGCAAGTTGACAGATTTTTATTGCAATTATGCCCTACTAAGTGTTTTTCGATGATTGACGTTGTAAGTGTTTCTGATAAGAATGGCGTTTTTAGCGGGGTGCAAGGTATGCCAGCTCATTTGATTGTTTGGTTTTTGGAAGAACACATTGCTTAGATACAAAATTAGTGATTTTCCAGCATCTACGACAGCTAGAGCTGTAACCACGATAGAGAAAGGTCACACCTACCGTTCGGTCAGTCAGGCCTTAGGTGTGTCGGCTTTCGCGGTCCATCGTAACTTTCAACGCTACAGAGAGACTGGATCTTACGTTCGGAGACGAGAACAAGGCAGATATCGGGTGGCAATGTTTCAGGATTACCGTTTTGTAAGGGTACAAGCCTTAAGAAATCGACCTCAAACTGCTTTGCAGAGATGAAACCTGTTGGAACAGGTTTCGTTACACTTACACGTGTAAGTGATTGTACAGTAAGAATAAGACTTAAAGAAAGTTAAATTAAACTCAAAGGTGCCAGCAAAGGCACCAAAACTTGAGACAGGACAGCAAAGAGCCAGGCTAAGATTTGCGAGTGAACATCAAAATTTGACAAGTGAGTGAAATCGTGTGCTGTACAGTGATGGGAGCAAATTCTGTGTAAATTTAGTTGACAGGCGATAAAGAATGTCGATAAATCGTAAGGAACGCTATAGACCATCAAACTTTACGGAAACAGTGGCCTATCATGCAGGCTTCGTAATTGTTTGGGGTGGCATATGATTTGGAGCCCGCACAGAGCTGATGATTGTTAATGATGGTACTTTGACAGTACATGGCTAAAGCACAGACGTCCTAAAACTGCATGTTGTGCATTTTACACAGTCTTAGGCACTAACTTTAATTTTATGTGCGTCCATAGAGTAAAAAAATCGGGCATTATTACCTAAATGATGCTGGCGTAGCCCAGTTGGAGAGGTCAGCACGGTCTACGGATGTGAATCCGATTGAGGACGTGTGGCACATCAATGGGTGAACGGTACGAGTTAAAACTTCAGCTCCAAAATGTGTTCAGGAGCTCGAGTTGGCGCTACTGGAGGAGTAGAAGAATATCCCACAGGAAATGATTGACAATCAAAATGCAAGCATTGAATGGCGTTTCCAGACTCTCTTGAGATCCATAGAAGGCAGTACACGCTTTTAACATGGCATTTCTTAAGTAAAAATGAAGAATTTAACTTAAAACTTACTACTGAAATTTCAAAGATTTTTCTTAATTTTTGATTTTTGCAGATTTTTTCTATTTTACACCTTTTTATGCCCTAAATTTATATAAGTTTTATTTAAAACTTATATAAATTTAGGGCATAAAAAGGTGTAATATATATATATATATATATATATATATATATATATATATATATATATATATATATATATATATATATATATATATATATATATATATATATATATATATAGATATAGAAGTATAATATTCAGATTAAGAACATCTCATAAATTCAAAGGAAATAATATTGATATATTTTTTCCAGATTCTTACAATGATGCAGAATTTTGGATCGCTACGAGAAATGATTATGGACCTTTGGTTGAAGAAAAATCAAAAGTAACAGGTGAGAATCATATTATTTTAATAGTGTCATGCCGATGCCGACAAAAATGAATTTTCATAGTAATTTATTACATTTTTAATACTACTGTACGCATTTTAAAGAAGCTTTCCAAGTAATAATAAGAATTTTTATTTCCAGGGACGCAACCAAAGCTTTCGATAAATAAGAAATTGCGCAGCGCCAATCAAAACCATTTGTCAAAATCCAATAATAATTCTCGGAAACCTGTGCCCAGAACAATCAAGCGACCAGCACAATTAGAATTAAAGGAACAACTCGATGGAAAACGGTTGAAACTAGATGAATGTTCTCATTCGTCCAATGCGGTTGTTAATGGCGTCCAAGAATCCAGAAATTCTGTGGCCCCGTCCAAAGGGAGAATCAACGACAATCAAGAAACCCCCACTGATGATGATTTCTCCAACGAGCCTCCTTCACATCAATTACTAAATTCACTGAAAATCTCTGCTCGTCTATTCTGTGAAATGAATGAAGGACAACGTTTTGTACCAACTCAAAGAACGGTTGAGAAAAGAGTACAGCCCATGGAAATCAAAAGAACTATCACCACTTCTGCACAGAAGTTATCGAATTTGATGGACCGAACCATGTCATCATCAACGAGCTCAGTAGAACAACTACCAGTAGTAACTCAGAATCAATCTCGCGATAGTCTCGGAGATCAGACATTCAAACGTCTACAGCAAAAGCAGTTGCATCCAACTCAACAAGACTCACAACGACAACTACAGAAACCGAAAATACGTATTGACATCACTCTTAAGCAAAAAAACGACCGGCAAGCACCTACTCTTCAAGGAGTCACAAAAAAAACGCTGTCACCTATTCTTACGAAGGTTAATTCGGGACGAAAAGCAGCATTGACTTCTCATATCAACTATCTCCTGAATAATCAGCAATTTCAAGCACGTCCAAGTGATAGTGTACTCGTTAATGAGTCAAGTCTTCCAAAAGTAATGAGCAATGCATGTCAACCGGACATGACAGATGAAACTTTGTCACCGTATCATGCAGTAACATCAGATTCTGATGCTGTTACGGATGAGGAAGTAATCTCAGATCATGAGATGTCAACATACGAAGCACCTGCTGAAACAACGAACAATATTTACGGCACTGCAAATGATCCTGGGCATAGTTCTGCAGATAGACCGACAGCTGCCCAAAACTCTACGGCAAGGAGCCGCCACAGGAATCCCAGACTTATTTTAGAGCAGCTAATGTTGGATCACTTTGCTTCCCTTTTTATGCAAATGGACTCTACTTTGCGTCATACGACTGATATGTACAACACCTTACGGAGTTCCATCCATGATACTGCCGAGGCATACAAAAAGTTATTGGGTGCCGTCGAACAATTTAACACAGCGGGAAACGCAGCTAAGAATGCATCTCCTTCGAGGAACCCATTACCAGATGTTCCACAGCCTTCTGAAGAAAGACGCACTACAATAACAGCGAATGCTAGTTCTAGTAATCAAGATCAACATAGTAATGATGATCCTAACAAAACGCCGAAAAAGAAACACAAGAAGTTGTTCCGGTTCGTTCTACCACCGGAATATGACGCTTATGATTCAAGATGGACATTGAACTATCCAAAATATCTGCCAGGGCTTGTAGAACTTGTACCTGAAAGTCATGTTTACGTCAGCCACGGAGACCTCAATTACTGTCGGCAAGTATCGAAAGATTGCCCATCATTAGCTCGACGATTATTAACAGAAGTCTTCAGCAGAAATGCACTGAGTGTTTGTTCATCAATGATTGAGACGGCGAAGGCTTCTAATAGTGTCGGCTCTAATATAAGGCCAGATTTAGATGACTATGCGTGTTCTACACTGTTGAATTTTGTTATAGAGCATGGACTTCAACGTGGTTGGAATACTGATCTAAAACCTATTCTCAGTATGTTACACAGTAAGATGGAAGAGATTCGGTTCAAATTTGGTATAATGGTTGAGGTTGAATGTTAACTATTATGATTATTGATTTTTTTTTATTATAAAATTTGGTGCCGTCTATGGGCTGTTCGCCCATATCTTTTTTTTGTTAATTACTAAGGCTTAGAACCTTGCCCTTTATGTATTACTTCATTTATTGTATCATTCCTTTTCGTAGGACTTCCATCACAGTAACTTATGGTATTCCATAGAATCGGTTATTCAAGAAAGGGTCACTGCAACCTAATTTTACAGGAGACATAAAAAATTGTTTTTTGGAAAATATTGTTAGAAATTATAAATATGTTTTTTTTTATTTTTTAATAAATAAGCCAAGATATAAACAATGTAATAAAACTATCTTTTTAAAAAAATATAGTTTTATTGCTTAGATTAAGGGCGCTCCTTCCGGAGATACCGTAATTTACCGTATTTCAAGCCCTATAAACTCATAATTTGAAAGCTACAAAGTTATAATAAAAAGCAATAATCTTCAGTATATCGACATTCCTTTCCCCGTTTTAAATTTTCTATTTTTGTTTATTATACTCATAATATCAGCTTCCAAAGTAAAACCAATTTATTAAAATTCAAGCATACATTCAGCATCTCCTTAGGATTTACAAATTACTTTTATTTGAAACACATGCCAATAGATCGACAATATCATAAACTACATATTCCCCGTTTCAATTTTTTTTAGGTCAATTTTGAACTAAGATAAGTAAAAAGATAGGGTTTTGGTGCACTCTCGGCAACGCGGCAAATGTATGGCCAAGGTCGTTTGCTCGGGGGACGGCCTTAATCATTTAATTGATCTTCGCGCGCGCCGGTCGTAGCGACGAGCGCGAGACCACTCATTTATCTACGAGTTTTTTTAAGTTTTTTGTACAAAAATCACAAAAATTGTTGATATTATGTTCCTTTTCTTTACTAGATTGAAAAGTGATAAATAAAACTATAAAAATACATAATAAAAATTAAAAGTTATATTTTTTATTGGTCTTAATCATAATATAAGTTTCTGTAGTAGGCCACTTTTCAATTACTGTGTTGAAGTAGTCCTTAGGCCGTGTTTCCACCTGCAAGACAACTCTCGCGAGAAGTGTCTGACAGTCTGTCTGACAGCAGCTTGCAAGTGTTCGGCCCCCCACGGAACCGGAGGGAGTCCGACATACCCCTGCCCCTTCCCCGAGAGGGCGGGGGATGCGTAATGCATTTCCCCTCCTCAATAAAAAAAAAGGTGGAAACACGGCCTTATAGTAAGGGAGGGGAGGGTGCTATAGTCCGTCAAGAAAGTCAACAAAACTTGGTTGACTACTGTACCCTAAAACGGAACCCTAACCAGCAGATTTTTGTATATTGGTAGTTTAATAGTTATATAATTTAAGAGTAACCTTGTCCTACAAATAAAACAATCCATATTTTAGGACCATCAAGTCAAAGTATGAAATCTTTTCTATCTCTGTTAGCTAAGACTTTCGAGATACATATTTCGAAAATAAAAATGTTGTTCGTCTTATCAAAATGTAGCTACTCACAAAAAATTCGCTTGTTAGTAATCACTAATCAAGTACCTAATCACAAAAAAAAAATTGTTCTAGGGCTCCCTCACTATCATAGAGACCTAGTTATAGGTTTTTTACATTAGGTAAACCGTAAAAGTGATATAAAATAATAAGAACATTTTTATTTTAGCGGTGGGTTCAGAAACTGCAGTCATTTTAAAGTATACATAATAGTATATAAAAAATTTATAACAAATTTGTGAAAAAAATATAAAATACTTACGTATATCGACTGCTCCTAGGTAGGACTATCGTAAGCCACAAAATGGCAAATTTCGTTTTATTGCGAAAATGCATATAATTATGTTAGATCTTTTAGGATCTTCAAGAAAAAATATTAAATTCGAAGTATATGTACCTTTTTCGAAACGTAAACTGTAGTATGTTTCAAACACCTCCGACGTTATTTATTGTAAGTCCCTTAGAGATAGTCTACGCGGAATAATAGGGGAGCAGATGCCCGAATTCACACATCGTATGTATCAGTTGCGATTGTCTACGCCGGATAAAGATTAACGTAAACTGTAGTTTGTACTACTTACAATAGTTTACATTGGAACTTCTATTGAAAAATATATTGCAAGTGTAACTTACGATGTTGTTCGTTGGAATTTAAGTTATGATAAATATTGTATGTTAATTATACGATACTCTAGTATGGAAACTATTATGTTTATTTATTGTATCTATATCTTACTACGTTCTACGTCGTACTATTCATTAACATACGATACTTTACCGACCTATTTCTTTTATTACAACTATTATTTATGAAATTAGGGGGCTAAAGAGCACCTGATGGGAAGCAAGTGGACCCAAGTGGACAACCCATGGACGCTCGCAACATCAGAAGAGTTGAAATACGTTGCCAGCCTTTTTAAGAAGGTCGCTTTCTTCTTCAGGTTTTCAGATCGCATTGGTCCGGAAATACTGCTGGCGGCAGTTTGATTCAGATTTATTGTGAAAGACTCATCAAGATAGTAAATTTTCCCGTGGAATGATGTTGAAATGTTTCAAGAGGTGTGATAACAAAGCACCTCCCCTTGATACAGCAGATAGAAGATGCAGGGCGAAGCCACATCTGAGCATAATTCCAAGGGGTCTGGCTTGTTTGAAACACCATGGCTGGCTACAATCTAAGCGGCCCTTTGTTGGTTACTATACAGAGCGAATAGTTGGTATATTGTCGCCCTTCCCAGAGATGGGAACAGTATTCGACGAGAGGCCGAATCTTCGCCTTGTAGAGTTATAGGCGTTGCATCGCACTAAAAGGAAGGGACTGTGAGGAAGTAATATGCCCAATGTCCATGGACAAATAAACAAACACATTTTTTATGCAAAAGTATGGATATAATATATTGTACTTAGTTTATATTTTACGATCTCTTTTTTTCTTCCTGAAAATTTTCAAGAACTAGTACTAGTATCCCTAGTGATCCTCTTCCCGTAGTCGTATTCCTCATGTCAGAGGGTCGTGACCTTCCCTTTTAATAACCTTCCTACTAATAATGTTAAGCCAGCTTTTCCTATCTTCAGCCACTTGAAGAGCGTCGTAAACGATGGACTCAATAATTTAGGTGTGTATTTGATCGGACTAATGCATGGGGCAGCGGCCCCGCGGTCTTTCGACCTCAGTCTTGCCAATGACTACTTTAATATTGTCTCCTTTCTTTTTGGATATTATGTGTCCATAGTATTCTAAAATAGATTTGAGGCATATTGTGGTAAAGAGCCTTGTAAAAATAACTTTTAGCTTAGCCAGGATGGACGCGTTGGTTCCGAAAGCTGTCAAATTGAAATTTGGAGCATTTTCCTTCATTATCACATCTCGAAGGCGTCGATATATCTGCGGTCTGTTGAAGTATGGTGTATTGTATACTAAAGTGTAGACAAGTTTTGTCTTACTTTTTAAAGAAAACATTTTGTCACGCAAGGCTGTGCATTTGACACATAGCACTCTTAGCCATCCTAATTCTTTAATGAATGTGTATCTGGTTCACAGGAGCCATTGTTCGTAATAGTGGACCCATGTGATAGCGATAAAGAAATAATAATTGATAACAGGCCTTAGCAAAAATCAGCGACATGAAAATAATATACCTAGCAGTATTTTAAATTTTCTAGTTGATGCCCACAACTCCGTAGAGCCAAAAATTCGTTTGTCTCGCGGGGACCGTATAGTAAAGGACGTAGGATTCTTCCTATCCCAGTATAAAAATGTCCTTTCCCAGGACTCCAAGTATCTTCATAGTTCATACCAAATGTCAAGAAAATTGTTTGGGTGTAAAGAGGTAACGAACAGAGATAAATTTTCGTATTTATAATAATACTAGCGACCCGCCCCGGCGTCGCGCGGGTATAAAATATATAGCCACTGAAAAATGATTAAAATCGATAGCCTATGATCCTTCACGTGGTCTACTTCTTATCTGTGCCAAATAACATAAAAATTACTCCAGTAGTTCGCGAGATAAGCCCTTTCAAATAATTTCCCCCGTTTTTTCCTCCTTCTCCTATTACTCTTAGCGTGATAAAATATAGCCTATAGCTTTCCTCAATAAATGGGCTATCTAACACTGAAAGAATTTTTCAAATCGGACCAGTAGTTCCTGAGATTAGCGCGTTCAAGTTAGCCTTTTCAAATAATTTTGCCCGTTTTTTCCACATTTTCCTCTATTTCTTCCCTCCTATTAGTCTTAGCGTAATAAAATATAGCCTATAGCCTTCCTCAATAAATAGGCTATCTAACATTGAAAGAATCATCAAAATCCGTTGCGTAGTTTTAAAGATTAAAGGGAACAAAGGGACATGAGGGAAAAAAAACGACTTTGTTTTATAATAAGTATATATTGTATAAGTATAAGCGGATTATATATTGTGATAAATACACTTAAGTTATAAAGCTTATCATATGATTTTTTTAAGAAGGTTAGAAAACATTATTTAAAATAAAATTTTTGCTACTGATGATGCTTTGCTAGCCAATTAAGTTACGAGGGCTGTTTGAAAAGTTCTCGGCCTTACATACTTCTGCGTGTCTTACAAGTGTATAACTTATACCATGTATAGGGTCATTATTAACTAGATTAAAACCCACGCCTTTTGTAAATTGCTTCATTAGAAAACATTTTTTTGAACAACCATCTGCGCCTAGTCAGCAGAAATGTGAAGGCGCGCGTATTCAAACAGTTGCGCTATTATTGCAAAGTCTAATAAAATTGAGTTGTGAACCCGGAATTAGTCTTTGTCATTTTTAACAAGTTTTGTATGTCTTTACAGACATACGCAATGATTAAAAAACTTACTAACTATCAAGTCTTACTAACTAACAAGTTAAGTAACAAGACTTACTAACTAACAAGTTTTGTATGTCTTTACAGGCATACGCAATGATTAAAAAAAATACACAACAGTTAAAATAGTAAATATAGGTCTTTAAAGATGAGTCTACCCCAGTTGCTTAAAAATCGTTTATTTTCACAGAAAACGCCTAAATTAAAAAAAAATTGTTCTAATCTCGGAATAAATAAATTGATAAAAGAAAGAAAGATTAACAAGCTTTTAAAAAATTGCATTACTTTTGTTTTGTAATATCGTAATGATAAAAATAAATGTCTTTGAAAAACCGATGCCGCGTTTTCCGACAAAATTCGAAGTATCAGGCAGCCCGGAAATTAAATTATTTTTTTGAACATATTTTGTACTAAAGAGATTCAAATTATATTCATTTTATAGTACGAATTTATTCATTAATTTAATTTTATTAAAATCACGCCAAATAATAGCCTAATCTTTTAATGAACGTAGAAAATCGAGCTGTAAAGAAATCTTCTAGAAGAAGTGGTTGTTACAGATTAAGGCCACAATTTTTTTATTAAGGAATAAATTCTCTTAAATTACTCTTATATTATAAAAAAAAATTTGAACGGGAAATAGTAATTTATTTGGTCTTTACCATAAAAAAATGTGCAGTAGGGCCCTACGAACACGATGATCGGATTGTTGTTAATTGGGACAACACAGATGCTCACACACACACACACACACGCCTTGCAAGGCTTTCTATGAAATTATATAAATACGTAAAATAAATTTTACTATTGAAAAAATTTGGCTTGGTTTTCAGTATTACAATACATTTTTCAAATCTAAATTAGAGTTACCAGGGACACATTCACATTACAACGAGACGTAGTCGATCTCGGTGATCATTTTGTAAGACTTTTTTTAAATCAACTTTTTTAGTCATTAAAATTTATTGTAATTTGAATTTTTAGAGCTCTATCTTCTATTTAAAGACTGAATTTAAAATTGAAAAAATCATCTTAAATCATTTCATTAGAAAAATTCTCAAAGCCGAGAACTTCTCAAACAGCCCTAGTAATTGCTTACTATATTTTAGCACTTTTTTGCACATTAACGGTATAAATCATGTCAACTACCTACTTCTAAAATTTATAAAACAAATATTAAAGGTATTTCACACTTTTTTCAGAAAAGATAATTTATGAATAATTTATTTTCTCAAACATACTATAAATTCGAATTAGGCAATTCCCCTGTAAACTATGATATGTCTTACATACCATAAAAAAACGTTAAAGAAGTCCCCCGTATAGTATAGTAAGTAAACGTTACAATATTTTAAAAAGGAGAAATTTAAACGTAAAATGTGCTAAGTGTTAGTTGCAATAATTTTCGTTATAGATTTTCCAAAGAATAATATCGCAACAACAATTTCGATAACGAAACGATAGTCTACCTAGGAGCAGTCGATATATCGACTGCTCTTAAGTAGACTATCGTAACATCAAAAACACAACTTTACAGGAGGAGCGTTTGAAGTTGCAAATTTGGACCACGACTTCATTTTTTAACCAATTGTTATAAAATTTGGCATGAGCAACAACAATAGTGTTAGGTATTAACTTATGCAATAAAATACTATATTATTAGCTTAGTTTAGCTGCAAAATTGTTGTTGCGATATTATTCTTTGGAAAATCTATAACGAAAATTATTGCAACTAACACTTACCACAGTTTACGTTGAAATTTCTCCTTTTTAAAATATTTTTATTTTATTTTATTTATTCTAAAAGGACACTAGCAGTACATGTATTAAACATTACAGTATTGTAACGTTTACTTACTATACTATACGGGGGACTTCTTTAACGTTTTTTTATGGTATGTAGGACATATCATAGTTTACAGGGGAATTGCCTAATTCGAATTTATAGTATGTTTGAGAAAATAAATTATTTATAAATTATCTTTTCTGAAAAAAGTGTGAAATATCTTTTAAATTTGTTTTATAAATTTTAGAAGTAGGTAGTTGACATGGTTTATACCGTTAATGTGCAAAAAGTGCTAAAATATAGTAAGCAATCGAGTTAATTGGCTAGCAAAGCATCATCAGTAGCAAAATTTTTATTTTAAATAATATTTTGTAACCTTAAAAAATTCATATTATAATGATAAGCATTATAACTTAAGTGTATTTATCACAAAATATAATCTGCTTATACTTTTACAATATTATTCTAAATACGAAAATTTATCTCTGTCGTTACCTCTTTACACCCAAACAATTTTCCTGACATTTGGTATGAAGATACTTGGAGTCCTGGGAAAGGACATTCTAGCTAGGATCCTACCTAGGAACCTAGCTAGGATAAGTGGAATAAGCGCTTTAACTAGGAAGTCCTAGCTAGGATCCTGAAAAATTTAGTCAAGTGGAATAACATTTTAGAAGCTAGGATCCTAGCTAGGATAAGTGGAATAAAATATGCTAAAGGCCTAAATTACACGGTCAATATTATCACGATTCTAGTAGTCGTGTTCGTTTGCTTTTTAAACTGCGCATGCGCGGCTTTTTTGTGTGTCAGTGTGAGTGTCATATTCTAAAATACTTTGTCATGTTCTAAAATACCTGTCAGATTTTCTAAAATTTGACAGAAATTGATCGGTATTTTAGAATATGACACTCACACCGATGACACTGACACACAAAAAAGCCGCGCATGCGCAGTTTAAAAAGCAAACGAACACGACTAATATCACGGGATTCACAAATAGTACTGCGATACTGCGATTCGGCCTTAGATTACACCATCACTAATTATCAATAATATGTTCACGGAATCGTGATAATATTGATGCGTGTAATACCTGCCAAAGAGACGAAGAAGAAGAGGTGTGGGATAGAAACATAATATTGATTTGTGTATTTTTAACATAAATACTCATAATCTGTGTTTTTATCTCTATTTCTATCCGTAATTTCCTTATACAAATATATAATAATAATCTGTGGTAATTTCGGCCGGATTAATCAAGATGGAAATCGATCAAGAAACTGCAAAAAAGCTTTTGGTAGAAGGTGGAACGTTCGTGTTTTTGGGTGTCCCCGAAGAGACACAATTTGGTGTTGATATGAAATGTTGGAATACAGAGGATGATTTTCGCGGAATTAAGATGATTCCACCAGGCTTACATTATGTGCACTATTCTGCAATGAGTAAAGGAACTGGTGATATCTCTCCAAGGTAAATATTCGGTTATAGATTACCAGAATTCAGTTATTTTGATCATAGAAGGGTGCCGCCTATGACCTTTAACCTTTATGTTTAAAGCCGTCTTTAAGTCATATTAATACTTTAAATCACTCATCTACTTCATAATAAATTACTTTTTCAATTTCAATTTCAAAGCCTTTTATTATCAAAAACTTACAAAATATTTTCAAAACAATTCATTGAAAACATTATTTAGAAATGGGAAGCTGCACGCCAGCCTCCTTATTGGCGTGTCCTTCTGACACAAAGGCCTCCTCCAGCCTTTTCCATTCGCATCTGCCACGAGCCAGCTGAAGCCACAAAGGGCCAGTACTACTACTTTTCTATAAACCTTTAGTTATAATTCATTTCCGGTATTATATTGTTTACTTCTTGCTTTCTAGATCAGGTTTCATGCATTATTTTGATAAGAAAGAGTTTGTTGTGAAGATGTGGGACAAAAACGCAGAAGATATAAGCAAGGATGAAATAAGTGACGAAAGCATACAGAGACTTAAGGACAACTTGCTGAACCTCGACAAACACTTAGCTCCCTATCCTTATGAAATATGGCACCAGTGGAAGCTGTTGACTTCACAAATAACAGGTTTATATACCTATAGTTTTCTAAAGACTTTTTTTATATCGTGAAATAAGATCTAGAAGTACTGAATATGAATGCATCTGGTACATATATCGCACTGCTATTACAATAGTGTCGTAACTCGAAATGTATACTTTTTCAGAAATAGCAAAAAACCGATTTTAGGCTTCCTGTTCAAGTTTTTCAGAAATTAAGAATATAATACCTATTCTGGTTTAATCAAAAGCACATTTATACTCACAAAATAATAAAAATAGGTCACTGTTAATAAGAAATTAGCGATTTTTTAGTTAATACAGTATTGATCTGAAAAGATATGCTAAAATACTGAATCATTTAGAGTTGAGTACTTATTGAAGAAAAAATTTTGGTTGTTACAAAATAAAACAAAATATTAAAGAGACACATAGTATCTGTTTTATATTTATTAAAAAAAAGAAAAACTCGGCCTAAATGTAATTTAACACTACAAACAATAATATTAACCTTTGGATGGATCATACACTTTGTTCTTACAGCTTTTGGTTAACTAATATAAATCTTTTAAAACACAGTCTTCCAGTCTTCTTATAAAGGCGGAATCTAAACATGATTGTTAAAACAAATACCATGAAATGCTCCTTGAGATCTAAACTTCTTGACCTTATCACATGGCACATACAAAATCAAGTCACAATAATTGATCAAAATCAAAACAAAAATAAAAATATCAAAATAATCAAAATCAATTCAAAATTCAAAAGAACAACTTGAAGATGGAGGTGCCTCTTGAGTCTTGGCTCGCCGTCTCGTTTTCCTTATCTGACTGCACAACAGATGCTGACTTCTTCGCCATCATTACTAATAACTAGGTATGTCCACATTATGCAATTTCATCTTCAATTTTCGTCATCTTCTTTTTATTCAACTTTTGTTTGGCATATTCAATAATCAAATAAGTCAAAATCCACCCGCGTTGAAAGAAAAGTGTCATAGCGAGGGCTACGATTTTAACGCGCGTTATGGGCATGCCTCACGTTCGCTGTTGACTGCGCTATAACGCATGCCCTTGATGAACAAAAAAAGGCCCAGTGTGGACAAAGCTAATACTCGAGCTCGCTGCATGATTAATCTAAAAAGGAAACAATTGGATTTTTGAGTAGAAAGTAGACTAAATAAAAAATCACCTATAATGTATATTAACTGAAAAAAAAATTATGCAAGAAGTCGTTGCTTATTTTGCTATTACTGTTAATTTATCTAACCATAATATTTAACTAAGTAAGCTATGAACATGAAATACCTATATATTACAGATTATACGCCAAAAAACTTCATAAAAGTTATGAACCACCAACAATGTATTATGTCAAAAACTACTAAATAAACCTACAAGTGTTCTAATTTGAATTAATGATTTAAAATTAAGATAGTATGAATCAGTTATAGTGAAGTAACTTAAAATAACACGTGCGTTTTGATTAATTCTTCATATATCTGAGTCAGCAATACCGCAATAAGTCGAATTGGTGCGGTCCAAAGATAGCTGCGACACGTCCGTGCTTTCCAAGTCAGGGATGCAACTAAAAATGGCGCGGTGTTGCAGCCTGCAGGCGCTGATATCCCCCCCCGGTCAACCATCTATAGTGACTTACAACGCCATCTCAGAGTCGTTTCTTGCGCTATTTTTACGACGTTCTTATTGACGCATAGAGGAAGAAATTATGTATCTTTTAATGATTGAAAATCAAATTCGACACATTTTGAGTTACGACACTATTGTAATAGCACTGCGATATATAGATATTTACTTTTGGGTTTAAATTTCAGATTTTAACTACAATATCGAATTGTTACATTTTGTGCTAACAATGCATGAAAAATGAAATGATGATGGGCAAAAATGTATGGGTTCTGGTATAGGGCTCAACAGGAATGGATTGTATATTTTTAGGAAGGTATACCTATGTACATTAATGACCATAAACTTATAGTATATATTATAAGTCTATGTTAATGACCAATAGGGCGCTTGTCAAGATTTGTTGTACTTTTTGAGTAAAGCCATGTTAAAAATGACATCAGCGCTCAATGCTCATACATCTCTTGCTGATAACATCACGTTACATTATAGCATGATTATTTTTAGGATTCCGTAGTCAACAAGGATATTATAGTTTCGGTCTGTCCGTCCGTCCATCCGTCTGTCCATCTATCCGTCCGTCCGTCTGTCCGTACATCCGTCTGTCTGTCTGTCCGCGGTTTTTCTCAGACTATAGGACCTACAAAGCTGTAATTCGGCACGAATGCACATATTAATGATGCCGACTAAATGGTGTATAAGATCTTTAAAATATATATTTTTAAGGTAGTTCCCCTACACATCAAGCATTTTTTTTTTTTAAATAATGCTCTTGTCCCTGATTTTAAGTTGAGGGATTTATGTTCTTAATACAATTTATACACTTAAATAGTCTTATATGTCTACACTTATCTTCTATTCATATATTTTTATGTTCTGTCATCGTTACCTGCTCCGCTGTCCAAGGGTGAGCAGTATGAGAGAGGGGTTAAACTACTACTGTGAGCGTAAATTTAAGGTGTACTGTCTAAGACAAGACATCCGTAACCTTTCTAAGCGCAAATAAATCTAAAAACTACGTCGGTAATGCCGGCCTTGTACGTTGATTGTACATTATTTCAAAAAGTACAGTTGCTTGGGGCTGGGCGCCATATAACTTTTTTACCTACTCACTAAGAGCTATCTAATGGTATATATTTTATCTCTGTTGAGCAATATACCAAAATGCCCATAATCCTTTTTCAGCTGACTTAGCTAAAAAACTATCTCCCGAAAATGGAATGATCAGAGCGTCTGTGGAATTAATGTCTACAACAGATGAAGATAGACCGAGAGGTGTCAAATCTATGGATAGTGAAGAGAAGAACTCACCACAAGAGGAGACCGATGCTAGCTCCAGTCCTGGACAATCTGATGCTAAAAGAGCTAAAAGAATCACCAGAGAAGAAAAAGAAAATGCCATGCTCCCAGATTTGAAACCAGCACCAGGTCATTATTTAATTTATTTGACTGTGCATTTTTTATTTTATTATTAACTTTACTTTACTTCTACTACTTTACTTCTACAGTACTCAGGATGTGTACTGTAGAAGTAAAGTAGTAATTTATCATGCAAAGAAGATTTTTGTATTATCTTCTTTGTATCTGTACAACAAAGTATAAAAAATATTTAACACACTGTACAACACGGTCACATCATTAACTTGACGCACCGCTGGAATACAATAACATGCAACCTCCATAATGACGTCATCAAACCATGTGTCTATTTAATTTGACCGTGTTATATGTACTATTTTATTTGTAAAATTAGGAAGATAATATTGCAGACTTTGATAACAAAATATGATGTGGATTTTTGCCATATCATTTTTTTCTTAAAGTTAAGTGTCATATATTGTTTTAACTAGAGCTGTTTATTTATAATCTAATATAATATATAAATCTCCTGTCACGATGTTTGTCCGCGATGGATTCCTAAACTACTTAACCGATTTTAATGTTTCTTTTTTTTTAATGTGTGCTTTTTTCCAACTTGAGAGATAGGATAGCTTAGATCTTTAATTATAGTCGCAATTTTATTTATTGCAAATTATTTGTCTATAAAGAGCGACCATTGTTTATGCGACGCGGGTCACGGGATAGCAATGGACGTTGCCATGGTGACATACTTATTTAATATTTAGTCACATTCAATAAAATAATACGGGCGATATACTTTATATAATATGGCAAAGAAACGTTTGCCGGGACAGCTAGTTCTATTAAATTATTAACGATATATCTGTATGCATTTCAGGAACTGCAATGAGATTCACTGAAATACCAAAGGACAAATTCCCACCCGGATCTACTCCTGAGGAAATCACTAAACATTACCTGGACCAGTCCTACTCACTGGAACTTATGATAGCACAACAGGATGAGTAAGTTTTGCATATTATAATTTCACCTCAATCATTAAAGTCATAACTCATAAGACAAAAAAATGTTGAATAAGTCACAACTGAAATAAACCAAAAAATAATTACACTAAGGGCGTTCGCTGCGTTAAGCGTGCGCCCGGCACGGCCACCCTCGAGGCGTGCTTGTTTGATGTCATCCCATGGAGCAGCGCTGCGTTGAGCGGGTCAGCCGTCGCACGATTACTTTGGCGAGTGCACGGCGCGGGCACCCGCGACGGGCAGCCGCGCCGGGCACACGCTCAACGCAGCGAACTCCCTAATGCTAAGTACGGTACATACGGTTTTGCTTGATGATAGTTTTACTCCAAATTACTGTATGGACTGCAAAACTCACAGCTCGAAGGCTCGCATCGAGCCGCTCGAAGGATTGATAGAACCGGATCGAGCCAGATTGATGAAATGAAATATATCGATTTGGAAAAAAACTATCGGTATTTTATCAGGCCAAAAACAGAGACAAGTGGAGAGCCCTATCCCAGAAAGCAAATTTTGGTGGTCACGTCCCTCAGCCATCACTCATGAGGATACGACTAGCAAGGACCGAGCAATGCTGAATGTGTGGACGAAAGCCCAACCCGCGGGTTTTGCTCGACGTTATTGCTCAATTGAGCAAAACCGTATGTGAGTACTTATAGTAGGGGTCATACTCTGGTTAGCAAGTGCCATTTTCGTCAAAACCTGATCTCATGCACCGAAAATTATGATTTTGGTCTCATTCGATTCGGAATACCATCTAGAACATTCTATCAAAATTCCAAGAGGGGCTGGAAAAAAAAATGCAAAAGTTATAAACAATTAAGTAAACATAAAAAGAAGGGTTTGGTTTTTTTTAATACTTCGAAAACTATTTGAGATAATCAAAATTTAAAAATGGATCATTAAATGATGAATGGATCATTAAAGAGCAGGAAATTTCCTAAAAAATATCCTACATCCTGGAACCTTACCAATAATTCTTATAGCTGTAATTGAGCGGCGAAAGTAGCGATAAAACCGCGTGGTTCGGGTTTCGCGTGATTTGCCGCAATCTGCTACGTGAACTAAAAAAATATTTTAAGTGATTAAACATTAATATTAAGGAATAAAAAAAATTGGGTACTAAGTAGACATATCAATAAACAATAATCCGTTAACAAAAATCAATTATCACAATTCGTTTAATTAATATGCTTTTCTTAATTTGTTAATAGTCACCATTTTAATGTTAACATAAAACGCTGATTATTTCAAAACAAGAAATCCAGATTTTTTTATTATGCTTTTGAGCTAATCTTAAAAGGCCTTATAAGAGATCCCCGTTGAAAAAATTCAAAATTTTTCATTTTTCACTTTTTTATTAACATTAAAAGTCATTCCAAAATTATTCATGTAAATAAAGCAATTACGGTACTTTTATATCTAATTATTGTGACTATTTTGTTTTGTTATTGTTAGAAGCCATGAAACAATGTATATTTTTTTATTCATAACTAATAAAATTTAAATAATCATTT
The DNA here is from genome assembly GCA_963422495.1 of Polyommatus iphigenia. Taxonomy (NCBI): domain Eukaryota; kingdom Metazoa; phylum Arthropoda; class Insecta; order Lepidoptera; family Lycaenidae; genus Polyommatus; species Polyommatus iphigenia. Next base: position 41,039,297 of record OY730181.1, on the reverse strand, counting down.
TTATGGATCAAAAAACCCTAATTGCTATATTTACATAAAAATTTCATAAATGCCTTTGATTGTTCATAAAAAATTGAAAAATCAAAATTTGTGAATTTTTTCAACGGTTATCTCTTCTTAGCCCTTTTAAGATTAGCTCAAAAGAATAATAAAAAATTCTAGATTTCTTGTTTTTATATTAACACTAGCTGTCCCGGCAAACGTTGCTTTGCCATAATATTTAAAAGTATTTCGCCCATATTATTTTATTGAAGTGACTAAACAATGCCGTTGCTAAGGCGACATACTGTCGCCATGGCAACGTCGATCGCTATCCTATATAAAATTTGGTAAAAATCAGTAAAGCCGTTTCGGAGGAGTTCGTGGACTAACATTGTGACACGAGATTTTTATATATAAGATTAAAATGGTGACTATTAACAAATTAACAAAAGCATAACAATTAAACAAATTGTGATAATTTATTTTTGCTGACGGATTATTGTTGATTGATATGTCTACTTAGTACCTATTTTTTTTTATTTCTTTATATTAATATTTAATCAGTAAAATGTATATTTTTAGTTCACGTGGCAGATTGAGGCAATTCACGCGAAACCCGAACTACGCGTTTTTACCGGTACTTTCGCCGCTCAATTAAAGTTATAAGGGTTGTTGATAAGGTTCCAGGATCTAGGATTTTTTTTTTTGAAATTTCCTGCTCCTTAAGGATCTATTTTCAAATTTTGGTTATCTCAAATAGTTTTTGAAATATAAAAAAAAAACTAAACTCTTCTTTTTATGTTTACTTAATTGTTTATAACCTTTGCATTTTTTTTCAGCCCCTCTTGGAATTTTGATAGAATGTTCTAGATGCTATTCCGAATCGAATGAGACCAAAATCATAATTTTCGGTGCGTTAGATCAGGTTTTGAGGAAAATGGCACTTGTTACTCAGACTATCAGGGGAGGTCGCGCTCAGTTTAAAAAGTCATTTCATACCGAGCGAAAATCGTTACAATAATAGAATTCCACTAATACATAACAGCTTTGATCGTCAGCTGCTTCAGAAGTGGTGGAATAAAAATTGAGAGTATCTCAAAGTTGTTGTTGGGAATCGTACTCGTAAAAAGATCCCAATTCGCACCCAATAAAGGTTCATATCTAGATAATACACGTTTAGGTTGGGTAGGTGTCGTTTTAGTTTTAGTATATAACAACAGATGGCGCTTTTAAAGTAAAATTTATATCATTTTTCTTCACAAATATTGACTATCGAATTAATTACTTAAAATTGCTATGTGAGACAATTTTATGGTTAATTCAAACGAAAATCGCCGTCAGCTGAATGTTTGCAGGTGGAAATGTCGTCTACGCGACGCCCTAGGATACATTGAGCGCGAAGTAGGGCTATATTGGTTATAACTTATATCGCTGGCTGACGGTTTTTCCACCGTCGTATTAGCGACTGACGGTTTTCTTTATTATATACAAAGTAGAAACATTCACCTGTATAAATTTTGTACGGTATAAAATGACTTTATATTCAAAAATTTTTTACATGTTCAGTAACGCGACTGACGTTGAATCCCCCGTCTCCAATACGGCTGACGGTGATTTTTTGGTTAAATATGACCTCAATAATCATCCATCAAAGTTTCATTCGGTATAAAATCACTTTTCGCAACTATTTTTTTTTACAATTTTGAAATACTCTCAGTTAACATTCCACCACGGGTGCGGCGACTGACGCTGATTATATTTATTGATAAATATTAAGCTACCGCTGGACAAAAATTTGGTCGGTATGAAATCACTTAGCAAACGATAGCACTACCTCCCCTACTATTAGCACTAGCTTGCATTGTATACTCATCTTTTAACTTTATATTTTACAGACCACTTCACATTATCGGAGAACTGCAATTTGCGTACCTCTGCTTTCTGATTGGACATTCCTTAGAAGCATTTGAACATTGGAAGAACCTGGTGATTTTATTATGTTCGTGTGACGATGCCATCCACAAACACAGAAGTATATTCTTCCATTTTATAAAAACGATTGAAGTGCAAATTGAAGAGATGCCCGAGGATTTCTTGGCAGACATCGTTATGAACAAGAATTTGGTTTACAAGAAGTTGAGAGAGTTTTTCAGAACCGCGCACATGAGTAAGGTTGATGGACGACTTTTGACGCTCATCGAGAGATTCAAAGAGAACCTAACAGAGAAACTACAGTGGGATTTCACTGGACTTGACATGGATGATGAGGACGAAAGACCGGTTGTTGTTAACTTAAGCCAGGAAGAGGCTGAAGAAATGTAAGCGCCTCTCAGCAATTTATTACACCTCTCCTATTTGGTACTCTTGGGTAATTTACCATCAAATACAAGGAATTAACTACCAAAGATGGCTCAGTCTTGGAATAGCGTCCAGGGTTAAACTCTAGTTTTTATTACAAAGCTACCATGGAGAGTCATTGAGTAGTGTCCGATTGTAGATCAATTTATGGATGACATGGTAAAGCAGCAGCATTAGACTAAGGCCAAAGATTTAAAAAATCTACAACAATTTTATTCTAGATTCAAGTTACAAGAATGATTTTTTTTTTCAATGATTTCAAAATGTTAATATTGACTGCTAAAGAATGAAAATAGTTGAAAAATAATAAGCACACAACAAAAACAGTTCAAGGGGAACACATAATTAAATTTCGCTTTTCTAGAAAATGAAACTTGGCATCATTATCTGTCCCACACTCGACGCCGAAAGTTTTACGGATATGATTGTATTAGCGACCCACAGTAACGAACATGCAATCAAGAAAAACAACTTTATTCTTCCCCTACAAAGCGCAACATGCTATGCGCGCACACAACATAATAATAATATTATACTATGTAGTAAAATTTTACAGTAGTGTAGCAGACCTTACTTTGTTGCAAGCATATAGCAATACAAAAAAATTTTGATTGGCTGTGTTTTTGGCTCATAAAATTTTATGCTTACATCTTTGATCATACTGTAGTAGTAGATTTATCCTCTACTTTCAGCTGTTACAACTTGAGTCTTGACTGTTCCACTCTTCGCCATTAGCCGCGTACTGACTAAGTGAGCAGCCTCGCGAGGCGAATCCTCGGTCGGTCAAGACGTGCCTCGCCCGAGCGTGCCGCGGCCTGAGCCGAGCGTTGCCGTTGTCGGTTTTTGTCGATGCTCAAAGGCGCCTCGGTGCGTTTGCCGCGCTCACTCAAGATGGTAGTGTTTTGCCTCGCTTATTCGTTGTGTGTTTTTCAAGTTAAACTGAGCGTCCTACTGGCTATGCCCTACGGTGGCTCGGCCTTGCCGCACGAGGCAGCTTCGGATTAGAAAACTTACAGACCGAGGCCGCCTCGCGCGGCATGCGTACTGCGGCAATGAGGCTGCCTCGTGGGCTGCTCGCTTGGTCAGTACGAGGCTAATTAATAGCTTGTAGAATGCTATTTTACCCTTGTAGATACCAAAATTGTTGTGTACTGTGTACATTTAGAATCTTTATTCTATGAATTTACTCTTCTCTATTTTACTAAGTAAATATTAAACTAGGTGTACCTATCAGTCCAAACTTTTGATGTGATATAAACATTTTGAGCAATATTTTTGTGTATTTAGGATTCTATGCATTTTGTGATTAAATAATACACCAGAAAATCATGTTTCATTTCAAGTGGTAGAAAAACTTATTTTAGTACTTGTGCGGTTTTTATATGAAACTAGCTGTTTCCCGCGACTTCGTCCGCGTGGACTTCAGTTTATAGCGCGCGGTGTCAATAAAATTGGTTGTTGTCATAAGCTTTTTAAAACCCTAGTACCCCTTAAATCAAAATACCCAAAAACAGCTCTGTGCAGAGTGCACATAATATTTTATTATTTTAAAATTTAAATTAAACTTTATTTATGCCAAATTTTAAAGCTTCTTTAGCCCCCCATTACTTTCCCATTACAAAACTTTACCCATAAACTATAGTACAATTTATCATTGATAGGTGATTACGTCACTACATAGATATCTAGAGATGGTACCACCTCTTATAGTAACACGTAAGAGCAAGCGTTAGCGCGATCTAGACGACTCTTAGCGCCATCTGTTATGAATTTTTGAAACTAACTTAATTTGAACAAATTTACGCATAAACCCCCCTTTTCCAGTTAAAAAGTAGCCTATGTCCTTTCTCAGGCTTTGGACTATCTGTGTACTGAATTTTAATTCAATCAGTTCAGTAGTTTTGGCGTGAAAGCGAGACAGACAGACAGACGGACAGACAGAGATACTTTCGCATTTATAATAAGTATTAGTATAGAAGTATAGATTGAATGAGTAACTTATTTATAGGTATAGAGTATAGACCATAGTAGGTAATGAATTATTTTTAATTTTTATTTTAATTAAAAAAGTAAATCCAATCTGGAATCAATATATTGCCTACAATTCTGTAGGCCAGAAATTCGTTTATGGGGTACAGAATTATTGGGGTACATTATAATAATAATATTATTATACTAGCCTTTTTATTGAGGATTCTGTATAACTACAAGGAACCCTTATAATTTAGTTGTGACTTGTGTCTGTCCGTCCGTCCGCCAGCATTTTAAGGAGTTTCCCGTATATGTGAAGAGGGGGTGAATATGTTTTCATTTCACCCATTGTGTTATGGAATAGTTGGATATTATGTCCTGATAAATTATTATTAAGCCAAGGTTTTTCACATATTATTATCTGTGTTATTATGGTCAATATTTTAGAATGTTAGCTGTTTTCTAGAGTAATAATTGGCCTCCAAGTTGTTGGTTGATAAGTTGGTCTAGATGGCGCTTATCGCAAAATGAGCATGTTGACGTCAATATTTGAATAAGATGCAATGTTTTGACGCTAGAGTGCAGCACCAGCATAGACAATAAACAAAAACTTTTGTGTGATGTTTCACAACGATTTTGTCAATATTCTGATATGTAGCATTATTTACTGTATCTGGTAGCGCCCTTGCTCTGACCTTTGTGTAATATACCCTAGTGGTTCAACAGAGTTTAAAATATGTGAAGGGGTTACAGACAAACTCTTGCGTGATAAGTGATAACATTAGTACGAAGGTTGATGAGAAAAACAATCAGTAAATTATTACTAAATCATTTATTTTTCCTCTTAAAGGTTAACCCCTGTGGTTTCTTGTTAGCCTTCACAAAGTTCTGTTTTGTCTCTTTAACATCAGATTTCAATTTCTGCTTCACTTTTTGTTCCTTTACTTCTGATTTAGGCTTAATGCTGTTTTCTTTTTTCATCTGTACAGACTCAACACTCTTGATAGCTTTCTTGTCATTGGTTTTTGCCTTTTTCTTAACAACATTCTCAATGGATACTTTTTCTTCCAATTTAACCTTTTTATTCTTAGCATCTTCCTTTTTCGTTTTCATAGGTTGTTTGCTTTCCACTGTTTCTGTACCCTGAATTTTGCTTTCTAAACTCTCTGGCATATCAACGGGTGTAAAGAAGTCATAATTTATTCCTAATTCACTTAACTTCTTTTTAGTTTTGTTTACCCTGGAAATAAAAATGATATTTTTTACACTTATAATTTTACAATGTTACTAGTTTAGCAGAAAATGTAGGATCGAGGTAGATGGGCAAGAATTACAATATGTCGACGAGTATATCTACTTGGGCCAGATAGTCTCCTTTAACAATAGACTAGGAAAGGAAGTCAAGCTTAGAATTGAAAACGCCTGGAAGATCTACTGGTCCATGAAGACGCTAATGAAGGGAGATTTGCCAATCTCCCTGAAACGCAGACTCGTCTACATGTGTATTCTGCCCATCCTAGCCTATGGTGCCCAGACCTGGTCATTGACTGAGTCGCAAAGGTCCCAGCTCGGGGTTGTCAAAGAGCAATGGAGAGCAGCATGTTAGGTGTAAGACTAGCTGACTGAATAAAAAATACCACACTGTGCTCCAAAACAGGTGTTAAAGACGTTGGCATGAAAGCTGCAAAATTAAAGTGGGACTGGGCGGGTCATACTAGCCACATGCATCCTGACCGTTGGGCAAAGGTCACCACAGAGTGGATACCAGTAGACGGACGACGCCGCCGTGGACGGCCCTAAAAAATATGGCGAGATGAACTGGATGCCTACAAGCCAGGCTGGCCTGTGGTGCCGTTGGAGCGAGACAGATGGAAGGAGTGCCGTAAATAGCCTTTTTTGGGCCCTGTGCGAGCTCCCATAACAACGCCCTTGGTATTTTTTTAAATATTATTGGTACCGAAAGTAACGCTATGTTAGGCCTATTTTCTTCCATTCAGGGTGAAAACAAAACTTAGTGTTGGTAGAATTGAAATTGGTCTACCAATTTCGGATCTCCTAGCGCAGCGGGAACTTATCGGGAGAAATTACAGAAAAAATAATAAGTCCTGCCTGGTCTGGCCATTCTTGCGCCCCCCCCCCTGAGTCTACGCCCTGTGCCTGGGCACCGGTGGCACTGCCCTATTTACGGCACTGGATGGAAGACTTTGGGGAAGGCCTTTGCCCAGCAGTGGGATAGTATAGGCTCTTAAAAAAATAACTAGTTTAGCAATTTTTGTTTCAAGTGAAAACAACTTCCTTTAACTTACCCTGCTAATAGTTTTCTTGCAATTTTTAACTCCTCTTCTTCTGTTTTGTGTGCATTTTGCAACTGTAAACACAATAATTTTTTTATGAATAAAATATAAAGAAAAACTATTTTTAAAATTGTAATATGAAATCATGAAAATTGTTGCATACTTTTTTCATTTTAAGCCTTGCTTCTTGTCCTGGATTGTTGCTGTTATTCCAATGCTTTCTTAAGGCTTTCCTTTGCTTCTCAGGTGGAATAATTTTAGCTGAAAAAAACATTCGACAATTTTAACATTTCAACAACAACAAAAGAAATTCAATAAATTACTGATACACCACTGGGTGTATCAGTAATTTGTTGAATTTCTGGTACCTTAAGTTTTTTTTAACTGGCTTACAAACAATAATGATTATGATGGTCTGATTACAATTTATTTTCACTTTCCCTAGAAACAAAATAGCAAAAAGTGTTATGTAATGCAAAACAATGGCAAGTCTCAAGGAAATTATACGTTAGCATACCTTTAAGCAGCCTCTTTCCCATCAAATAGTTATTCATAGTTTCTGCGACGATTTCTGCTACAGTGGGGTCTTTGAACTCAACAAAAGCATATCCTTTGGAATTGCCAGTACGTTTAGACCTTATAACTCTCACATTTGTCACCACACCGAATTGTTTAAAATATTCAGTCATTTGATGCTGAAAAGATTATAGTAATAATTATTGTTTACATACTTATTTTTATGAAGCCATCTTACAAAAGTGTACTGTTAACAGCAGATTTTAAATGATAATTGAGATAAAATAAGTTATTCATTCATTCAGCTTCATTATAACCATTTTTAAGAGTCCGAAACTAACCTCATAAAAACCATGTGGTATGTGGGATAAATAAACCAATCCTCTTTTTGGTTTCCTTTTAACAACTTTTCCACCTTTTGTTTTTTCTTTGTTTTCATTTTCTTTATCATTTTTATCCTTTTTCTGAAAAAATAATACAAGATATTATGTTCCTTTTTATAGGTTATAGTTCCACCTCTAGCAACTTAATCGTACTATCAAAATACATACCTTTAGAAGTTTTTTAATCCCTTTTACAAATTCTTTTTGTTTGCTTGAGTCTAAAGCTACTGAATCTTCCATCGCTCTTAATTATTTTAATTGTTTTTACTGTAAATTGTAATTTAAATCGGTGCACCAAAACAATAACACCTAAAATTATTCAACACGAGAAAATTGACAACTGACAGCTGACAAGTGACAATAATGTGACAGACATGAGTCCACAGATTAAGTATTATAATATAGATGCCCTCTTAGGCCGCGATCGCGTGGCTATTTTGTGCTTGTTTTCATACAAGTAGTGTGCGTGTATTTTCTTGAATATTTCTATGTGTCGTTATTTTCGAAGCATATTATAACCCTGAAAAGAAAGTCATTTAGTTTATGATATCGATAAACTATAGTTCAAGTAATGTGTATTCCTAAACACACGTAAAAAGCTTTGCAATTTTTGTAGACAAATTATTACTTGATGTAACATATTTACCACTAACGCCTTATACGAGTATAGCACGATTAAGGGATTTTTAAACTTGTAAATTATCTTTTCAGCTTACAAAAATACCGGTTAAAAAGCCCAAAAAACGTTGTTCAAAACTTACGTATTTAACGTTAAATCTACGTATTTGAGGCATTCTTTGGCCGATCTTATGGTTTATTATTTAGTGGAACCACAAAACTCAACGATACCTAGCATAAAATGTTCACTAAAAACTTTTATTAACACTTTTATTACATGAAATATGCAGACCGATTCCTTTGTTATGACCGAGTAGATCGGACGCAACTTGACATGCTTTTCATGCTTATACACCGATATAAGGCTCTCTCCTATAGTCTATCCTCCTAGCATGAGTCTGTTTAGGCTATGTTCTGAAATGTACTGCGACCAATGCTATCACTGTAGAAAAAATCGTTCCGTAAGGCGTAATGGAGTTGTAGTACACTGCCGCAATACCCTAGTGAAATATATGACGTCACAATCGTCCCCATATTGTACTGTGAGCACTGGCGTTTTCGAGGTAAGGCACTCGCAGTACTTTGATCACGTGATCAGTCAACTGTCAGAAGTCAAGTGTCAAAACCACTCGAGTGTCTAACGTTTTAAAACAATACCTACAGTTTAATCCCAAAGTTATAAATTTCTGTAATTAATTTGGATTAATAATAATAAAACACTGGAAGAATTGCAAAAATTAACCTTATTAGACTGTGTTGAAAATGTTCAATACGAGCTGTCAAAAATGCGGCTGATAGTATACTGGATTGCGTTCCGTTTTAAATAGTAACCAGTATACCAACAGTATACTAACTATAAAGGATCGGCTTCGCAGTATACTAAAATGACGTCACACTCTGCAGTGGTCGCAGTACATTTCGGAACATAGCCTTAGTCCTAGTCGTGTTCGTTTGGTTTTTCAACTGCGCATGCGCGGCTTTTTTGTGTGTCACTTGTCAGTGGGAATGTCATATTCTAAAATACCGATCAATTTCTGTCAGATTTTAGAAAATCTGACAGATATTTTAGAACATGACGCCATGGAATTAATATATACTACGTATAATGCTCGGGCCACACTAACGAGAAATGCCGTTAATTATCGCGATAGTGCTAAAACTTGTTATAGCATTATCGCCTTTAATTAGTGGCATGTAAGGGCGATAATGCTATAACATGTTTTAGAATTAACGCGATAATTAACGGCGTTTCTCGTTAGTGTGGCCCGAGCATAACTGGAATGCTCACTTGCTATATTCTTGAGTGTCAAAATGAACCTTATTTTCAAGAAAATAAAGTATTTTTTTAATAACTAATATTTACTCTGGGAAGTGTGCCCACGTGAGACAAACTTTTTCTTGGTGTGTCTCTTTCGCACAATTGCCATGTAAAAATTTTTAAGTTTAACGGTAGTAAATTCAAGAACAGTTCTTTCGCAGCAAAGACAAACATTTTGTTTATGAATATCACGTGCTGTATGTTTGTACTTGTATACTAATAAAAATATTGAATGCAAAAGTTTGTAGGTCCAGATATATCCAAATGTTGTTTCACGACATTTAAAAATTATGGTAGGTAGTTTTATTACATTTATACTAGGCAACACTTGTAAATGGAATAAAGCAGCACAAACGTCAAACGACAAAAGCAATATGGCGTTTTCTTTGTTTTCGTATGGAGTTATTATTAATGCTTTCCAAGCTTAAAAATAGTGTATTGGATTGTAAAATTTTTAAAAATGTATGTGCTGTGATGGCTGTGTGAAAAAATCGTACCCTGACTGGATTATCTTTTCACAGGTAAGTTTGACATTCAGTATGAACTAGAGTGACCACGTATTATGAACTTTACGTTTTTGTTTTGTTATTGTTATTACCTAATTATGTACTAAATTTACACTTGTTGTGTCACTAAATACCTTGGAAATTCACTATTTGCGTGTACCTCTGCATCAAAAAGCATGTAGAAGCTTTAATGAATATTCTTTACCACGCCAAACAAAACCAAATAGTTAAATAGTATAATAGAAAATGGTATTTAATATATAAATTTTATATTTCCAGTTTGCCTTCAGATTTAGAGCTAAAGAAAAAGTGGTTAGAGGTGATACCCGGGAACTAACGTCAAAGCTCTGTAGTTTGTTTACATCATTTCTAACCTAAAGATTATCGAACAGAACATCGGAAAAGATTGAAACCTTTGACTCCTTCTATCTTTCCAAAGGTAATTTAAAAATAATTGAAATAAGCAACATTGTATCCTAATAAAAAGTTACTGAACAGCAATTTGTAACAATACCTACTTATTTTTATGTAATTGCATTACAGATTTTTCCCGAAAATAAAATTAAAGTGTTAAGCATTATACGCTTCAATACTTTAGATTTTAGAAAACACACAACCTGGATCTTCTAAAAGTTCTCCAAGGAAGAAAATAAATAAAAATTTACGTAAATACACAAACATCTAGGTACTTTGCTTGCAAGTTGCAACCCCAAGAAAAATAAAGCGTGAGTTAAAAAATCTTAAACAGAAAATTATAAGAAGAGATTTAACAATTAAAATGTACTTATTAAGTTTTAAAATAAAATATTATGCTATTTACTGTGTTTTATTATTTTTCACCTTTATTTATGAAATTGCCTTTTTCCAAAGAAAATTAAAAATTAATACATAATTATATACTTAGTTCAAAGTAAATAAAACATACCTATTTCTGCTTCATATTAATGTTATTTAATTTCAATAGTCGTATTTTCATTTCAAATCGTTCAAAGTTGGCGGTAGCGGTTGTTGACCTTTCTAGTCTAGTTGCTAAGTGGAAAATGCCTTCACTGTATTTAGTGAACTTTAACCAAAAAATTTACTCTTAAAGAGACACAGGCTATTATAGATTGAAAGAAAAACCTATGGCCTATAATGGGTAACTCTTAAAATGATAATTCCCAACTTTTTATAAGTTCGAAGTGTAACTTCATATTCAGTTCACATCGAGTTAAGCAAAACACGATATAACCCCAACTAGAAACATATTTTGTCACTTTATTGTCAGTCGTGGTTTGTATAGAAAACTAGGAAATATGAAAAAAATTGACAGAGGGTTATTGACCGCTACCCTACGAATAATAAAAACTTCATTATTCGTAGTCGCTATCGCCGAGATTGACCGATAGGACAATTAATGGCACTGCATTGCACTTGCATTATAATTGAATGTCCTACATATCGGTCATAGGAATGGTTACACTAGTTAGAGAGAGACGGACCAAGGTTTATGACCTCTCACTCGGCACGTGCTTAGATGCACAGTGAGCTTTCCAGTTATACGTAGGGATGGGTAAGGCAGTAAAAACTAAGTCAGAGTAAAAACTCAAACTCAGTAAATACTGAGTATTTACTTTATTGTATGAGTATTTACTCACTGGACACAGTAAAAACGATTTATTCAATATTTAAGGTTCTAATTACACTTAAACAAAACAAGAACAATACAGAATAACAAAAAATACTTATAATTTAACAGATTCATAATAATTTTAAGTACAATTACTGACAATGTATTTTCATGTTGAAGGTTGTCAATATGTCGGCCCTTCGCTTCTCTTAATTATTTATATCGTAAAATTTGGCAGTATGTATTTAAATTCTTCAGCAACCAATAATTGACCGAACAATTCGTTTCTCTTGTCATCATAATGAACATTCAGATTCAGTACAATAAGACTTTTCTTTTTCTATAGAGGTTTCTTTGATTTTTTGTGTGCTGGTAAATCATCTGGGCATTGAGTTTCATCGCCAAAAAGATTCGGTGACAAGTTAACAAACCATTTTTTTTCTGAAATTAACAGATTAATTTAGAGTGGGTTGCACGAACTAACTTTAACTTTAACTGTAACTTTAACTTTAACCTTAACTTTGACAACAGTGCAAAATGTCAATTCTCTGGTTAAAGTTAAATATGGCGTCCAAACACCCCATATGCTCATACGACATCTGTCAAATTGTCCGGTTAAAGTTAAGGTTAAAGTTAAAGCTAAAAGGACGCCATATTTAACTTTAACCTTAACTTTAACTTTAACCACGCCTCTGGTGCAACGCAGCCTTAATAGGGTATTTGACAGATTTTTAATTTCTATCTTGAATTATTTAGTTGCGATTAAGAAGTTCATCGAAAGTATTTTTTTATTTTAAAATACGTATTTCGTAAGAAACATGTAAATAAAAATTCAAAATTCGAATAAGCCGCCGAAACGCTTTATTCAGCAATATGGCGTCGCGCTTTGTAAGGGCTGGCTTACACGTATTAAGTAGATAAGTAGTTAACTAAATTTTTACTTAATTTTAAGTTACTTATTGCATGTAAACACAAAATTTAGTAGTAAGTAGCAAGTTAAAATTTAGTTTAGTACTAAACAAGGAAATTAGAATTTTGGCTATTTTCTGTTAAGTTGGCAGGCGGGGCTTGTCATTTGACATATTTCGGGTAGGCACTTCAAATAAAGTTCAAATTTAGTTACTACTTATCTACTTAATACGTGTAAACCAGCCATAAGTGACATCACTAGCATGGAAACCAATATATATTTCAATCTGCTGTGTAAACGACATTACTCGCCTATGACGTCATCATGACATTAGCCAATCCGGATCGTTTTCGAATAAGTGGCGCGAGAAACAAAAATCGGCTAAGTGCGAGTTGGACTCGCCCATGAAGGGTTCCGCAGCAGCAATAAGGTTTATTTTTATGAAATTAAGAGGTTTTTTATTTATTTTAATATTTCAGTTGATTTAATGAAAGTTAAATTAAGGTGTACCATTTATGACGTTTAAAAAAAAACTACTGGCTAGATCTAGTTCAAACCAATTTTCGTTGATAGTTGTTATACATACATCATATAGTTTTTTTTAGACTTATCATGCCCGTAATCTTTAGAAGTTAGAGGGGGAATTTAGATTACACATTTTACCGCTTTGGAAGGGTCTCTCTCGCAAACTATTCAGGTTAGAAAAAAATGATATTAGAAACCTCAAAATGATTTTTGAAGACCTATTCATAGATACCTCACACGCATAGGTTAGATAAAAAAAATATATTTCAGTTGTACCTTTGGGGACTCCTAAAATTTTTAATAATTTTTCCATTTTTGTATCAAAATCTTAAAGCGGATCACAGACTACATCTACTTACCAAGTTTCAATAGTATAGCTCTTATAGATTCGGAAAAAAGTGGCTGTGACTTACGGACGGACAGACAGACAGACATCACGAATCTTTATGGGTTCCGTTTTTTGCCAGTTGGCTATGGAAACCTAAAAAGCCAAACATATTTTTGTGTTGATCGAGATGACAATCAAGAAGAAGAGGAAAACGCAACCGCCGAATCAGATCCATTAAATAACAATGAGCCCTCTACAAGTGCACTGATATCTGAACTAGATTTTACAGAATCTGGGGCTAATTCAGATTACTTAATCATTTTTTTTTATTTAAAGTAGTTGTTAAATTAAATTTTTTATCTAAGTACTTATATATTTTTTCCAATGTTTGATGGTAACAATTTAATACCACATTTAAATAATATAATCTTTTTTAATTTATAACCTCGCGGTTACTCGCGGTTTAAGTGATATTATGTAATAAAAACTTTGAAAAGTACTAAAAAACTTTTAAAAGTAAATAATAGGGTCAAAACGGGACGATACATGGTTCTTTAATAGTATTTATAAGGCTTATGGAAGTGATTGATGATGATGATGAATGTAATTTGCGTAGTAGCATATGCTTTCCGTTCTTAAAACAACGTCGAAACTCCCAAACTTGTATCTACAAAGAGTCAGGAGTTCTCTCAGCACCTTCCGAACCATAGTATACCCGGTGCAAAATCTTACTTGTTGGTAGCATATGCTTAGAATACTGCTCACGAAACCGAAGTCACCAAATGTTTCCATGTAAATTTTGAGGAGTTCCCTCGATTTCTTATGGATCCCTTCATCGGGACACCACATTTATGAATACGGTATCAAATTGGGATGATAACCTTTACACCAAAAGAAAAGTTTTGAAAATCGGTTCACAAACGGCGGAGTAATCGTTGAACATAAAAAACATGAGAGGTGTCAAGGGACACTCGAATGGCACGAAGTTATTGATTTATGTTCAAAAAACCTGTATACATACTATACACTCAAAAAAATATTTACAAAACGCCATCTATTGACGCCTAGGAATACTAACAACGCGTCGCTGTTAATTAAAAAAAACGCCATCTAGTTGACGCACAGGAATACTTACTATTAACGCCATCTGCCCCTTACATGCAGGTACTAATAAAAAAGTGTCGAGGTCAAAATATCAAAGTCGAACATCGTTCTGTCTAGCCTTCAGAGTTCAGCTTTACGCCGAACACCGGATAAGGAACTTCGTTCCAAAAACGAACATAACACCTCCTCCATTTTGAAAGTCAGTTAAAATTGTAGCCTTTGTGTTATTCTGATGTATAAGCTATATGTATGTATTATTGTAAAGTTTCACTAAAATCCGTTCAGTAGTTTTTGCGTGAAAGAGTAACAAACATCTATACATCCAAACTTTCGCCTTTATAATATTAGCAGGATACATTGTAATAAACCTATGACATTTTTTTATAACACCGACACTGTAAAAATCGTCTGCCTAAATACCAAAATTAGGTAGTCTATCATCAAAATTAGGTATTCTATAGCTGAGGTACCTAATTTTTCGTTACTGAGTCCAAAAAATACGAAAAAAAATTTTTGCATTCAGTATACTTATCTATACTAATATTATAAAGAGGTAAACTTTGTTTGTTTGTTTGTTTGTTTAATTGTAATGAATAGGTTCAAAAACTACTGGACCGATTTTAAAAATTCTTTCACCATTCGAAAGCTTCATTATTTACGAGTAACATAGGCTACTTTTTATTTTGGAAAATGTAGGGTTCCGTAAGATATTTGGGTTTTTCTGACACAAGGTGAAAAAAAACATCTAGAAAAGTTTCTTATTTTACGTACGCTGCCTAAACTATAAAAGATAGAACCATACAATGTTCTAAGTAAATGTAGATCTTATAAATATCTACAAAAATGTCTGCGACACACTATACCTAGCTATGTCAAGTGAGGCACAACAACCATTTTTTTTATTTCAAAATCTTGATTTTTTTGGAGTACATTTAAACGCATTTATTTTACTCATGCTGATAATCCTTATCAAAATAAATTATTTCATCACTAAGTACAGTTTGTTAAGATAATATTTGGTCTTTGAATGATTAAAATTGGACGTTTGGTTTAGGAGTTATGGCGAAATTAAAAATTGCGATTTACGCCCGTTCCGAAGTGGGCGCTAGGCGCTACCAAGGCGGGGTGCGCAGTAGCGAAGATTATAACCGACACTGCAGCTGGTGAATTAGCTTGATCCCTACTGATTTGCCTATACTCTTCAGAAGGCTGCAATTTCCTGTAAAAAAATCTTTTGGGGGTTAAGATTTTGTATCGGCTACATATTGAAGTTGAAATACTTTAAATGGCAAAACGACGTTTGCCGGGACAGCTAGTAGCTGTATATATAATATATTATATAAGTATTATATAATTTTATTTTCATTTTTATACTGGTTATACTTAAAAAGAACATAGCTACTTATAAATATCATACAAATAAATAATAAATAAAGAAAAACCTTAAATAATTCAATTTTGGTTAGTAAAACATAAATACTCAGTTAAAAGTAAATACTGAGTGTCTAAATTCATTTTTACTGAGTATTTACTCTGGTCTGAGTAAATACTCAGTAGCTTACCCATCCCTGGTTAGCTACTGAGTATTTACTATTACTTATATTAATTCCATGCATGACACTCACACTGACATGCGCAAAGTTATAAATTGATGTCAGTGTGAGTATCATGTTCTAAAATACCTGTCAGATTTTCTAAAATCTGACAGATATTGATCGGTATTTTAGAATATGACATTCCCACTGACAAGTGACACACAAAAAAGCCGCGCATGCGCAGTTGAAAAACCAAACGAACACGACTTTTCTAGTCATTGTCAACACAGGCTATGTTCCTAAATGTACTGCGACCACTGCAGAGTGTGACGTCATTTTAGTATACTGCGAAGCCGTTCCTTTATAGTTAGTATACTGTTGGTATACTGGTTGCTATTTAAAACGGAACGCAATCCAGTATACTATCAGCCGCATTTTTGACAGCTCGTATTGAATATTTTCAACACAGTCTAATAAGGTTAATTTTTGCAATTCTTCCGGTGTTTTTTATTATTAATCCAAATTAATGACAGAAATTTATAACTTTGGGACTAAGCTGTAGGTATTCTTATAAAACGTAAGACACTCGAGTGGTTTTGATACTTGACAGTTGACTGATCACGTGATCAAAGTACTGCGAGTGCCATACCTCGGAAACACCATTACGGAACGATTTTTTCTACAGTGATAGCACTGTGCAGTGGTCGCAGTACATTTAGGAACATAGCCACAGAGTCTCGTCAATACCAATGATTAAGAAAACATATGGAAGTGACATAACTACAAAAAAGTGTGGCCGGCGCCATATTGCCTGGAACTAAAGATGGCGGTCTATATCTATATTTGTCGAGGATATCGATAAACTAAGATGTTTTAAGTGTAATTAACATCAAACACTATGGTACAGCGATGCTTTAAATAAACTGATGTACGTCTTAACACTTTTAATTTGGGTTATAGAAGTTTGATGTTTACATAAAGAGTAAAATTATTATTATTAGAATGAAAACAAAGTGACTATTGAAATGACATTGATTTTGTTATGATTATGTATTGTCAAACAGATAACGAGGCGGATTAAGGTTAAAATCTTTAAAATATTATAAGAGCAGATTCTTCACCTTATATTTTTTAAGTTCGATAAAAAGTACATCACTAAACGTCAACCAATCAACATAAAATCAACCGGAACATAAAATGGCGGACCGGCCACAGTATTTTGATTTGGTATAGTCTATAGACCATTATGCCGAGTCCACTCTATAAAAGTCAATGGTCAATACCTACTCACTCTGACATTGGCAACTCACCAAGGAGCCATTTTCAAAAAGAAGAAGAAGAAAACATCGAGGCAGAATACCCTGAATACCTAATTCGATTTGGAGTTGAGAGTTTTGGCGCGCATGTGAAAGAGTGCCGTTGTGTTTTTGTATTATTTTCCTAAAATTGTGTTAGCTGGGTTTTTAATGTGTAATATTGGTAGAATATTAACCATTAGATATTCGTGTTCATGCATAAGTGTAGGAAAGTGATGTAATATCCAGAAACGTGCTATTTTGTGTTCCCTCCAAAACTCCATCGAAAGTTTCAGTAAAGCGTCTATCACTTTACTGAATCGACCGACTTGACTCCTGTGACTGTATTGACTTTTACTTAGACTTTGACTAGACTTTAGACCTGACGACATAGACATAAATATTACTACATATAAATCGATGCCTGACGATACATGAAAACGATGATGAAAATTATAATAGGAGGAATATGGTTTTCCCGCCATATTCCTTACCTTTTTACCTTGTCTGTGGCACAACATACACATCCTTTGTGTCAAGTTGCCAAAAAAGAAGAAAAAAAAATCGATTTCGATTTTATGCGTTTTTTTACACTATATAAATAAAACTGTACTTAGAAAAACAAAATGTGTTACTGAATGAATACAAAAGTTACTTAATGTGTTACTGAATGAATACAAAAGGTATTTATAATCAGAGAAAGTTTATCTTTAAATTAATACGAACTGCAACCAAAAATGGCAACCGGCAGCTTGAATCAGTATATTCAGTTTGTGGAACGCGTTTATAGAACGGCTCAGGGAAACATCCTAGCCCGATTGCTGTCCCTAAGAGACGAGCATGTCGCAAACAAAAACTTGCGGTCCAGTGACATAGCTTCCCTGGTGGAAGGAAACTGTGTAGCGCCACTGGATGAGATTGTAGTTTGCCATTTATTGTGTTTAAAGGTATGTATATTTACTATTTATTGCCGTCTTTTAACACCTTAATCCTATTGAGCTCTAGTGACCCATCAAAAAATTAGGCTGAAGCTATTGACTTGACTAAAAGTATATTTTTTTTAGAAATCTATAATAAAAATGAATTTACAATTGTGTAAGTAATGCTATAACTCGATAACGGCTGAACCGATTCTGCTAATTGTTGTCTTAACCCATCAACCCCCATAAGCTCACCGGTGAAAGCAACACGATAGATTTCCAAGAATCCACGATCGAAAGACTAAAATAATCCTTGAAGTCCAGGGAAGGTTTTTAAGTGATACAAAGTTCACCAGGACAGCTAGTATTGCCTATAAAATATGTTTTAGGGAGATCGCAGACGCACATACATTCTGTGTGCCGCAGACTCGATCACACAAAAAGTGTGCCGTCTGCGATCTCCCTTAATCCTTCGATTGCCAATTCTTGGAAATCGTTTGTTATCGCGGCCCACTTGGGCCTTACGGGGATTGATAGGTTAAATGTACTTGTTTTATATCACAGTAATACCAGCCTACATATCTCAAGAAAAGGTATTTATTATATGAGAATTGATAATACATTTCAGGCTCTTCACATGTATGATTATATGGAAGCGTATAACAGCCAGAGTCATTGTGTGTCGGCCGTTGTGAAACTATTACAGAATCAGAAGGAAGAGAACTGGTGTCTACCCCTCATGTACACAGTCTGCTTGGACTTGAGACTGGTGGCACAGAAGGCAGAAGCTACAAGCCGTAAGATCATAAATTCTACTTTATTGACTAACTTTAAAGAGGCTCTATGCCAGGTGCTCCCAAACTTATTTGGTCTACTGCCCACTTTGAGAACAAATTATTTTTTAGCGCCCCCTTTGTTTCAATTTAAAATCCAGATGAATAAATCACCCCCTTAACCTCTACACAACACCCCCATTTTTATTCTGGATCCCACACCTTTAGACCTTTGGTGCCCACGAGGGGGTGTTATCGCTCACTTTGGGATAGGCTGCTCTATGTTAAGCTGTTGTTTTTTTATATGCCACTACTGTTCCACTGCTGGGCAAAAACCTTTCTTTGTTTTGGTTCTTTTACCTTTAAATTTAGGGGAACAATTTGGTGTAGTGGTGGATTACAGAAATTATTATGTTCTCATTATTATTTTTTAAATACTGCCTTTGTGTACTTTGATGATCATCATACTATACAGGGTGTCCCGTAAATCGACGATAAGCCTTAAACCAGTCATAGGCCAGGTTACAACAGTTCTCAAAAAAATTAAAAAAAAAGTCCAAGTAATGTGTCCCAAAAAATACAAAGCTTTTAAAAAAAATCGAAAAATCGACATCTTGTGGCGGTTTTTTAGTTCCCGGCACTACAAATTTCTACTTTTTTTGTATTTTTTTTTTGTATGTAATCCTGAATAATGCTTTAGTAAACTGGTACCTAAGATTTAAATCAAACGACTCCGACTTGAAAGGAAATGAGGCTTTTTGCCCAAAACAATTATTCGAATTAAATAGTTTGCTCGACTTTAACCGACTGTACTGAAAAAAAAATGTACCACGCTTGTTTGGCAAGTAATTTTAAAAGTTGGCGCAGTTAATAAGGATTCCAAAATGGTATGACACTTGCTAGATTGTTTCTTAAATTTTGGACAATATTGATTTTTGTAAAGGAACTCAGTTTTCGACAATTTTTTCTTACTTACTTAAAATGATTCAAGTGTACCCAGGACTTTCTTCTAAGTGATATTATGATTTGTATGAGACGGAGAGAAACATTCAATGAGTGTAAGGGAGATAAAATCTAAGAAGTAAAAGAATATCACGGGCCACGGGGGCCATAGTGTCTCATTACTTTTAACTTTAGGAAAGGTGTTTTAGGATTTAGGAAGCTTTTAATTGAAACAAATTTTTGGAGTCTAAAATATTTTATTACATTATAACAAATGTTCAAACTGCCTCCCACCAGCATGAATGCAAGCTCGACATCTTTTTAAAAAAGACCGCTTTATCAGACGGGCAAATCTGCCGTTATTAACTAATTCAGCTGCTCGCTCGCCTTAGTACGATGTCATCGTAAGGCAAGCGACTTCTTCCTTCACTGTGTACTTGGCTTGGGAATCGTCCCTCTGAGAGTGAACGGTGCAAATTCAAAAAAACTCGATAATCGGGATGACGAGCAGCGTTTGGGTATCTTTGGCGGTAAAGCCTAGCTGCAGCATTGGCATTGCATCGGCATTTTCTCTCCGTCTCATACAAATCATAATATCACTTAGAAGAAAGTCCTGGGTACACTTGAATCATTTTAAGTAAGTAAGAAAAAATTGTCGAAAACTGAGTTTCTTTAAAAAAATCAATATTGTCCAAAATTTAAGAAACAATCTAGCAAGTGTCATACCATTTTGGAATCCTTATTAACTGCGCCAACTTTTAAAATTACTTGCCAAACAAGCGTGGTACATTTTTTTTTCAGTACAGTCGGTTAAAGTCGAGCAAACTATTTAATTCGAATAATTGTTTTGGGCAAAAAGCCTCATTTCCTTTCAAGTCGGAGTCGTTTGATTTAAATCTTAGGTACCAGTTTACTAAAGCATTATTCAGGATTACATACAAAAAAAAAAAAAACAAAAAAAGTAGAAATTTGTAGTGCCGGGAACTAAAAAACCGCCACAAGATGTCGATTTTTCGATTTTTTTTAAAAGCTTTGTATTTTTTGGGACACATTACTTGGACTTTTTTTTAAATTTTTTTGAGAACTGTTGTAACCTGGCCTATCACTGGTTTAAGGCTTATCGTCGATTTACGGGACACCCTGTATAATATATAATAAATGCGAAAGTATCTCTGTCTGTCTGTCTGTCTGTCTCGCTTTCACGCCAAAACTACTGAACCGATTGTAATGAAATTTTGTACACAGATAGTCTAAAGCCTGAGAAAGGACATAGGCTACTTTTTAACTGGAAAAGGGGCTGCAAGGGGGTGAAAATGCGTAAATTTGTTCAAATTAAGTTAGTTTCAAAAATTCATAACAGATGGCGCTAAGAGTCGCCTACATCGCGCTATCGCTTGCTCATAAGTCTTTCTATAAGAGGTGGTACCATGTTGTGTCGGGTTTTTCGACTCTTTCGATTGTTATAACTTATATACATTATTAGAACAATCAACAACTCACTACTCGGTACTTTATGCAGTGACGTAACCTTAAACCTACCAATGATAAATAGTTTATGGGTAAAAAAATCTTTAAAATTTGGTATAAATAAAGTTTAATTTAAAAAAATTAAATATTATGTGCACACTGCACAGCTGTTTTTGAGTATTTTGATTTAAGGGGTACCTACCAGGGTTTTAAAAAGCTTTGACACCAATTTTGTTGACACCGCGCGCTATAAACTGAAGTCCACGCGGACGAAGTCGCGGGCAACAGCTAGTACTATATAATATTTCTAGTTGTTTAATGTGTGTTGTAAAATTTTTTAACCAAGGTAACATAAAATCTGTAGATCTGCAGGCCAAGACAAGCGGCAAGCGATTATCGTAAACGGTAACGCCACAAAATGTATGGGATTTGACATTAGTATTCGCTAGCGAAGCGATGACTTATGTCAAATCGATTTTTTTTACGATAATCGCTTGCCACTTGGCTAGCCCCACCAGTTACTGTCCTTTAGTTTTAGTATCACAGTTTAGTAAATGCAATTTTTTTCCTGTTACAGCTCAAAGCAATGGAAAGATATTAGAAAAAGCTGCTGAAAGTCTTCTTGCCTGCTTCAGAGTCTGTGCGGCAGACAACAGAACTTCTGATGATGATACCAAAAGACTTGGTATGTTGAACCTTGTTAATCAACTACTTAAAGTATATTTTCGTATAAACAAGCTGCACTTATGCAAGCCACTCATAAGAGCTATAGACTCTTCGCCTTTTAAAGACCAATTTCCCCTGGCTCAGCAAATCACCTATAGATACTTTGTTGGCCGGAAAGCCATGTTCGATTCAGATTACAGATCTGCAGACGAGTTTCTGTCATTTGCCTTTGAGAACTGCCATAGGAAAAGTAGTAAAAATAAAAGGCTCATATTGACATATCTGATTCCCGTTAAGATGCTTCTCGGGTTCATGCCCTCAAAAGCATTGCTGGAAAAATATGATCTACTTCAGTTTTGGGATCTTGTTTCTGCGGTAAAGAATGGAAATTTAAGAGGCATTGACCAAGTTATGGAGGACCATGAAAGTTTCTTCATTAGAGCTGGTATATACTTAATTGTAGAGAAACTAAAGATCACTGCTTATAGAAACTTATTCCGGAAGGTGTACTTAGCGGAAAACTCCCATCAAATTGAAATAGCGAGCTTCCAAGCGGCTCTACAGATTATGGGCCAAGAGGATGTTGATTCTGATGAGACGCAGTGTATCGTTGCCAATTTAATATATGACGGGAAAATTAAGGGATATATTTCCTACCAACATAAGAAGGTAGTTGTTAGTAAACAAAATGCATTTCCTCCACTGTCTAGTTTGTATTAAGGCTTTAACTTTTCAATTATATATCATTAATGTCTGCGGTATAACCCATATGTTCTCAATTCCCTTCTCAATGACCAGTGTTATTGGTGTACAATATGAATTGTTGAAATGTATGTAGGGCAAAATAAAACAATGCTACAAAACCACATTAAAATATTTTTTATTAAATCCACAATATGTTTCAAAGAATAATATAAATATAATAAATTTTGCTGACACACAGCGTCATATCTTTGCTGCAACATCTTACATAGTATAGATTCTGTGATAAAAGATTTGTCTAACAACTATTTATACAATTAGGATTAATATGAGATAATATATTAATAATAATAATAATAATATATTATGTGATGAGCTACATATTTCTATAAAGAAGTCCAAATATTGTTATGATAAGGGTTGGCTAAGTTATAAGTACCAATAGCTGATGCCACAAGCCAGTATTTTTGGGCCCATCATTTGATATGGATTGTGTAGATATGCACACTTGCTAGGCTATAGCTCACCACATTTTGCTATGATAGAAAAATATAAGGAATGCCTTCAATTTATTACTATTCTAAAGCCTGCTTGCGCCAGTCTATTTTTTAAATATTATGTTATCTCCTTTGTTATTGGTGTTTATGAAAGTGAAAGCTCATATTTTGACTATCAATAAACTAGATTGGCGCAAGAGGCCAACGTGACTTAGGTAAATAAATGAGTGTCACTTGATGTCTTTCATGATAAAGTCTGAATTGGATTAGAGAAATATAAAAGTCAAAAATTTCAGAAGCTACATTATAAATCTACGTAAATCTCTACCTATATTCGCTATATTATTATCTAAATAGTATTTTTGTTAATGGATTTATAGCGGGTAATAATTTACTATTTACAAAGACTTTGATTCTAGTACGATTTGGGTAATATCGCTCATTTTCGAATTAAGCAAAGCATAATGACAATACATTTTCTGTAATATATCTACTTAACCCTACTTACTTTTATGCTACTTAAAAGGAATGAAAAATTAATTTTCTGAACATAAATGAATGTATCATCTTACAAAAAGGACCTGTTTTAAATGGCCTATGTATACTAGGCATCTTTAATATAAAATTGGAGGAATTCCATTACTATTTGTTGATACCAATAGCTGCCAAACATAATAATTAATAAGTATTATACTTAAGTATATTCTGAGTACAATCCTGCAAGCATACTTTGGCGCGTGGCCTAAATCCTTGTAAAACTGTATTCAGGAGTTCTTTTCGTGCGTTTAACGGCTTCTTACAATGATAATCTCTTGTGTGGTCAATGAAATGGGTTCTTAAATTATATCGAAGGTTTTTGCCACTTTTGAGGGCTTAGGCTTTGGCAGCGTTTCTATTTCTATGTCTATTGTATGAGACATACATATCCTTAAGCTTTTTCAAAATGAATAATTCCCTTCTAGCGCCAAATTAGCTTATTATCTTCGTTTCAAAATCGGCCAGTCTCAAATTAAATTGACTTCAAATATAGATCTGTCTTTAAACCTTATAATGGCGTACTTTTTATGAAATGTATGTCTCATCAATAGAACGACACATAAGTACCTACCTAAAAGCAATACATTAGATACCTAAGTCCATTGACGTACTATATCTAGAGACATCACATGTCCCTATTGAAATTCAAAATATCTTTCAAGATCTTGTGAAGAACCGTAATATTCGCAGTCCGTTGTTGCGCTAGGATATACGCCAAATTACAATATCTTTTTTTATACTTAATTATATTTAATTTTTAAAGTAATCACAAGTAATTAATTTTTAAAACAATCAAGTATTATGGTACCGCCGCGACAGATCCGACAGTTTTGGGACGCGTGAGGTTTTAGATACTATAGTTAAGACCGAGCTCCCTTTTTTGCTGTGTTTTCTAATAAGTATTACGACCCCGGAAGACGATTGACACAAATGAAATAGAGATTTATTTAATCATTGTATATTTATCTGATACTTGCCTAACGGAAAACACGATTCACTT
Organism: Polyommatus iphigenia; assembly: GCA_963422495.1. Classification (NCBI taxonomy): domain Eukaryota; kingdom Metazoa; phylum Arthropoda; class Insecta; order Lepidoptera; family Lycaenidae; genus Polyommatus; species Polyommatus iphigenia. The sequence goes on along the minus strand of OY730181.1, from coordinate 41,014,541 downwards.
ATTTTGACTCGATAGTTTTATTTTTCGAAATTATAAATTTTTCTGGGCTTTTCAACAAATATCTGTTACACTTATTGAGTTACTATCATTCAATAACTTGCACTACTACAATCACACACTTTATAAAAGATTAACTAAAGGAAATATTAGTATTGTATTTAATTTTAAGTAATCATCAAAAACATTTTTGGGACTAGCGAAATTTACTTTCGTGCTATAATGCGCCGGACCGTTGCTACGTGATATTGTTCACTATTAGCTACAGCGCAAAATACATTTCATGCGGGCACGATTCATGGAATTATTGTATCATGATTGGACGATAGCCGTGTGTGTAGGCGGGGCTAGCGTTATGACAGCAGGCTCTTAATACCACGCGTCACATACACAAAATTTTGTGTCAGTTTTGTGCCTCGCGGCTAATTTAGATCGAATTTGGCGCATTTCCATCCCCAATCCACTGTGATGTCTCTAGTTACGGTACGTGGTGTGAACCGCTTAGTTCCTGTCGTACTTGTGCGGCGGGCCCTTCAGTAGTTCGTCTTTGTATGCGGCGAGGATGGCCCGAGACATGCCCGGCTCTGAGACGCTCGTGTCCAGGAACTGACGCATTAGCCTGGAAATAAATAAGGTTAGAACCGATTTTGAACCAGTTTGGATTAGATTTTAATATGTTTGATCTGTTTTTAAACGGTTTGAACTGTTTTTATGCCGAATTGAACATGTTTAAAACCAGTAATAAAATGAGAAATGAGCTACATGTGCATTCAACATGGCTGATGGGTGAAGCATACCAATAACATCTATAGAGACAGACGTGTTACTGAAAATTCTCAACAAACAATATTTCCCGTTGCAGCACTTCGGGGTGGTATTTAGCCTTTTGCTATCATCTGTCGGACTGTCTGCTAGTAAATAGCTATCGAACAAAGTTTTCCCGGGGTGCGTACAAACTACAAAACGGTGACGTCATAATTGAGTAGCAGAATAGCAAAGCGTAACCGTCAGGTGTTGTGTAATGGTAAAAATAAACGTACTGTTATTCTTATTCGTACCTATTAGCGGGCGGAGCGAGCGAGTCGCGCTGCAGCAGTTCAGGGTGGTCACCGATGGTATCCGTCAGCGCTGCGATCATCACGTCTAGAACAAAATATGGCACCGGATAAGTAAATTGTTTGGCTAGTAGATAACTCAAATAGGCCTTGCTTAAACAAAAGTTTAGTTTTTAAGAGTCTCACGTCTTTTTGTTGTCTTTCTATCTGCTGATTAATTTATGTCTCAAACATACTAAGGGCCTGTTTCACCACCTCCTGATAAGTGCCGAATAGGCTATCCACCACTTAACTTGACAGATGAAGTATGGAGAATCTGTCAAAAAGTTGTGAATAGATCGCCTATTCGGCACTTTATCAGAAAGTGTTGTAAACAGGCAATAAGACTATCTTTTACTTTGTACACACTGTTAAATTAGTCATAATATCTTAATGATGTGCAACCTTTCTGACAATTAATCTACTTATTTCTAGATATTGGTGCGAACCGTCCATAGTACTATTTTTCAAACGTACCTAGAACTTTCTTCTCGATAGTGCGCGATAGTTGTCCTCTCTCGGCTTCGAGTTCGAGGAACGACATGAACCGCTGTGTCGCCGCGCGCGCAGCCGCCGGCTCCCGAGATAGAGATTGCGAGAACATCATCTGAAACAACAATCATCATTTTAAAAAAGCTACCATTTACCTACTAGCTACCATTAAGATCATCAGGGCAGGGCCTTTAGGTCATGTTCACGCTGGTTTCAGAGAAATTCTATAAACCGTTACTTTAATATAATCTTTTGCGTGTTATTAAATAGCAACCAAGAAGGTCCCCAATTTTACTAGCTTTTCTTTACACTTGAATGTAGATACATAGCTCATATACTCGCTATTTGACTTGATAATAAAGCAACAGTCCATTGGTGGAGATTTTTAAATTATAAATTGTGCCAGAAGTCTTTGCCCTCTCATACGTAGGTCACACTATAAGTTTTGCGTAACTTAAAAAAACGACACACTATAACCAAAATTTTATGTTTATTGCTTTTCAAAATACTCTCCTTTACATTCTAAACATTCTTTTATGCGATCGAACCATTTTTTTAAACAGGAGGATCACAGATCTGAAGGCATGTTTTCTATGTACTGATTGAACGCTATCACTGCCTCTTCGGAGTTGGTAAAAGTGAAACCTCTCATTAAATCTTTAATTTTGGGGAAAATACAGAAATCACAGGGTGCTAGGTCAGAGCTATGCGCAGGATGGGTGACGAGTTGTGCTTTTTTGGAAGCTAAAAATGACATTGTTTTGGAGGCCGTATGTGAAGAGGCGTTGTCATGATGTAGGAGAATGCGGCTTCTTGGTCGTCTTTCGCGAAACTTTTCTAATATCCTGGGTAAACAAATGGTAGAATACCACTCAGCATTAACACTCTTATGATCTTCAAGTGGAGTTGTACAGATGGGATCCGTAGCTCAGAAAAAAACGCGATCATTTTCTTACCAACGTTTCTCGCCTGCCTCACTTTTGTTGGCCTGTTCTCATTTTCAAACGTACCCACTCACAAGATTGCTGTTTTTTTCGGGTTCAAAACAACAAATCCACATTTGGTCTTCTGTGACAATGTCATAAACAGCATTAGAATGTCCGTGGTCGTGCTTCAGTAGCATATGTGAGCACCATTCCATGCGAGCCTGCTTCTGCTCCGCTGTCAGTTCATGAGGGATCCAACGACAACAAAGTCTCCGAACTCACAATTCTTCGTGTAATTTTTTTTTTAATTGTCTCATATCAATCCCCAATAGTCCTCGAATTGTCTCATAGGTAATCCGCGGGTTTTCTTCAATTAGCTGTTTCACAGTAGCCACATTATTTTCGTTGAGGGCAGTTGAAGGCCGCCCTTCACGAAATTCGTCATCTAAAGAAACTCGACCTCTTTCAAATTCAGCATACCATCTCCTCACGGTGTTCAAACAAGGTGCTTCTCTCCCAAAAGCATTTTGAAGACGAGCAGCACAATCTTGCGGAGAGAGAGAACTTTTAAAATCATAAAAAATCATCGCTCTAAAATCTTTTCGACTTAATTCCAATTTCGTTTTGTACGTAGAACTTTGATGTGTGATAAAAAATTATTGACAAATGATTTTCCGCCAATTTTTTTTTATATTGCTAAGAAGGTTGCAACGTTAAAAAATATATAACATTCAAAACTAAAATAGTTCCGATTAGCCAGAAGTGCAAAACTTTTAGTTTGCCCCATGTAGCAAAAATAAACGTTCGCGAACCCACTATAGTGACTGACTAGCTAACTCTGACTTTGACTAGATTAAGGCCCTGTTTCACCAATTCCTGATAAGTGCCGGTGCTATCCACAACTTATCTGACAGATACTCCATACTCCATCTATCAGATAGATGGAGTATGGAGTACCTGTCATATGTCTCCGGAGATCCTTCCTCGGATCTCCGGAGATCCGGCACTTATCAGGAAGTGGTGAAACAGGCCCTAAATCAGTATTTGCGATCATGAACTCACTTTTGCCAACTGGTAGATGATCTCCTCGAGCGTGTACTGTGTGTAGAGCGAGTCCGCAGCGCGCAGTCTCTCCATCGCCTCCTCATACTCCGCCTCGCTGATGTTGGGGCCGTCACGATCGTAGTCCGTGGTGCCTGTAACAGTTGATAAGTTGATGATGAAATCCTTACTAATATCATTTGAAAGTGTGTCTGTCTGTTACCTCTTCACGCTTACAACGCTGAAACAGAGTTTTATGAATTAGGCCTGGAAATGCTTTAAGTATCAACCAGTTCTACATAAGTTTGTCAAATATGGGTATTGGATATGTTCCATGACTCATGAGGCACTAAAATTCCTGAACGGGTGAAAATGGTTTGATAGACTAATAAAAAAACTTTTCTGGTCAATGTTTGCAGAGTTATTCATGTTACATGGTCACATAGAATGATTTTACATCTTAGTAAAGCAGTGGCTTGTGACATGTGTCCTGTCTTCTTACACTATGACCAGGGACTATGTGGAAATATGCGCAGAGGCCCCAGAGCATGACCTCCTGGCCATGGGGGCAGTATGCTCAATCAAGAGTAAGCAGCCATGCCGACGTCACGGGCAGGCTGGGGCCGGCCAGGCTGTTGCTGTCCCAGGTCTCGCTCCACCTGCTACATTACATACCGATGATGTTAGTCTGCAGCATGGGGTCGTAGCGCTTGACGGGCTCGGGGCGCAGCTCCGACGTCACGGGCAGGCTGGGGCCGGCCAGGCTGTTGCTGTACCAGGTCTCGCTCCACCTGCTACGGTACATACCGATGATGTTAGTCTGCAGCATGGGGTCGTAGCGCTTGACGGGCTCGGGGCGCAGCTCCGACGTCACGGGCAGGCTGGGGCCGGCCAGGCTGTTGCTGTCCCAGGTCTCGCTCCACCTGCTACGGTACATACCGATGATGTTAGTCTGCAGCATGGGGTCGTAGCGCTTGACGGGCTCGGGGCGCAGCTCCGACGTCACGGGCAGGCTGGGGCCGGCCAGGCTGTTGCTGTCCCAGGTCTCGCTCCACCTGCTACGGTACATACCGATGATGTTAGTCTGCAGCATGGGGTCGTAGCGCTTGACGGGCTCGGGGCGCAGCTCCGACGTCACGGGCAGGCTGGGGCCGGCCAGGCTGTTGCTGTCCCAGGTCTCGCTCCACCTGCTACGGTACATACCGATGATGTTAGTCTGCAGCATGGGGTCGTAGCGCTTGACGGGCTCGGGGCGCAGCTCCGACGTCACGGGCAGGCTGGGGCCGGCCAGGCTGTTGCTGTCCCAGGTCTCGCTCCACCTGCTACGGTACATACCGATGATGTTAGTCTGCAGCATGGGGTCGTAGCGCTTGACGGGCTCGGGGCGCAGCTCCGACGTCACGGGCAGGCTGGGGCCGGCCAGGCTGTTGCTGTCCCAGGTCTCGCTCCACCTGCTACGGTACATACCGATGATGTTAGTCTGCAGCATGGGGTCGTAGCGCTTGACGGGCTCGGGGCGCAGCTCCGACGTCACGGGCAGGCTGGGGCCGGCCAGGCTGTTGCTGTCCCAGGTCTCGCTCCACCTGCTACGGTACATACCGATGATGTTAGTCTGCAGCATGGGGTCGTAGCGCTTGACGGGCTCGGGGCGCAGCTCCGACGTCACGGGCAGGCTGGGGCCGGCCAGGCTGTTGCTGTCCCAGGTCTCGCTCCACCTGCTACGGTACATACCGATGATGTTAGTCTGCAGCATGGGGTCGTAGCGCTTGACGGGCTCGGGGCGCAGCTCCGACGTCACGGGCAGGCTGGGGCCGGCCAGGCTGTTGCTGTCCCAGGTCTCGCTCCACCTGCTACGGTACATACCGATGATGTTAGTCTGCAGCATGGGGTCGTAGCGCTTGACGGGCTCGGGGCGCAGCTCCGACGTCACGGGCAGGCTGGGGCCGGCCAGGCTGTTGCTGTCCCAGGTCTCGCTCCACCTGCTACGGTACATACCGATGATGTTAGTCTGCAGCATGGGGTCGTAGCGCTTGACGGGCTCGGGGCGCAGCTCCGACGTCACGGGCAGGCTGGGGCCGGCCAGGCTGTTGCTGTCCCAGGTCTCGCTCCACCTGCTACGGTACATACCGATGATGTTAGTCTGCAGCATGGGGTCGTAGCGCTTGACGGGCTCGGGGCGCAGCTCCGACGTCACGGGCAGGCTGGGGCCGGCCAGGCTGTTGCTGTCCCAGGTCTCGCTCTACCTGCTACGGTACGTACCGATGATGTTAGTCTGCAGCATAGGGTCGTAGCGCTTGACGGGCTCGGGGCGCAGCTCCGACGTCACGGGCAGGCTGGGGCCGGCCAGGCTGTTGCTCATGTCCCAGGTCTTGCCGGATATGGTGCGGATGATGTCGGGGCTGTTGCCGAAGGGGAACGACTGCAGGTTCGCGCGGTACGGGTAGTCCTGGAATGTTAAATAAATATGTTATTACAGCTGGAATCCAAATGACTTAATATGTAATTTATAATGTTGATTTAACGTCGAGGTTCATTGCATTTCAAAGAAAAATTGTCTATCATGGTACCTACTTGAAATACTTAGTACTAAAGTATTATGAAATTATTCCTAAAAATCGAATCAATAGCCTAGGTGCTACAGTGTAAACTTAGTTATTATAAAGGTACAAGTTGGAACCGAGCGACACGCGACAACTGCAGACGACGTGTCGTCGCGACACTACTGGTTTATTTGTATTTCTATGAATAAGCGTCGCTAGGTTCGTGTCGCTAGCTGCGGAGGGTATTTCATAGAAATACATACAAACCAGTAGTGTCGCGAAGACACGTCGTCTGCAGTTGTCGTGTGTCGCTGGTTCCAACTTGTACCTTTACACACAAAAATCTCCTTTCAACCGTAATCCTTAAAATTGCGTGTTACTATTTACGAAATATTACAAGTTACAAACATTATAATCCTAGACTGAAACGATTGTTACAATAATTGATTAAACACAATAGCAAGGGCATTCGCAATGTCACCTGAAACATATTTCATAGAACTTACAATGTTCGCAGTACAATAGAAAAATTGAGCCTTGGCTTCATTTAATCGCGCAACTTGTTGAATGGAATGCTAAAAGCTTTTCTATTTATTCTATACATGTTATGATGTTTATAATTACTGTGGTATGATTAAAAGCGTAACCTTGAGAAGTAGATCGTACTTTAAATAAAAAATCGGTTGTCTGTAAAGTCGGTTTACTGACGATAGTTGAACGTGACAACGTCATAGCCTTAACCCCTCTGTTCCGGGAAAAATCTATGCAAAAAAGTTGGCAGGTCAATGTGCAAAAAAAAAATGGCGCCCGGCCTACCCTCTTTGTAAAATTAATGTAATATGAAATATCCTTACATACAATCCATATTTTATGTTTGTGTGAACTACATTATAATATATGTTAAATTTTCTATCTATCAAGCCATCATAATATAGTATTTAGTCCGATGTGATATTAGTTTCTCAATTATAAACTTTCGAAACTATAATTAGTGACTTGTTCAGAAGAAATAAACGAATACTTTAATCTTATCTCAATGATAAACTCCTATACTAACTATTTTTGTAAACAAATCGACTCGAAACTACTTGAAATAGGACACTCCTCTGCAAAGAAAAAATAGTCCGCAAGCAAACATCGACCTTAGTGCTATACAAATAAATTTCAAAATGGCCGCAGCCGGCAGAAAGCCCTTAAACATATTGTGTCAAATGTTTATCGGTTCCCTGCCCGTCTGTGTGCTTAATAGAGCAATAAATCATTTCGTACAATAGTGACTAGTAGTTCTACAAGCTTTTAACGTAATTTATTTACAAACATAATAAGCAAATCGCTTTCGAATCTCTATAAATAGAAACAAACTTTTTCGAGTGTAACCTAAAGTTATTTCGATGTATTTCCTTCAAATGATCGTCTAAAAATATTTATAATGAGTAAAATAAACTATTCGCAATACAAAACGCTACATTATACATACATTCGTGAAATCCAGTAAAATCTTCGAACAAAGCACAAGTCATACCTTGACACGTAGGAAATAGAGCACAATTTTGAATAGCCGAAATAATACTAATAGCTCACAGATTGTTTATTTATTTTTCATTCAGAGTGTGGTCAATGAATCAAAGGTCATAACTAACCAAACTTCTTCATACAAAAGTATTCTCTAAGTCATCGAAATACGTAATATAATCGAAACAAAGAGCGCGGCCCAGGTGGGCCTTACGGTTGTTGAGAGGATAAATGGAACGCCTCAGAGCGATCAGCGAGGTAACGCCGCATATTGCGTCATGTTTTTTCGTGCGCGCAGCCCATATCGAATTATAAGACGTTATCACGTCAAAAAGGATATTTTTCGTCCTTGTTCAATCTGCTAAGGACAACATACCTCTTCATTAAAAGAAATTATTAGAAAAAAATTAACTTGGTAGAGTTCTGTTGGTTCTGTATCGTTAGACCTCTACGCCGCTAGTCGCTACAAAGAGCTATGGAGTTATAGTTCAACAACTCGCTTCGTCAAAATAATAAAAAACTAAAAAGTAACATTGCGTTGATTGTTTAGAAGAAAATAGACAAAAATATTATAATATTTAATTCTACAGGACTAAAATATAGGAGCCTATATCCTCACACGTAAATAAAATCTAAAATACAGTTTGCAGACTACAAATAGTTTTTTCATTTGAAGTTAAGTAATAAAGATAAAAAAGCTAATAATAAAGACGTTGTAAACTCTAGTGTTTCATAGTTAAAAGTGCATTACGAGTAACTAGTTTATGGGATGAAATAAGTGTACATTTTATTTGTTCGTCGTAAAATTTATAGCAGTCGTTACTGTGCGCACACCTTTCAGAGGTGTTGGGACTTGAGATATGAAGTAACTATAATATAATTTTATATCTTTAAACGAGTAATTCTTGTATATATATGTATAATTGGAATCTGGGAATCGGCTCCAACGATTTTCATGAAATTTATATAGGGGATTTCGGGGGCGATAAATCGATCTAGCTAGGAATCATTTTTAGGGTTCCGTACCCAAAGGGTAAAAACGGGACCCTATTACTAAGACTTTGTTGTCTGTCCGTCTGTCTGTCACCAGGCTGTAACTCGAGAACGGTAATAGCTAGAGAGTTGAAATTTTCACAGAATGTGTATATTTGTTGCCGCTATAACAACAAATACTAAAAACAAAATAAAATAAATATTTAAGGGGGCTCCCATACAACAAACGTGATTTTTTTGGCCTTTTTTGATCAATAATGGCAATAAACAATAAACTTTTTCACAAAATCCTTAATTATATGTGTACTTTAATATTTAATAATAATATTAAAATAAAATAAAAAATTAAGGGGGGCTCCCATACAAAAACATAATTTTTGGCCTAATTTTCCTCTATAATGGTTCGGAACCCTTCGTGCGCGAGTCCGACTCGCACTTGGCCGATTTTTAGAAAATGTTATTTTATCCGTGTTTTCTCGACTACCGAGCAAAGCTCGGTCAAATAGCTAGTATTTTATTGTAGTAGCAAACTAGTAATGTTACTCGAGTTGTATATAATATCAATGCAGACTTCTATAAATTCCAAAGAATGTTAAGTATGAGTATATTTATTAAAGTTAATTAGCATTACGATAAAATGGTGCAACGATGATGGCCAATTGCCAGATAATATAATTTTCGACTTGCAAATATTTTGAAGACTTGAATTAAATGTTGTTAATAGGGCAGTTTGAAAGTGTTTTTTTTTATAAGGGGGGAAACTAGCAAACGGGTCACCTGATGGAAAGCAACTACCTTCGCCCATGGACACTCGCAACATTAGAAGAGCTGCAGGTGCGTTGCCGGCCTTTTAAGTGGGAATACGCACTCTTATTGAAGGTTTGCAGGTCGTATTAGTCGTATATTCGTAGAAACAATAATGAAATATACAATATACCATTTAAACATTATAAAATATAAAAGCATGTTTGAATATTTTGTCCACATAAAATAACTGTACTTAAACCTTATCCATATGGAGTTAAGGCGACGCCTTGATAATTTGGCTGTAGCGATGCCGATTTTTCTCAAAGCTAAGAAATTGAAGTTCATTGTCAGTATTCATCATGTCTTTGTCTTTGAATTGCCCATAGCATAACACGATTGGACAACTTTTATAGCACAGAATAATCAATCGAAAAGACCTCTGTAAAAAAAGGGATTCCTATTTTTCCAACAGAGGAGAATGATTTAAGGTTCCAAAATTTGTACATAAATTGGTTCAAACATGCACTTTAATTTGTGCATAGCTTATATGAAATGTATTTATGGTTTTTAAATTATGCGACAAAAACCATTTTGTCGCTTACGCCCTTTCCATTTTTTGCTGTTCCATTGCTTGTTTTCTATGAGAGGCCGGGCCGGCCTCTCATAGAAAACAAGCAATCTAAAACATATCCAACACGGTTTCTTACTTTAACGCTGCGTCACCTTAAGATCTAAAAGCTTATACCTACATCAAATGGCTGAGCCTACTCAATGTCGATCTGTATACAACACGACAGATTAAATTTTAAATTAGTTTGTAGCTTCGACGTGTGGTGACTGAAACTTTAATAATTATAAACACGACCCTAAAAGTTAAACCAATTTACGTTGTCCTTTACTATAAGGCTACGAGTTACGACTAATATTTCATTTAGGTTATGTCATAATACTACGGCAAAGTTGGTAACGGGGAAAGGGAATATGGAATTATGGAGTATGATGGAATCAATGAGTCTCCAAGTTGGAAAATGATGATGGCTGGTATTAAAGGGCAAAACCTGTTGCGAAAATTTGCAGTCTTTAGCTAATCGACTGTCGCCAATTACGACAACGAAGTACGAAAATAAAACTAGAGATGGCACATTGGAAAACGCATCAAGTAGGGAATAATGTGTGCAGTTTCAGTGTAGGTAGTTGCGGAATGCGGATGTATTCAGTTGAGATTGAAACTAGTTGTGAACAAGCCATTAATTTGAGAATGCGTCCAGTTGCGAACGTCCAGTTACGAATGCGTCCAGTTGCATGCAGTTTTGAATATGCTGTGACCTGTCCAGATATCTAAAGGCCGGCAACGCACCTGTAGCTCTTCTAATGTTGCGAGTGTCCATGGGCGACGGTAGTTGCTTTCCATCAGGTGACCCGTTGCTCGTTTGCCCCCTTATTTTATTTTTAAAAAACTTGAGAGGTGTCAAGGGACACCCGGATGGAACGAAGTACCAGTTTATTAATTTCTTATGTACAAAAAACCTGTATACACTCAAAAAAAAAAGGAAAAAAAGGCGTCCCTACACCACACTGTTCAATGCGAGAGAGAGAGAGAGAGAGGCAGAGAGAGAATCACGCGCTATCGCGTGTCTTGTTTATTTTCATGTTAATTTTTTTCTGCCTAGCCCTCTTTCGCAACGCGCGATAAGTAACTTCGTTCCAAAAATTGCTGGAACTCACCTTGGCCGCCTGGTCCATGAGGAGGCTCCTCAGTCGCTCCTGCTGTGCGTTCTCCTCAGCGGCGCGCTGGGACTGCTGGGAGTAGTGAGCGCGGAGGTAGTCGATGTTGAACTTGATCTCTTGGAGGAACGCTATGGCCTCCTCTTTCGTCATCTGGTGGAAAAAATGCATAATTATTTTTGTTATCCGGAGTAAATGCAAAGAACTACCGAAGTACCTATTTGGTATGAAGAGGTATTGCACTGAGTAAGAGAGATTACAGACGCCCTAGGTCAGATTGTACGGACCAGGTCGGTAAGTCAGTGTTTATGAATAGTGGCTATCCCTTACTATGATCTAGTAATTTCCGGATAATGAACAGGGAATGAAAAAGTGAAAGCTATATTCGTCTTCCACCGGAGCTGAGCCAAGCTGCATTGCGAATCATGTGCTTTGAAGACCCAATAGAATCGGAACACTTTCGTCGCAATACAGCTTGACTAAGCTGTGATAGAAACGCAGTCTAAGATTCTGCTGTAGATATGCTTTAGAGAAGATCTCCCAACATTTTAGCTACTTTGCGACATTCATGATGGCATTAATAAATAATTAACCAACAACCAGACTACATATTCCCATCACATACTTACCATGCCCTCCTGCAAGAAGTCCTCAATAGCGGCAGTGACGCCGCGTTCGTCGCCCGTCCAGAACACGTACTCTGCCATGTCCAGAGGCGAATACTGGACACCAGCATACGACGAGTAGTGGTCCACCTGGGAAGTTTATTTGTATCAGTTGCTGCGGGTATTTGACAATGGTTTGTCTATTCATTTGTTGTTTATTTTCTGAGAGTTTGTGTATTTAACGGTGTTGTTAATTGGTAATGTTTTGACTTTAGCCAAAAAGTGCTGAATATATAACGTAATTTCAGGAAATCTCAGAAACGCGGGCAATAATAATTGGAAGACGTGAGTGGAAGAATCGAAGAAGTAACATTCGGACAATAACTAATTTTTTCCCTAATTATTTTAATAAAACTTGTAACTTATCTACTTCATAACCTAGCTAATGTATCTGGCTACACATATAATCCATAGTCTTTCTATTTCAAGTAATTTTTCCGGCCCTAAAGCCTCCATTTAAGCAAAAAAAACGGGAAGTTTTTGCATGTTACTTACCTTATTCTTCCACTCACGTCTTGAATTTGTTGTTCTGTTATAAAACCGTTTTCATCTTATTATACTAATATTAAGGTAAGTAAACACTTCTTCACGCATCCACTGAACGGAGTTTGATTAAAGCCGTGCCAGTTGTGGCTTTTGAATTAAGATTAACTTTAGAAATAATACTACCGTAAGGTACTAATTATGTATTCTGTGATAATACCTAGGTTTGTTGATTTGTCTAAAAGCCGGTTTAACTTAATCTAAATGAAATCATAAGTACAACGCAAAAGTTCTAAGTCCTGTCTCAATAATATTAACGAAGCGTTATTTTATGTCTACGCACTTAAAGTCGGCTTTTTATTTCTTGTTTTTTAATTTGCCTTTATTTAAGGTTTCCAAAAGGTCAAAGGTCAATTTAATGTTATTAAGGTGGATTTTTAAAGGTGAGTGCCAAACTTTTTCGTCAAAACTTGGTCGACTGTCACCTTAATGAAATAAGATCTCCAAAATTTCGGTCCACGTTCATAATCATAGTAATCACAAATAAACAAATGCCAAATTTGATTACGAAAAAGTAATCAAGTTACTTTTCACGTCGCTTAACATCAGATGACCAGACACGTTTTTCCAAACAAGTTTTTCGTTTGTATAAACATCAGAAAATAGAAATTGGAACACAAATTGCGAATCAAACACAACAATATTAAAATTTCAATTTGTTTTTTATTTACCGGTTTAGTTGAAATTGAAACTTTTATGTTAATGGGAGTTCGTGGAAGCGACAGATGACAAACAATAAATGTTTATTGACTTCCCTAACGGAAACCTTACGAGTTTGAAACGCATTTCAATACTACTTTTACCCCAGGAAAATTAAACATTCGAACTCGGAATAATTCGCATAGAGCTGAAAACGTAGAGACGTTAAATACACCATTATAAATAAAACCTCAAAAGTCCCCGGCGATCCTCCTTGTGCTAAAAATTTTATTCAAGGTCAAAGTTTTCCTATTTTTCTTCCAAACTGTACATTTTATCACAAAAATATGTAGGACAAGAGTGTAGATCATAGAATTTTCTACAAAAAATATTCAGACACTTTTTTCATACAAATGGCGGGCTTAAAGTTTTGGAAAATCATATCTATACTTATTTATTTATTTAATTTATTTAGCACACCGACAGTACATATACAATAGCACATTTGGAAAACATATCATACACAATTATATTTTAAGCAGTATATGCACAAATTATAGGTATGCATGACATTTAACAAAGTAAGCTTTAATAAACATTCGAGGCAACAAAACATTTTAACTATTTACTTAATATTTAAAAGGTAGTGTCTGTATGAGGAAAGTTTCATATTAAAAATATCAAAATTATTATCATTTACAGTGGAAAGTTTTTCATTATAAAGTCGTGCCATGCGTGTTAGTGGACTGTTGTACGTGGTATTCAAAGTTGAGGTTGGAATTTCAAATAATCGTTGTTTACGCCTAATATGATTACTGACTCTAAAATTAAAGTGGTTAATCAATTCCGCATCAATTTTGCCATTTATAATTTTATGTAACATGAGTAAATCAGAGTTATTTCGTCTTTCTTTTAAAGAAATCATCTTGAAGTGTGACAATCTATCTGTATAGATAGGTATGTCTTTTCGGAGTCCGTTTCTTACACAAAGATGTCTTATGAAACGAGCCTGAATGGATTCAATGCTATCTATGTATTTCGAGTAGTAGGGAGACTATACACTAGAACAATATTCCAGGCCGCTACGTATTAAGGCATTGTAAAGAAGAATAAGACTGCAATTGTTACTAAATGGCTTTGTCATTCGTATAAGGAAGCCTAGCATTTTTTTAGCCTTCATTACCATATTATCAATATGGGGTTGAAAAGATAGAGAACTGTCAAAAAGAATCCCTAAGTCACGAGTCACAGAGACTCTGTCCAGATGAGATCCATTAATATGGTAAACATAATAAACATAATTTTTATATTATAAAGCTAAAGAATTTGTGGAACTACTGCTTTGAATTGAAGAATTCGTTTTTTGTTGGATAGTCTTATTTATCGAGGAAGACTTTAGCTATATAACATCACGTTGGCACCAATAGGAGCAAAGAAACAGAGAAAAATGGGGAAAAATGCGGAAAATTATTTGAAAGAGCTTATCTCACAAACGACTGAAGCATTTTTTATGTTATTCGGTACAGATATAAAATAGACCACGTAGAAGGACATAGGCTATTTTGTTTCTCGGGAAAATGTACCCTACAGCCCATCACGACTTATATTGAATTGACAAAACTCGACCAAATGATGAGGTCCGTCAACTGCCTATGAATCAATTTCTTCGCTGGTACAATTCTTCTAACGTAGCCGCAGTTCCCTCACTTACATTATTTTTGGTCTCCTTAGTGATGTCAGCGTTGAAGGCTCGTCGAACGGCCGTATGCCCGTTGGTTGGCTGGGCGTTAGTGGCAGACCCGGGCTGGACCAGCCGAGCTGCTCCGTGGAACACCTGCAACAGAGTCACTGTTATGTATAGGGTCACCCTTATGCCAACGACATAAAGCTTTCACAGATAGTCAAAAATAGTGTCAATTCAATATTTCAGCTGTACACCTCAATGCGGCTGGGTTTGATAATAACGCCACCAACTGTAGTTCCGCCAATTACTATTTACTGCCTATGAAATATGAATCAACTTCTCTGACAGTACAATGCCGCCGCGCAATGAGAAGGGGATTTCACTTCCTTTCATGTAGGAGAGGTGGTGTACCGCACCAGCAGTTTTATCATCCTCCATCTTACAAATTTTCGATCAGGTCACGTGTTTATAATATTGTAATGTTATAGTGCAACAGTCCAATATGCGTAAGATATTTTCACTTCAATTTCCCCACATTAGCCATTTTAATCTCAAAGCCCACTATTGAGATTAAAATCGGGTCAATTGTTTAGCAGAAAAAGTAAAGTTATCAAACTACCATACATCCTTATTAATATTATTTAAATGTGAAAGCGTGAATGTTACGCTTTCACGCAAAAACTACTTGACGAAACTAGATCTGTGTTGACGAATCATCATGAAACTTTATCCACGTCGTACTCTTGGAGATATCAGAAGTAACATAGGATACTTTTTATTACAAAAAAATATTTTACGATAAATAAAAATGTTGCCGAAGTCTGTTACAGCGTAAGACGTCCCGATTTTGGCGGGACGTCCCGATTTTTTCATCAAAATTAAATGTCCCGCGCGGGACAGGCTCAGTCCCGCTTTTCGGGGAAAGGCCGAACGTAGGTACGTGCAGCGTGCTGAGAAAGAAAGGTGCTAAGGTAATAAAGATAAAGAGTGTGGGAGGTAGAGGGGTGGATTTTCTTTGGCTACTTTAGCTTTCTATTGTCACGTAAACGTTATTTTAACGCAAATAAAAAGATAAAATTCAAAAAACTTTTGATTTTATTTACTTTATTTACTTTGTCCCGCTTTTGACTGAAGAATCCCGCTTTTTCACTTAAAAAGTTCCAAAGTCCCGACTTGGCACAAAAAAATTCTGGCAACGCTGGTCTGTTACCTCTTCACGCCCAAGCCGCTAAACCGATTTTGCTGAAATTTGGTATTGAGATTGAGTCCCGGGAAAGAACATTGAATACATTTTATCCCGGAAAAATTTACGGTTCACGCGCGATAAACGAATTTTGGCGCAACAGAGTTGCGGGCGTCATCTAGTTATACATAAGGTTGTTGGCATTATAGTCATTCCTTTTGCCTTCTTTGTAGTCAAGTAAAACGGAAAACATGTAGAGGTTATAATAGCACTGATTTAAAACATTTCACACACGGCGACTTAGGAAGGATCAAAGGCGTCATAAGAAGAAACCCTTCCCGAGTTCACCACCCTCTGAACTCGGGTTAAGTTCAGTGTTAAGTTTAACTCGTTCCGTTTATTAACCTTTTCCTTGTGTATTTTGTTTTTTTTTTTTTTTTTTGTTTTAATCCTTCAAGTCCCATACGAACACCGGTGATCGCGACAACAATAGAATACAATAGCATTTCCAAGAATCCCCGATCGAAGGATTAAGGACATGTTTCCCGGGAAAGAACATACTCTTACCTATATTATATTTTTATCTTGGAAAAATGTAAGATCACCGTACGACAAACGAATTTTGGCGCAACAGAGTTGCGGGCGTCTAGTTAAACGATAAAATAAAGAGATAAAATAATCTCCAACTCAGCACGAACTACAAATACAAAGTAATTACGAATGTATTTAATGTTTGCACTGTTGATTGAACCAAACATTCTTCACGAGTATGTGATGTAATTTCGTTGGTTAAATAGACCCTGTAATATCTTGAAAATATTTTCGACGAGATTTCAAATAGCTTTTTTAAATTATGCAATTAATATTTGCTATACGTTTTATATTTTTCCATTTTAAACTAGTAAAGTAACTTCTCAATCCTGTGAAGAGATGACAGACCAACAAACTTTCACATATTTTATAATTTTAGTAAGTAGGTAAGTACCGAATTTGGACAGTTCATTAGCATTAAAAGTAAAAGATCTTTATAAAATATTCAAAAGCATTTTTCGATAAAGAACATAATAAAATAAACATTTCCAATACCCGAGGTATAAAAACAGACGTCACCTCTCTTTAACTTTATCGTCTTTTATTATTCTTTCAAAGTAATGACTCTATTTTGGGACTACAGACGTTCAAACTTGTGTTACCTCTGAATTTGTACGAGATTGAACCTTATGTCAACGGCATAAAGCTGAAACAACTCCGTCGTAAACTTCGGCAATTTATTTACCCGTAGCTTACGTACCTTACGTCGAATCTACGTAGTATCAGTAAAAAGGCGTAGGTAGCTTTTTTAACAATAAAATAAGTTGTTTATTCCTTTATGGGAGGAAAAATGTTTAGAAATAATATCGAAGACGCATATTTAAGTATTATATTATATTTAAATAATAATTATATCATATATGCACCGACGATATTGTCATACAAGAACGAAGAAATAACGAATGAAGATTGGTATTTTAAATAATCCGCTCTCTGCACAATATTTTGAACTACAGTAGGGCCTCGTTAATCCGGAGAGGCAAAAACACGACCCTTTTCGAATTATCGAGGCGTCCGGATTATAGTATGCAATATTTAATGTTAATAAAACACATGTTTAACCTTAGTTTCTTTAATCAATTTTTAAAATTTTATATCATACAGACAAAATATTATGTTCATAATAATTACAACCATGTAAGAAATCAGTAAGTTAAAATAAAACATTAGTTAATAATTCCTTTCGAAAATGTCTGTAATACCTACTCTTCTGTTTATGATTTTCGCACTTTATTTCGAAAGCTCGGTCTCTAAGTTGATGGAGAATTAACATAACTTTGTGGTTATCAAATTCGTTATCTTCAGCCCAAAGCAATGTTTAATCCTTCAAGCCCCATAAGAGCACCGGTGATCGCAACAACAATAGAATAACAATAGATTTACAAGAATCCGCGATCGAAGGATTAAAGCTCCGGCCGGCCGGATTACAGCGATCACCGAACAAGCGGGAGTCCGGATTACCGAGGTCCGAGGCCCTACTGTATTTCGAAGTGTTGTTAATTTTTATTTAGTCCCGAATATTTATATTTTATATGTAAGGTGGTGTATTGACATCGAGCAGTAAAGTTTTCCACCTACCCTCACATTTTCCCAATACACAGTTACTACACAACCTGCGGCGACTCCGCGCGCGTTTCACTCGCCGCATTTGTAATACGAAGTAGATATGAGAGCCGCGCCGGCGCGCCGCCGCCGCCGTAAATTCCTCCGCGCCGCCGCCGCCGCGAAAAAGCAGCGGCGCGCCGAGCGAGAGGAAAGATTTTTTTTTCAAATCATATACATTCAAAAGCTTATAAATAAGGCATATTTAAGATAATTTCAATACGAAATAAGTAAATCATTCAATACTAATTCAAGTTATGACTGTGACACAGCTCCCAGCGTCTTCCACTCTGGAATACAATTTTCATATCTGGAATAAGATTCAATGAATCACTATTCAGTACGAACGAACTCGTTGTTATGGTAATAGCGCCTCTACACGATAGCCCGTCGTAGTGGACCATCACAAAGGTCCAGCGTGTGGAGGACGTAGTGGTGTCGGAGGCCGATGGCGCGAGCGATGCTCGTGGAATGGCGTCGGTGTCAGTTTTTCGGCCGCACATCAAAGGGAATTATGGCCTAGCGATGGCGGTACGCATCTACACATCATACCACAGTCTGCAGTGCCCAAACGCGGTCGAGTGAGGACGTCGCAGAATTTTTCGAATTTCATTCAAAATGACATGTATATGTAATGTACGTGGTCTCAACTCTCATAATGAATGAAGTTTAAATATTTTAATATTATAACGACGAAAGTTTGCATGGAATATGGATGGATATTTGTTACTCTTTTACTCAAAAACTACTGAACGGATTTTAATAAAACTTTACAATGATATAGCTTATACATCAGAATACACATAGGCAAAAATTTTACCCGACTTTCAAAATGAAGGAGGTGTTATGACTGTTATGTTCGTTCGTTTTTAGGGTTCCGTACCCAAAGGGTAAAAACGGAACCTACTGATCCTTCGATATCTGTCCGTCTGTTTTGTGTTCAATGATTACTCCGCCGTTTGTGAACCAATTTTCAAATTTTTTCTTTTGGTTTATAGGGTATCATCATAATTTGGTACCATGTTCACAAAAATCGTGACCTCATTAAGGAATCCATAAGTAATCGAGGGGACTCCTCAAAATTTATATGGAAACATGTGGTGACGTCGATTTCGTGGGAAGTATTTTAAGCATAATAATATTATGCTAACAACAAGTAACATTTAGCACTGAGGTGTACCTATCTGGTATACCAATGTTCGGAAGGTATTGAGAGAACTTCTGACTCTTTAAAGATACAAGTTTGGGAGTTTCGGCGTTGTTTTAAGAACGGAAAGCATAATATGATGCTATTATTACATTCATAATTATCATCATTCACCATAAATCATTATTCTAATTTTAGTCTCGAAATAATTATTCGTAGAAGTTCAGGGAAGGTTCATATTAGTAGGGAAAGTGATACGAAGTTTACTAGGTTATCTGGTGAAGTCATAAAAAATTTAAAAATGTGCGTTTTGCATTGCCGCAATGGCTAATGCTTACACGTCCATCTTGAAAGACGTTTAAATCACAAATGAACGCGGCCATCGTGTAGATGCATTACAACCATTGTATAGCCATCGCATGCGACATATTTTGATGGGCCAGCGATGGTCCATTGTGTAGAGGAGCAATATACTCTTGCATCAAAATGGCGTCTTTGTCGTCGTCATTAGAAGAACAAAATGTTCGCTGTGTCACGCACAAAAGATTCCGTACCAAATTACCAATAGAGAGCAAAAATATGCTGAAAATTGGGTTTTTTGTATAGGAGCCACGCTTAATTGTTTAATTTACTTAACGAAGTCTAAGTAATAGGGTCCCGTTTTTACCCTTTGGGTACGGAACCCTAAAAACAGATGAAAGTCGCATTTGAGGCACGCCGCCGACCACCAAAAGTCGGCGCGCCGCCGCCGGCCGTTTACCCATCGGCGCTCATATCTAATACGAAGTATCTAGTCGTCCGATTACCGGATGAATAAAATAAATCTTAGTCGTCCGATTACCGGATGAATAAAATAAATCTTAGGATGTTGCTAGTCGTGTCCGACTAAGATTTATTTTATTCATCCGTTTACCGGACGACTAGCGACAGTCTTTGTAATAATTCGTTTTACCGCATAGTCAGCTAGAACTACAATCAGCTGTCAGTTGCGAATATCTGTTACCGCGAGTGTTAAATATTATCGTGTGTGTCGTGTGAAATCGCAAGAACAGGAATCCAGAAGGTGCCTTCACAAGCAGCTCCAGAGAGAAAGGTAAGTGCTGTGCTGTGTGCTTTTTCCATTAATGATGTCTTTTGTCTTTTCATTTAATCATCTTTTTCATTTAATATTCATTGTTTCTTACACTGCCAACATTTAATATAATAAAAAATTTGAAATCAAATGCAGTCCACTATAATAATTAGTTTATGAAACAAACAAACGAGCTATGATTCTAATCTATTGCCTTTCTACCACCTTTGATATTAGCATTTTTACATACATAACAAATGTAAAACTTTAATTGATCGTTACTTTAATGTGTTATGTAATATGTTATGTGTTATAATATGTTTTAGAACAAATAATATAGATGATGATAAACATCTACGTAATACGTCAGTGAAATGAGCCGACCGTATTGTTAGGACCCTAACTTTACGACCGTCGCGAAACGTTTGCTTATCCTCATTATTTATTCTGGACACTTGGGATTTTGGCAAAAACACGGTTACATAAGCTGTTTTAGACCGTTCAAATTATGTTATTTATAATAATAACTGTGTGCGAGTATCCTATACTATATAAATCCAAGTCCCAACATTGTTTAATTTAATTATTTATAAAGCAAAATATTAATGCAACAAAGGACGAACCTTTGCATTGTAATTAAACAGAAAAATACTCATACGTCAAGTGCACGTTATCTTCTTTCTCTTTCTTATATATAAAATTCTCGTGTCACAATGTTAGACCGCGTACTTCTCCGAAACGGCTTTACTGATTTTAACCAAATTTTATATGCATATTCAGTGGGCGTATTTTCCCCCCTCAACAAAAAAAAAAGGTCAGAGAATTGGCTACTGGGTACTTTTTATATTGATAAGTGCATTTGTTGAATAAATAATAGTAAATTATTACAACTCGAGAATTAAACCTCTCTGAGACTCGAAAACCAGGTAGTTTAAAATAAATATTATGTTTTTGTGCTCTGTCCAATGACTAGTACTGTCCAATCACTAGTATTTTGAAACAAAAATCTAAGGTGCAAATAAGAAAACGATTGCGTTGGCAAACAATTTGGACGTTATGGTCAATAGGGTTCAATAAAACGTGGTGTTCCAAATGCCAATAATGAGGTGTTTACCTTACTGATGCTACTAAGTAATATAATGCAAACATGACTGTACCTTAGTAGTAGGCTCCTCGCTCGCAGCAGTCGGAGGTACAGTCGCGTCGACCACGCTCACGTGGGCGCCATCTTGGATCACCACTTTATGGACTCCTTCGGCCGGCATATCCAGTTTGGTCTCGCCGTGTACGTGAGGATTTTCATCGCCGGTGGCGTCAGCAGACGCGTGTTGTTCCAGTCGCGATACCAGTTCGCCATTTGAGTGAACCGCGTCTGTAAAAAAATATAAATTCGATTTTCGAAATTCAAATTTTTAAATGTTGAGTTCGTATCGCGCAATTTTTTTAACGTCGAGTCTCGATGGTATAATATGATTACATCCAATATGTTTAGCAATACATTTTTTCTTTGCAAATATTTAGAAAATATATTAGGTACATTCAATACATTGATTTATTATTAAAGAAGTAAATGATTTTGATGAATCTCACCTAGTCTGTGAAACTCAACATGTTCGCTGTTTAGCTCTGGCACCACTTCACCTGTAAGCAAAAAAAACATCAAAAAAATTTGAAAAACAATAAAAGTCATATTAATAGCATTTACATTTTACACACTTTCGCATTTATATTATTACATAGTATGGATTATTTATATCACTCAATCTTAGCTTAGACACATAAAGCTTCATAGATCAATTTCTCAGCTATTAACTGTGATAAATTTTTACCCGACTGCGGAGTGCGGCACAGAATACATAATATAATTATAATTAATAATACTGCGGCGAAGCCATAAGGAAGGAAATTTTGTATTAAGTCAGTAAAGTGTGCTATACCACAGAATATATATTAGTTGTACCAAGCTATACTGACTGCCGAATTGATTTCAATATACTGACTATATACAGGGTGCAATTAAACCTTCCTGCTAATTTTTTTCCTGGGTTTAGGCAGAGAATGTATATTAGTTGTACCAACAGAATTTCCACTAACGAAACCCATTTAAAGAATTAACGACTCATGCTACGATACTATAAAGTTCAAATTCCGACCGCGCAGTGCTAGGTGCCTACAATTATGTTTGCCTACATCTCCGCTCTCTTTTTATCGCATAACTAGTACCTTTTCTGAAGAAATCAGGGTTGTCTCTTTTTAAAAATGATATTATAATCTTAAAAACTACATTTTATTGAACTCGAAATAATCTAAGATATTATGTCTTAGTACTATGTAGATTTAATTATCATAAATTCGCATGTAACTAGTTACGCGTACTTAGATTCGATAGGTACCGTATCTTAATTATTGAAACCGGTCTTATATTACCTACTTAAAGTGTTTGTATAACTTAGTTATTTTTGTAAACAAAATATGAGGTTTCGAATAGTACGCATCGCGCAATATTTCTTTGCCCTTTTCTTTTTATCGTCCATTGTGAGATTAATATCAATTCTGTGATAGCTCGATAGCTACTTATTCGATAATAAGTTACGCAATACGCAGGTATGCAACGAACAACTCGTGCGCGTGCGTCACCGCTCGCTTGTGAGTCCCTACTGATTTGCCACCCGCGGGTGGTACTTACAGTTCGATGCCTATTCGCGCGAGTGGGACAGGCCTGGTTTAGGTATCATTAGGAGAGTCCATTTAACCAAAAAAATTGGGTGTTATTTTTTTCAGTAGCATATTTTATCCCATTTAAAATCGTTGCAGAATGATCAAACGCGGCGCGGGGGAATGAACTGGGAACTGACTGACACTGACAGAAACTGGGAATGAATGGGGTAACACGGGGGGAGGCGCACGCGCGGGGGCACGTTACGCGCGGGCGACGCGTCGTGTCCATTAATTGTAGTGTTTTTTAGGATAACTTTCGCAAGCTATTTCTCAACATTTTAGTACTGAGTATAAAAGAAAAATACGTGTATTTTTATTTTTAACAAGGATCAATATATTATTATCAAAATTTGGCAGGAAGGTTTAATTGCACCCTGTATAGTTATGTTATACTAGTGTCTGGAGACTGGAGGTGACTTAATTATACTAAATGCGTTACCTATGATATAGGTGACAGTTCTCATATTCCTTGCTACGGATTTTTTACAACAAAACAAAAAAAATATATAATGTAATAAATTATATTCCATCTACAAAAACAAATATTTCCTTTAATATTGTAAATGAACAAAAACAAAAAACTGCTAACTGTTATTAATAAGTATATTATATTAATTGTGAGTTATAAGTTCAAAATTATACTACGAAAACATTGCATGAAAATGTCAGATGCGTGGAACGGAATGTATGTCATAGGGGTCGCAAACCGGGATCCCGAATTTCGAAAATACCGGGATACCGGGCCAAATTTAGGTCTTCTCAATACCGGTATTCATTTTACGAAAATCGAGATATTCGGTATTTTCGGTTTTAGTAAAATAAATTAAAAAATTAAATACTTGTACCCACTTAATACTTAAGTACGTTTAAAAAATATTCACATTAAGTAGATCTTTTATAAGCCACAGCTTTATACTACTTCAAACACCATATTTTTCGTCCCCAAATGCCGAAATTTTCTCGTGTCTCGAAAGGCTCAAGAGTTATGTTCATAACTTCGGATTTATTAACAACTCTTTAACTCATAAAATTCAAATGCTTGCGATTATTATACATATAAGGGGTGCCAAAATTTTTGTAACGCTTATCTTAAAAGATTCAATTTTTCAAAACGCCTATCGAAATAACAATGATATACTACCAACATAAATGATCCAGTTCCTGAAAACTGATCATGCTGGGAGATCTGTCTGCGACTTTGCCCTTGCGAACGACTTAACACAACTGGTTGCTACGCCTACGCGAATCCCAGATGTAGACTTTCAGAATCCTTCCCTGTTGGTCCTTCTGCTGACTTCAAATCCTGATGCCTACTAAGTATCCGCTACCGCACCACTTGGTTCATCGGATCATTGCCTTATTAGGAGTTCTGTGCCACTTACGGCGGTATTGCGACAGCGTACTGTTAATTACCGTCGTGTGTGCAAGTTAGCACACTGGGATGGGATGCGGTCATTTTTTGCATCCCGATGATCGCGAGAATACTGCCAACTCTGTTGCCAATGACGATGGAACTTTCATTCCGTCCTCTGTCGTGCCAACCGGTGGCAGGTTTCGTCCCTGGTTTGGTTCATCCTCCAAAAAAAGCTGACCGGTACCAGGAGGCTTACCAATCCTGGGCCAATGCAGTGTCCGCTCGGGATTTAAATACAGTGAAACCTTGTTAATTTGGATCTCAAGGGACCAAGACTTTTGTACCAATTATTAAGGGCTCCCAATAATCCAGTTATCCAATTAAGCACGTTTAAAATTATGGGTGTCTCATTTACAGAGGCCGGCACTCACAGGGGTCAATATGTGCCGTTATTCAATTTTAAAGCTTTTATTCGTTTATTTTTTTCTTTTCCACCAATAAACTGACACCGAATTTCCTCGTTGTTCAATAATTCTACACAGGGTTGACTTTGGTGTGTTATTCTCCCTACTCAATTATTCATCACGCGACATTCTACAATCATAATCTGATGGAAATTTAAAATTTTCAGATACTGATTACGTTTTATATTTACGTTTGGACATTTTTTACATTTTTATTCCGTTGGTTTTAGTTCTAAAACTGAGATAGTACTAATAAAAAACATGCACAATATAATGTATGTAAACAAACACGTCAAAACTAGTTACAAATATCATAATTTGTTAATGAGCTACAGAGTCTCAATTATAGAGTTAAATATCGAGAAAGTCTTAGAATTCAAATCTCATTTAATCAGTTTCTAAAAATCCATTAACAGAGGTAATTTAACGAAATAGTGCCGGGCCATCATTGCAACAGTCAATAATAGAGGTTTTTCATTTGGCCAGGTCCCGCTTAACCAGGTTTCACTGTACTAGTACATATAAAATGGAT